>CM067169.1:29976276-29983776 GCA_034093135.1 Erigeron breviscapus | reverse complement strand
TACGTCTTGCATGTAAATTGCTCGAAAGGTTAAGTGTAATACTTAAGATTTCGGTCAAAATAGGTCAAACGGAGTCACTCAGTTGATATATTTGACAGATATTTTGATATGCAATTTACTTGAATAATTGAATAGAAAATACTTATTGTGTGGGCTAACATGATAATGGCTTAGATTTTAATCTTAATTGGGAGAATCAGCCGCTTATTATCTGTTATATATCTGTTTAAGTGTTTTCGAGTTCAATTATCTACCATTGAGATGAATACATGTGTTGTATGGATCTCATGAGTTTGGTTGTGTGTGCAGAACTATTTATCGTAACTGGACGTGTGTCAACCGTTAAGATAAAGGGTCTCCTAAGGGTATGAAAATTGAGTCTATCGAGTCCGAAATGGAGAAAGCTCAAGCTTGTTGGTCAAGTAGAGTACATTTACACACCAACAACTCACCAAAATTCAAACGGAGACGAAAATGAAGATTAAAAGTTTGATTATTGTGTTACTCAATCTTATCTCTCATTTTTGTTGTATTTGAATTTATTAAAACAGCATTGTTGTGTCCAATGACTATTATTGTCAAATACTTAACAATGGTGCTTTGTATTTCATTAAACAGTGACATATCGGGTCTTGATTTAATGATTTTACGTTGTAAGATTGTTTAAGTGTTGACAATTATCAAGAATTACTTTATCGAGAAAAATACTGATAATAGTGATATAGAATAAAATTCGGTATCTGTCTTATCGTGTTCTCTAAAGAATTCTTTTCGTTAATCATACTGAGTTCGAGAAAATTCTCTGTGAATTTTCAAAGTGTTAATCAAGTTCGTGAAGGTTGACTTTTTGGAAAGTCAAGGTTCACATGAATCGAAAAATAGAGTAAATATAATATGAGTGTTTTGCCTAGAAAAACTCATATGTGTAATTATGAAAGATGGGCTAAATATGCATATTTGAGTTAAGTGGGCATACTTTGCGTATTATACAGTTGGACCAGATATGCGTGTTCTGCCAACTGGGCCTAATTTGCATGTTCTGACTAGTGGGTCGGACATGCGTGTTTCTTTATGAGTTTAGGGTTTGCGCGTTATGTGAGGGTATATAAAGGAAAAATCTGACAAAACACACATTTATTACATTTTTGAAGTAATTTGCGTGTTTGTCAAAAACCCTCCATATTTGCGTGTTCTCCATCCGCACACTCTTCACACTCGATTCATACCACTTTTTTTTTTGAACGACATTCTATTCTACTTCTACTCATAAATTACACGTATGCCTGGAAACCAGGACTCTCGAAAAACCCCAATTAATCCTGTGAGAAGTGAGGCTCGAACCCAGGTGGATCCTCCCAAGGTCAAAGACCTTACCAAAGGACCACCAACCCCATTGGATCGATTCATACCACTTGATCTTTACGTGTTTAAGACACAAGAAACACGTATATTAACACTATTCGAACAAAGGTAAATGATTAACAAGATTTCTAGATCCAGATTTCGTGTTTAATAGCCAAATATTTAGGGTTTTATTTTTCGGTTAATAAATCTCTAAATGGGACTATGAACACGTTATGGATGAAGAAATGGAACCCTAAAACTGATAAATCGGACATATACGAACATATTCGTACCAATTTAGGAGTTTATGGTGTTCAAAACAACTGGTTTAGGATTTTTGGATGATAAACCTGCATTTGCGTGTTCTTGAGGAATATGTGTGTTCTTCGAACCCAGATGCACATCCTCAAACCTACCCAGATTTTGCGTGTTTGTGATGACATCATCACAAAGAACACGCATATGACTAATTTGCGAGTTCTTAGTGTAAAATACACCATTTGCGTGTTTGTCATCATTTGAGTGTTGTGACACTTTGCGTGTTTCATGACTTGAAAATTTTTAAATTGGAAAAATTTTAATAAGTAAAATATGAAACATAACTCGCATTGACTAGTCAAACCCAACACCATATGCGTGTATTGTTACCGTATGTGTGTGTATAAGGAATTTGCTAGTTCTAGGACTTAAGAAAATTTTCAAAACGGAAAATTTTCAAATGAGTCAAATTAGAAAGTGCAATGACCTTATAAAATTGGACTTTAAAAATTTAAGAAAAACAAATGGTTTTGGTTAAATTTAGTAAAGTTCAATTTGTCGATTATTAAAACTAAATATTTTGGAGGATTATGAAACAAACGATTTCACTATCTTGGAAAACATTAAGAGTTTTAAATTCGACGTTGCTGCAGCTCTACAGCATGTTCCTCAACCACCACCTGCAGCACACCAAGTTCAACAACAACAACAACAACAGCAACAACAACCACCCGTGCAACAACCCCCACTTCAAGCTGAAGCCGTTGAAGATTTGTTCTTCCAAGTGGATCAAGGTCAAGGTAATGCAGAAGATGCTGCCGAGGTTGCACATCAACTGTTAGAACCTGACGATGTCATCAACCAGGTTCAACAGTATAACGCTCGGGCTAATCTAGAGGCATAGATCGACGAGTTGTTCGAGGATCACGAGGCCGATGATGAGGCAAGTAGTGATCCTCATGCCACTGCAAGCGATCAAGAGGAGAGCTCCAGTGATGATGATGATGGTCATAAGGACCCTCAGGAGAGAGCACTTAGGCTTCTATAAGCAAAACGTGATGCTCGTTCTGAAAGGGAACTAAAGGCTGATGCAGATTTCCAGCCTGAGGAGGAGGAAGAAGAAGATAGTCCACCACATCAGCTCAAAAGGAGGAGAAGAGCTGGCGAGGGCACATCGGGCACTCATGAGTCACCTAGACTTAGTGCAATGATGAGTGTGGCAGTTGAAGAGGGACTGGGCGTATGTCTGAGCATGTGCAGAGAGATACTAAGGTGGTAACTGTTAGACCTAGGGGAGCAGGTAAAGGATTGATGATGAGAGCACCGGTTGAGCCATCAGGAACAAGAATCAGATTATCGGCTACAGGGTCTGCATTCACATCATTTACTAGTGCAACTTCAACATCAATTCCTCAAAGTACAGTTACACTTCCGGTTGGTGGAAATTCCACAATCTAACAACCACATGCATCCATAATCAGACCGTCAGAGTCAAGACCAACTGCACCACCGACTAGCCCTCCTTGACCATCGGTGATTTCTTCCCAACCAAGCAGCTCCAGATCCGACGATGATACTATATCAGGGTTGGAAAAGCAAATGGCTGATATGAGAGCTTTGGTTGCTGGCTTAACAGAGAATCTGTCTAAGCGGGAAGAATCACATCGTCAGGAGCTTAAAGAGCTGAAAGCTAAGAATGCTCAACTTCGTACAAGGTAGGAAGCTCTACAACATATCCAATCTGAGACATCTGAGCACCTAAAATAGATCGTCAAAAGATTGGAAAATCATAATGAAGTGATAAACAGCCAGAATGCGGGTCTGACAAGCTTCGATGACGACTATGACCAGCTGAATGAGATAATTGAAAATCTTAGATCTCAGGGGGAGATACAGCCAACCTGCAAGGATGATGCCCTTAGGAAGGAGAGAAGAGAGGACGAGGGAGATGATCCTAGCAGACAAAGGGAGATTCCAAGATTTTCAACTGGCATAAGGATTGCCACATCTCAGGGGGAGCAAAGCCAGCCTGGTGCTGCTGGTACCTCTCGAGCCCCCACAGCTGAAGACAAAGGAAAAGGGAAAGCTTCTGCCGATGCTTGTCCCTCACCAACTGGAGATGTAGGTGTTGGTGTCCAGGAACGACCAACTGTAGGAGAAGGGGTTGGTCATCAGGAGGAATCAACATCTGATGATGATACTGATAGTCTACTTTCTGGGGATGATAATCTATCATCCGACTCTTCTGACACCTTGATTCTGAAGAACGAGATCTTTACAAAGTTCAGATACGATGATGTGGCATATCAGAATGTAATGGCCGACATGATCAAACCAAAGGATCCAGGATCCCGTGCTGATCAAGAAAAAGCTCGTAGAATTGCTGCAGGCAGAGGCAAGAAACAAAAGGAATCAATGACAGAATTTGATTCAGACTTTGAGAAGGTGATTCATGTCAAAAGGAAGAAGAAGAGCAGGAGAAAGTAGACGACTTCTGAAGTTCCTGAAGAGGGTTATTGGCCAACACTTAGGAAGATAAACGAAGACTTGATGGCCACATCTAGATGCTGGTGTCAAGGGGGAGACTGTTGGTGCATGTTTCTCGGTGACAAAGCATTCTAGATGTGTTGTGTGTTTTATATTCAAGTCTTGTAATTTATCTTGTAAATTACCGTTTGTCAATGAAATTACCTTAGCATATATTGTTGATCATATTGGGATCCTTTTATATATGTTTATATGTTTGTTTATTATTTATGTTTTGCAGGTACTTGACATGAATGTAGACATTACATGTAAAGAGTAATTAAGTTAATGTTGTTTCTGCGTTTAACAGCAGTAGAAACATTAACTTAATGTACTTCCAAAGGGAAGTTAAGTTAATGTTGTTTCTGCGTTTAACAGCAGTAGAAACATTAACTTAATATATACTTCCAAAGGTAATCTTGTCAATGTTGTTTCTGCGTTTTACAGCAGTAGAAACATTGGCTAAGTTAATCTTGGTTCTACGTTTAACAGCAGTAGGAACATTAACTCAAATATTCCTAAGTGTCATTTGAGAGTTCTTGGGAACAAGCAAAAGTTTGCTTGTTCAGAAGAACACTCAAATGGTTTGAGAGTTTCTTGGGAACAAGCAAAAGTTTGCTTGTTTAGAAGAACTCTCAAACAGTTTGAGAGTTTCTTGGGAACAAGCAAAAGTTTGCTTGTTCAGAAGAACTCTCAAATAGTTTGTGTGTTCAGGGAAACACACAAACAGGCCAAACCCTAATGGGCTTTATGGGCCTGACATGGAAACACTCAAACCCATAGGGTTTTGAGTGTTCCCGGCCCTTGCCTATAAATAGGGGTGTGTGTTTATGCGTGTTAAAACAAGAGTGTAGAGATAGAAACGAGCAAATCTTGAGAGAGAAACAACTAGAGCTAAGAACACCCAAATCTAGTAGATCTTGAGGGTGGTACTCGTCTCACGCACGAACCGCAAAACACACACCCGGTTTGGTTGGCTTGTAGACTTAGGTTACCAAGTGGGTATAATTTGTCCGGAAAGCCGCCTCACTATAATAACCAAATACGGGTGTTTATGTTCACGCAAAGATATATATATATATATATATAAAATATATATATATATATATATATATCATGGTTTTAGGTAAAATAAAACAAATATTAAAGTAAAACAAATAAAACAATAAGTTTTTCTTCACTGAAAATCACCGTGCATCATTAAAATCATCGTGCATCAATTGCTTCGTGAATCTTGTGCATCAATTTAACCATGATCTAATGGTCAAGATCTTGTCTTATTTGTTTTACTTTAATACTTGTTTTACAATACCCAACCCCTATATATCATATATAAAAAGGTAGATATAAAAACCGTGGGTTATCTCGAGGAATTCCGCACCTTGACATATCCTTAGTCAATCTCGCTTCGACGCTCAGACAAACGAGGTCGACCCATAGGGACTTACAGAAAGGATGTTAATCTTCACTTCGTGGACAACCAACAATCATGGACGACGATTTATACGATGCCCTAAAGTAAGTTTGTATTTATCATTGAATAAATTCAATTAGGGTGTCTTTCTGATATTGAAATTGGGTTTTGAATTAGTAAAAAGTCGCTATTGTACTACTTTTAGATTCATAGATGAAGAACTCCCATGTCAATACTACAAGGATCTTGTTTATGACCTTCATTCTCAATCAAAGCAAGTTGGTAATATGCAATCTGCTATAGGGGACGAACAAGATGAAGAAAAGATTAAACTGCTGAAAGCGTTGGATGATTTGAAAAATTCAAATTCTAGTATGAAATTCAAGGAGAGATTGTTTTATTTTCTTGTTGATAGGACTTGTGGTGATGAGCTAAGCTTATTTTGTTGGTTTTCTTTGTATCTTGTTTTACTTATGTATGTTGTTGGACGTATTGTATCCATGAAATAGTAATGGCAAGTTTGTGTTTTTATCCCATTAAACCTGTTTCTATGACTATATTCAATAATATGTGCAGTATGATAGGTTAGTAAAGAAGGTACAAAATACACACCAAGTTACTTAACAAGAGTGGCAGCATAAGTTAACTGCCACTAAACAGCTTCATTCATACATAGTCAGTGGCATATGTGCAGTTTCATAGTTTACAAAAGATACCATATTACAAAAGAGAAAGTGTCATGCACTTAAATGCCTACCACATATACATAATATAGTTAGCAAAAGATACAATCCATGAGACTACATTTCAGTTACACAAGTCAATGTGCCTTGCACACTACCTGCATGCCTTCCAAAACAAGCTTTTGAAGTGTTCACCACTGTATATCTTCTTGAAGTTCTCATAAATGTGCCTTGCACACTGCCTGTGTTCTGCTCTAGGCATAACTTCCTTAACAGCTTTAATAAGACCCTACAACTAATGAAAAACTTGATATAATTAATTAACAAACAAGTTAATATAATTAACAAACAGTTAGATTTAATCAATTAAAGTACCTTGTGTTGGTCTGACATTAAAGTAAGTTGATCACCTCCTGGACACTGAATATCCTCTTCAAGCAACCTTAGGAACCATATCCAGTTATCCTTATTCTCTACTGATACAATGGCCCAGGCAATGGGATATTTTTGGATATTGCCATCCCTTCCAACAACAGTCAACAACTCACTGGTACATGCAGTTTTCAAAAAACACCCATCTAGTGCTACTATAGACCTACACCCTCTTTTCCAACCTAACTTCAAGGCTGCCAAATATACATAGAATCTATCAAATAAACCTTCCCATCAGGGTTCTGTGTTGTACCAAGCCTGGCTGTGGATCCAGGGTTTGTTCTTAGCAATGCATCACCATATGGCCTAAGTAGAGCATAATGCTCCTCTAATGACTTTTCAAATTCAGTCAATGCCTATGTTCTTGCCCTTTTAACTTGTGTATGGGTCACAAAACACTTGTATTTTTTCATAACTAAGTCCTGAATTACAAACAATTTTATATCTGGTTGCTGCCTAATCCTATCTGCAAAATGTCTGCCAATCCATCTGTAATTAATTAAAGACCCAAACTTGACGTTCCTAGCACAAGTATGCTCACCTGTCATTGTCCTGATCTGAAAAGTGCTCTCTTTAGCTATCCAAGTAGCATACAGCCTAAATTTACAATTCTGTGACTTTGGTTGATATTTGACACCATCTTTCTTTTGTTTCCCCAAACTGGGGTCTAGAACCCTTGGTGGCCTGTTGCCACATCTTGCAATCAAACTTTCACTACAACTTCTTTCATTCCATAAAGAGTGGTCATTTGCATGTCCATAGTAAGTGAGGCGTTCCTTCAAGTCTTCCACATTATTATATTTCTCACCAACCTACAATTACATACATCATCTTTTTAATATA
>CM067169.1:29906276-29971276 GCA_034093135.1 Erigeron breviscapus | reverse complement strand
AGGATCTTTGACAAACTCAAAATACATATGAGGAAAAGTGACATCCAACTGCAACTATGGATGATTTGGATCTCCAGGATAAACATTTGGCAAAACATGATAATACTCATCCTCATCATCAGATGCAAAAGTATCATTAATCTCTCTGCCTAGTTCATCCGTGAATCTACTACTAATAAGCTCAGCATCTCTTCCCGTACCCCTTTTGTAATCGACTGTAAATTTCAAACCCTGAGCAGGAAGCTCATAAAAGGATTTGATCTTACGTTCCCTCCGACCTTCAGACTCAAAGAGATCCGGGTTTATTAATAAGTGCATCTTCAAATTCAAACCTATGCTCAGGTGATACCATCACTCCTTTCCAATCTGAGCGAGGTATCCATTCCCCCTCCCTTGCGCCTTCCGAATCTTCTTCAGCCATTTCATCCAAGTTTCTGATAGCATCGATGGCAACGAGTTCGTCATCACTCTCGGAGTCATAAACATGAGTCTGGAAACCAACATCTACATCTCCAGTTGGTAATGGGAAAGTATCTTCAGCAATACCCTTCCCTTTGTCTTGAGCTGTGGGAGCCTGAGAGGTACCAGCAGCATCAGGCTGGCTTTGCTCGCCCTGAGATATAGAAATCATAGTGCCAATCCGAAAGCCACTTGATAATCTTGAGATTGCTTCTTCTTGTCTGCTCGGATCATCGTCCTCATCCTCTCTCCTTTGCTTCCTGAGGACATTATCTCTGCAGCTTGGATCTATCTTCCCCTGAGATCTAATATTATCAACAATCTCATTAAGCTTCTCATAATCTGCATAAAAGCTTGTTAGACCCGCAGTTTGGCTCTCTATGAGTTCTTTGTGCCCATTCATCTTCTTGAAAATCTTTTTCAGATGCTCGATTGTCTCAGGCTGAATCTTCTGTAGAGTCTCATGCCTTGTCTGAAGTTTGACATTCTGTGTCTTCAACTCTTGAAGCTGTTGATGGTGTGACTCTTGCTTGGAAAATCTTTCCGTTAAGCTTACAACCAAGACTCTCATATCTTCAAGTTTTTTCTCTAACCCTGACATAATTTTGTCATCGGATCTTGAGCTGCTTGGCTGAGAAGAAGTCATTGATGGTCTAGGAGGGATAGTCGGTGGATTTGTTGAAGTGGACACTGACGGTCTTGATGTTGAAGCATATGGTTGCTGGATTGCAGAAGTTCCAGCAACCGAAAGTGTAACCGAACTTTGAGGCATTGATGTTGAAGCAGCACTGGTAAATAAAGAGAAAGCAGACCCTGTTGCCGATAGTCTGATTCTTGTTCTTGAAGGCTCGACCGGTGCTCTCATCAATCCTTTACCTACTCCCCTAGGTCTCTCGGCTACATCCTCAGCTATTCTCTGAACATGCTCTTCTTATCTCTAAAGCTCAGACTCACGCTCCAGTCCTTCTTCCACATCCACATTCATCATTTTACCAAGTCCATTTGACTCATGGGTGCCAGATGTACCTTCGCCAGCTCTTCTCTTCCTTTTGAGCTGTCGAGGCGGACTATCTTCTTCATCATCCTCCTCTTCTAGCTGGAAGTCTGCATCAGCCTTAAGTTCCCTTTTAGAACGAGCAGCAGGTTTTGCTTGAAGAAGCCGATGTGCTCTCTCCTGAGGGTCCTCATGACCATCATCATCATCACTGGAGTCATCCTCTTGATTAATCTCAGTGGCATGAGGATCACTACTTCCCTCATCATCGGCCTCGTGATCCTCGAACATCTCATTGATTTCTGCCTCTAGATCAAGACGAGCATCATACTGTTGACCCTGGTTAAGAACATCATCAGGTTCCAACAGTTGATGTGCAACCTCGACAGCTTCTTCAGCGTTGCCTACACCTTGTTCCACTTGTAAGAACAAATCTTCAACGGCTTCAGCGTTAAGTGGGGGTTGTTGCTCTGCTGGTTGTTGTTGCTGCTGTTATTATTGTAGAACTTGGTGTGCTGCAGGTGGTGGTTGAGGAACATGCTGTGGAGCTGCAACAACCTCTCCCTCAACATCAGACCCATCATGTGCAATCCCATCATTGTCTGGTGCCACATAGGCGGGATTTATCACTGCACCGAATAATTGTCTGTCTGTCGGTCGAGCTGGAGGTGGGAGTGAACCTCTGTAGTAGTAACTATCGCTAAATAGGCGATTCGGCATGGTAGTTACTCGCTCGACAGGACCCACCTGTGGTAGATTGGGCAGGCGAGCGTTGATGATCATCATGATGAATCGAGGATACATCAAGAAACGCTCGTCGACAGCTGCACCAATTTGCCTTCTAATCTCGTTGAAGAAGAAACGAGAAAAGCTATATGGCTTGTTCAGCACAAGGGAGACAACCTTGAGACTGGGTCTCGACATTCAGCTTGTCGTACCCTAACTTCCTGTTGCTAAGAGCAACCAAAATCACGTGACTGAAGAACTTCCACTTCCCATGAAGACAGTTCTTCGTAAAGGTGTTTCGGTTAGGCTCACCTACATAACCCATCCTTCTGTATACTCCATATCTAAGTGCAAGTGGGTATGAGGTGGGACCGTTTGCTCCTCCCTCTTGGGCTTCAGTACCCAATCCAAGTATTTGGACCAAATCCGAAGGAGTGAACTGGATGACCTGATTATTCACCTGAGCCTCAATCCTTGTAAGTTAAGGTCGCCCTTGTTTGTCGGACCGTCGAAACGAGATTGACTAAGGATATGTCGAGGTGCGGAATCCCTCGAGATAACCCACGGTTTTTATATCAACCTTTTTAGGATATATATATATATATATATATATATATATATATATATCTATGCGTGAACATAAACACCCGTATTTGGTTAATATAGTGAGGCAGCTTTCCAGACAAATTATACCCACTTGGTAGCCTAAGTCCTAAAGCCAACCAAACCGGGTGTGTGTTTTGCGGTTCGTGCGTGAGTCGAGTAGCACCCTCAAGATCTACTAGATTTATGTGTTCTTACCTCTAGTAGTTTCTCTCTCAAGATTTGCTCGTTTCTCTCTCTCTACACTATTGTTGTGAACATGCAAACACACACCCTCTATTTATAGGCAAAGGCCAGGAACACACTAAACCCTATGGGTTTGAGTGTTTCCATGTCAGGCCCATAAAGCCCATTAGGGTTTGGCCTGTTTGTGTGTTTCCCTGAACACACAAACTGTTTGAGAGTTCTTCTGAACAAACAAACTTTTGCTTGTTCCCAAGAAACTCTCAAACCATTTGAGTGTTCTTCTGAACAAACAAACTTTTGCTAGTTCCCAAGAACTCTTAAATGACACTTAGGAATATTTGAGTTAATGTTCCTACTGCTGTTAAATGCAGAACCAACATTAACTCAGCCAATGTTCCTACTGCGGTAAACGCAGAATCAACATTGACTCAGCCGATGTTCCTACTGCTGTAAACGCAAAACCAACATCGACTATATTACCGTTGGAAGTATATTAAGTTAATGTTTCTACTACTGTTAAACGCAGAAACAACATTAACTTAATTACCCTTTACATGTAATGTCTACATTCATGTCAAGTACCTGCAAATCACAAATAATAAACAAACATATAAACATATATAAAAGGATCCCAATATGATCACAATATATGCCAAGGTAATTTCATTGACAAACGGTAATTTACAAGATAAATTACAAGACTTGAATATAAAACACACAACACATCTAGAATGCTTTTGTCACCGAGAAACATGTACCAACAGTCTCCCCCTTGACACCAGCATTTAGATGTGGCATTCAAGTCTTTGTTTGTCTTCCTAAGTGCTGGCCACTACCCTGTCATCAGGAACTTCAGGTGTTGCGTCCACTGGACTCCTGCTCTTATTATTAATCACCTCAGAAGTACCTAGCTCTTAATTAGAGCCTAACTCTGATTGATTGTCTACCCCAACCTTGCCCTCTGCAATGGTTGCCTATAGTGATGGCTCATTTGATTCCTTTTCTTTTGGATCAAGTAGATCAAGTATTGCATCAAGATATGAGCACTTGTCTTCAGTTGAAGAATCTGACGGATTATCAAACATGCTCCCACACTCATCAAAATTGAAGTACGCAGCAACGTCGTCGTCCAGGAGTTCACTTCCAACTTCTTCCTCAATAGTTGGTCTGACCCGAATGCCGACTCCTTCTCCTCCAGTCGGTTGTTCCTGGATACCAGCCACTTCCTCTACGGCCGGTTGATCAGATGAAGGAGCATTTGATGTGTCAGCAACTTGGCCAGATTGACCTTGCTGACTCTACTCCCCCTGAGATGCATTGATGTTTGAGGTCAGAAATCTCTGAATCTCCTCCTGGTGTCTGGAACCACTCGGATCCTCATCCTCATCATCCCTTTGACGATGTTTGAGAGTGTCATCCTTGCAGCCAGACTTCTCCCCCTAAGATTCAATATTTTTGATCTTGTTGTGCAGCTGAGCAGACCTCTTACCTAAGCTTTCAAGATGCTTAGCTTGACCTTTCAGCAGTTTGTGGTGTAACCCAATGGAGTCAACAATCCCATTGACTGAGTTGATTGTTGCTTCCTGAGCATCCTGCAGGTCGTACTGGCGACTCTCTAGCTCTAGGTGACTTTGTCTTACGAGGTCAGCATCTCTTCGGTGTGACTCTTCTTTTCCTTTAAGCTTGTTGGACAAGACGGCAACTCCTTCTGGATGTCATCAGCTAACTTGGATACTCTCTCCTTGTTAGTCTGAGCAGCTCCTTGCTATGAAGAAGTCACTGATGGTCTTGTTGTAGACGGTGGAGTCGTCGACGTAGACATGATGGGTGAGATTGTAGAGCTACGAGGCCTTGCAGTCATCAAGACTGGTCTATCTCCAATCTTGATTCCCAAAGGTCTGATTGTTTACCCTTGCTTCAATACTTGGGACAGCACCGGGTAAAAGTAGTGCAGATTCCCAGAATTGACTTAAATAAGTCAGATAGATAACTGGGTCAGCAGTGAGAACATGTTTGATTCTTGATTGCTGCAGAAACTCAAGAATCCTGACAAATCTCCGAGCATTGCCTTGATTCACGTCCAGGTTAATCAAGTAGTTATGATTCTTGTGGAGGTGTCTCTCGGCCATCTGCAAAAAGATACAAACAACAACAAACAAAAGGTTAGCAACAACAAATAAAGTCGAACTTTAAAGCTCCTAAAATTTTCTAAGCCCCTGAAACCCTTTGTTTCACAAGCTCTGAAAATGTTATCAACTTTAACCATCGACAAATAAGTTGAACGATAAAATTCTTAACGTTTTCTAAGATAGTGAAACCTATTGTTTCATAATCCTCCAAAACATCACCAATTTTATCGAAACAACACGTCGAAATTAAAACTCTTAATATTTTTCAAGATAGTGAAACCGTTTGTTTCATAATCCTCCAAAACATTACCAATTTATCGAAACAACACGTCGAAATTAAAACTCTTAATATTTTTCAAGATAGTGAAACCATTTGTTTCATAATCTTCCAAAACATCACCAATTTTATCGAAACAACACGTCGAAATTAAAACTCTTAATGTTTTTCAAGATAGTGAAACCGTTTGTTTCATAATCCTCCAAAACATCACCAATTTTATCGAAACAACACGTCGAAATTAAAACTCTTAATATTTTTCAAGATAGTGAAACCGTTTGTTTCATAATCCTCCAAAACATCACCAATTTTATCGAAACAACACGTCGAAATTAAAACTCTTAATATTTTTCAAGATAGTGAAACCGTTTGTTTCATAATCCTCCAAAACATCACCAATTTTATCGAAACAACACGTCGAAATTAAAACTCTTAATATTTTTCAAGATAGTGAAACCGTTTGTTTCATAATCCTCCAAAACATCACCAATTTTATCGAATCAACACGTCGAAATTAAAACTCTTAATGTTTTTCAAGATAGTGAAACCGTTTGTTTCATAATCCTCCAAAACATCACCAATTTTATCGAAACAACACGTCGAAATTAAAACTCTTAATATTTTTCAAGATAGTGAAACCGTTTGTTTCATAATCCTCCAAAACATCACCAATTTTATCGAATCAACACGTCGAAATTAAAACTCTTAACGTTTTTCAAGATAGTGAAACCTATTGTTTCATAATCCTCCAAAACATCACCAATTTTATCGAAACAACACGTCGAAATTAAAACTCTTAATATTTTTCAAGATAGTGAAACCGTTTGTTTCATAATCCTCCAAAACATCACCAATTTTATCGAAACAACACGTCGAAATTAAAACTCTTAATATTTTTCAAGATAGTGAAACCGTTTGTTTCATAATCCTCCAAAACATCACCAATTTTATCGAAACAACACGTCGAAATTAAAACTCTTAATATTTTTCAAGATAGTGAAACCGTTTGTTTCATAATCCTCCAAAACATCACCAATTTTATCGAATCAACACGTCGAAATTAAAACTCTTAATATTTTCCAAGATAGTGAAACCGTTTGTTTCATAATCCTCCAAAACATTATCAATTTTAATAATCAACACGTCGTGGTTGTTCTGGTTGTTGTTGTTGTTGTTGTTGTTGTTGTTGTTGTTGTTGTTGTTGTTGTTGTTGTTGTTGTTGTTGTTGTTGTTGTTGTTGTTGTTGTTGTTGTTGTTGTTGTTGTTGTTGTTGTTGTTGTTGTTGTTGTTGTTGTTGTTGTTGTTGTTGTTGTTGTTGTTGTTGTTGTTGTTGTTGTTGTTGTTGTTGTTGTTGTTGTTGTTGTTGTTGTTGTTGTTGTTGTTGTTGTTGTTGTTGTTGTTGTTGTTGTTGTTGTTGTTGTTGTTGTTGTTGTTGTTGTTGTTGTTGTTGTTGTTGTTGTTGTTGTTGTTGTTGTTGTTGTTGTTGTTGTTGTTGTTGTTGTTGTTGTTGTTGTTGTTGTTGTTGTTGTTGTTGTTGTTGTTGTTGTTGTTGTTGTTGTTGTTGTTGTTGTTGTTGTTGTTGTTGTTGTTGTTGTTGTTGTTGTTGTTGTTGTTGTTGTTGTTGTTGTTGTTGTTGTTGTTGTTGTTGTTGTTGTTGTTGTTGTTGTTGTTGTTGTTGTTGTTGTTGTTGTTGTTGTTGTTGTTGTTGTTGTTGTTGTTGTTGTTGTTGTTGTTGTTGTTGTTGTTGTTGTTGTTGTTGTTGTTGTTGTTGTTGTTGTTGTTGTTGTTGTTGTTGTTGTTGTTGTTGTTGTTGTTGTTGTTGTTGTTGTTGTTGTTGTTGTTGTTGTTGTTGTTGTTGTTGTTGTTGTTGTTGTTGTTGTTGTTGTTGTTGTTGTTGTTGTTGTTGTTGTTGTTGTTGTTGTTGTTGTTGTTGTTGTTGTTGTTGTTGTTGTTGTTGTTGTTGTTGTTGTTGTTGTTGTTGTTGTTGTTGTTGTTGTTGTTGTTGTTGTTGTTGTTGTTGTTGTTGTTGTTGTTGTTGTTGTTGTTGTTGTTGTTGTTGTTGTTGTTGTTGTTGTTGTTGTTGTTGTTGTTGTTGTTGTTGTTGTTGTTGTTGTTGTTGTTGTTGTTGTTGTTGTTGTTGTTGTTGTTGTTGTTGTTGTTGTTGTTGTTGTTGTTGTTGTTGTTGTTGTTGTTGTTGTTGTTGTTGTTGTTGTTGTTGTTGTTGTTGTTGTTGTTGTTGTTGTTGTTGTTGTTGTTGTTGTTGTTGTTGTTGTTGTTGTTGTTGTTGTTGTTGTTGTTGTTGTTGTTGTTGTTGTTGTTGTTGTTGTTGTTGTTGTTGTTGTTGTTGTTGTTGTTGTTGTTGTTGTTGTTGTTGTTGTTGTTGTTGTTGTTGTTGTTGTTGTTGTTGTTGTTGTTGTTGTTGTTGTTGTTGTTGTTGTTGTTGTTGTTGTTGTTGTTGTTGTTGTTGTTGTTGTTGTTGTTGTTGTTGTTGTTGTTGTTGTTGTTGTTGTTGTTGTTGTTGTTGTTGTTGTTGTTGTTGTTGTTGTTGTTGTTGTTGTTGTTGTTGTTGTTGTTGTTGTTGTTGTTGTTGTTGTTGTTGTTGTTGTTGTTGTTGTTGTTGTTGTTGTTGTTGTTGTTGTTGTTGTTGTTGTTGTTGTTGTTGTTGTTGTTGTTGTTGTTGTTGTTGTTGTTGTTGTTGTTGTTGTTGTTGTTGTTGTTGTTGTTGTTGTTGTTGTTGTTGTTGTTGTTGTTGTTGTTGTTGTTGTTGTTGTTGTTGTTGTTGTTGTTGTTGTTGTTGTTGTTGTTGTTGTTGTTGTTGTTGTTGTTGTTGTTGTTGTTGTTGTTGTTGTTGTTGTTGTTGTTGTTGTTGTTGTTGTTGTTGTTGTTGTTGTTGTTGTTGTTGTTGTTGTTGTTGTTGTTGTTGTTGTTGTTGTTGTTGTTGTTGTTGTTGTTGTTGTTGTTGTTGTTGTTGTTGTTGTTGTTGTTGTTGTTGTTGTTGTTGTTGTTGTTGTTGTTGTTGTTGTTGTTGTTGTTGTTGTTGTTGTTGTTGTTGTTGTTGTTGTTGTTGTTGTTGTTGTTGTTGTTGTTGTTGTTGTTGTTGTTGTTGTTGTTGTTGTTGTTGTTGTTGTTGTTGTTGTTGTTGTTGTTGTTGTTGTTGTTGTTGTTGTTGTTGTTGTTGTTGTTGTTGTTGTTGTTGTTGTTGTTGTTGTTGTTGTTGTTGTTGTTGTTGTTGTTGTTGTTGTTGTTGTTGTTGTTGTTGTTGTTGTTGTTGTTGTTGTTGTTGTTGTTGTTGTTGTTGTTGTTGTTGTTGTTGTTGTTGTTGTTGTTGTTGTTGTTGTGGTAAAGTCGAACTTTAAAGCTCCTAAAATTTTCTAAGCCCCTGAAACCCTTTGTTTCACAAGCTCTGAAAATGTTATCAACTTTAACCATCGACAAATAAGTTGAACGATAAAATTCTTAACGTTTTCTAAGATAGTGAAACCTATTGTTTCATAATCCTCCAAAACATCACCAATTTTATCGAAACAACACGTCGAAATTAAAACTCTTAATATTTTTCAAGATAGTGAAACCGTTTGTTTCATAATCCTCCAAAACATTTAGTTTTAATAATCGACAAATTGAACTTTACTAAATTTTACCAAAACCATTTGTTTTTCTTAAATTTTTAAAGTCCAATTTTATAAGGCAATTACCCTTTCTAATTTGACGCATTTTGAAAATTTTCCCGTTTTGAAAATTTTCCGAAGTCCTAGAACACGCAAATTCCTTATACACACACATACGGTGACAATACACACATATGGTGTCGGGTTTGATTGGTCAATGCGTGTTATGTTTCATATTTTACTTATTAAAATTTTTCAATTTAAAAATTTTAAGTCATGAAACACGCATATGTCACAACACGCAAATGGTGTGTTTGACATAAGAACACGCAAACCGGTCATATGCGTGTTCTTTGTGATGACGTCATCACAAACACGCAAAAACTGGGTAAGATGAGTGTCAAGAATCTGGGCATCAAGAACACGCATATTCCATATGAACACGCATACGCAGACTCATCACTCTCAAATCTTAATCCAGTGGTTTGAACACTAAAAACTCCTAAAAAGGTACGATTAACATCGTATAAGTCTGATTTATCAATTTTTAGGTTCCATTTCTCCATCCATAACGTGTTTATAGTCCCATTTAGTGATTTTATAACCGAAAATAAAACCCTAAATATTTGGCCATTTAAACACAAAATCTGGATCTAGAAATCTTGTTAATCGTATACCTTTGTTCAATAAGTGTTAAGGAAGTGTTTCTTGTGTACTTAAACACTTATATGATCAAGTTTTAGTGAATCGAAATCTGGGTATACAAACACGCAAAAGAGACGCGCAAATGTGGAGGGTTTTCTGAAGGAACACGCAAATTTTATACACACACATACGGTGACAATACACACATATGGTGTCGGGTTTGATTGGTCAATGCGTGTTATGTTTCATATTTTACTTATTAAAATTTTTCAATTTAAAAATTTTAAGTCATGAAACACGCATATGTCACAACACGCAAAACCATAAAGCCCAATTATATAACACGCAAAATAGGCCCAGTAAGTGAAACACGCAAATGTAAGCCCACTTGGCAGAAACACGCAAATTCAGCCCACTTAGATAAAACACGCAAATTTCACTTAGCCTATTTTTCGATTTAAGTGAACCTTGACTTTCCAAAAAGTCAACCTTCACGAACTTGATTAACACTTTGAAAATTCACCAAGAATTTTCTAGAACACGGTATGATTAACGCATAAGAATTCTTTAGAGAACACGATAAGACAGATACCGAATCTTATTCTGTATCACTATTACCAGTATTTTTCTCGATAAAGAAATTCTCGATAATTGTCACCACTTAAACAATCTTACAACGCAAAATCATTAAATCAGGACCCGATATGTCACTATTTAATGAATTACAAAGCACCATTGTTAAGTATTTGACAATAACAGACATTGTACACCACAATGCTGTTTAATCTTGTAAATTCAAATATAACAAAAATGAGAGATAAGATTGAATAACACAATAATCAAACTTTTAATCTTCATTTTAGTCTCCGTTTGAATTTTGGTGAGTTGTTGGTGTGTAAGTGTACTCTACTTGACCAACAAGCTTGAGCTTTCTCCATTCCGGACTGGATAGACTCAATTTTCATACACTTAAGAGACCCTTTATCTTAACGGTTGACACACATCCAGTTAAGATAAATAATTCTGCACACACAACCAAACTCATGAGATCCATACAACACATGTATTCATCTCAATGGTAGATAATTGAACTCGAAAACACTTAAACAGATATATAACAGACAATAAGCGGCTGATTCTCCCAATTAAGATTAGAATCTAAGCCATTATCATGTTAGCCCACACAATAAGCATTTTCTATTCAATTATTCACAGTAAATTGCATATCAAAATATCAATCAAATATATCAACTAAGTGACTATGTTTGACCAATTTTGACCGAAACCTTAAGTATTAAACTTAACCTTTCGAGCAATTTACATACAAGACCTAATCCAAGGTGTACTAAACACACTCAAATTAGAGTCTTGACCTACACTACATCCCTATCACGACACACGCTTATTCGGTGTTGAAATAAGAACGCAGTTGAGTCCCCCTAGAAACCGGATACCCTATTTAGCATTATCTCTCGTGCAATAGAACCCTATTATTAGCAATATACATGACGGAGCATAAAGTTATAAAATGGATCACATTAATTTTGAATTCAAATTAATCTAACAAATCTTATAATAGTCATGCTTAATACTGTATATCGAACATGTATTGGAGAGACTAGTTTCTGCGGAAGAGATCAGATGTAACAATTAGGTAAACCTAAAAGCCACAAGTTTTCATCATGTCTCTTGCAGTAACTACTCCCCCTTAAACCATTATTATATTTTTGTGTTGCATTTTCTGATTTTAAAGGTTCTTGAGAGACAGTAGCTAAGGGTTTCTCATTCCAGTCAATTGGACTAGCAACTCGAAACGCGATCGATCAAAGGCCTTAGTGTAAAAATCAGCTAAGTTATCATCGGACACCACCTTTTCAAGATGGATCAATTTCTTTTCAGCACAGTCACGAATGAAATGATATCTACTATCAATATGCTTCGTTTTACTATGCTTAATAGGATTATTGGTGATGGAAATAGCAGATTTATTATCAATTTTAATAGGAGTGTTAGAGAAATTCAAACCGTAGTCACGCATTTGTTGCTGAATCCATAATACTTGTGAGCAGCAACTGCCAGCGGCCATGTATTCTGCTTCACATGTAGAATTGGCAACGGATGTTTGCTTTTTGCACTGCCATGACACCAATCTGTCTCCTAAAAATTGACATCCTCTCGAAGTAGATTTTCTATCAAAATTACATCCACCATAATCGGAGTCTGTATAAGCATACAGATCAAACTCTCCTCCTTTAGGATACCATAAACCAAGAGATGGTTGTCCTTTAAGGTATCGAAGAATCCTTTTTACTCCTTTCAAGTGTGACTCTTTCGGACAGGATTGAAATCGAGCACACAAGCAAACAGCAAACATGATATCTGGTCTCGATGAAGTAAGATACATCAGTGATCCTATCATTGACCGATATAATGTTGGATCAACATCCTGATCCAAGCTGTTGACAGCTCCCAACAAGTGATTTACTTGTATTGGAGTGCCTATGGGAGAAGCATCATCCATACCAAATTTCTTAAGTATGTCATGGACATATTTGGTTTGATGAATAAAGATTCCTTCCTTTCTCTGCTCAACTTGCAAACCAAGGAAAAAATTCATTTCTCCCATGGTGCTCATTTCAAATTTGCTTTTCATGATTTCTTCAAACTCTTTGCACATATTCTCATCAGATGCACCATATATAATGTCATCTACATAAACCTGTACCAGTAAGAAATCATCACCTTTCCATTTTGTAAACAATGTGCTATCAATCTGACCTCTTACGAACCCATTTTCCACTAAATGTGTGGATAATGTATCGTACCAGGCTCTGGGTGCTTGATGAAGACCATATAGAGCCTTATCCAATTTATATGCTCTATCAGGATAGTCAGGATCAGTAAACCCAGGAGGTTGAGACACATAAACCAACTCCTGTACTTTACCGTATAGAAATGCACTCTTTACATCCAATTGGTACACTTTAAAACCCTTAAAGGATGCAAAGGCTAGAAAAAGCCTAATTGCCTCAATTCTAGCTACAGGTGCAAATACTTCGGTGTAATCCAATCCATCTTGTTGTGCAAATACTTGAACAACTAGCCGAGCCTTGTTCCTAGTAACAATCCCTTTATCATCCCTTTTACATCTGAACACCCATCTTGTTCCAAAAGGGTTGATATCAGCAGGCACATCTACCAATTCCCAAACCTTTAATTTTCTGAATTGGTCTAACTCTTCTTGCATGGCATCCACCCAAGACGGTTCCTTAAGTGCCATTTGCACATTTTTGGGTTCCACTTGAGAGATAAAGCAAATGTACATACATATTTCTAGTATGCCTGTATCTTTGATGCTATCAAAAAGACTTGTGCTTTCCTGAAGACTGCTCCTAGTTCTAACACCAACGTTAGGATCTCCCAAGATATTTTCTACGGGATGAGCCTTCGTAATGTGTTTTTGTGTGACACGGTCAACATCTAGATTTCCTCCCAAATTGGTAGAGATCTCTTCGTCAATCTGAACTGTGGGATGCTCCTCTGTCACAACATTTCCAAAAGTATTCTCAGATGAAGGATCTGAACCCATTGGTTCATCAGATCTTCTCGAGACAACTTCTTGTTCAGAATCCTGTTGTCCTCTTCTATCCTCAGAGACTGCATTGGATATAGGTCCTCCGTAAGATGGTGATGCAAAAACATCATCATCACGGACCACCACAATATCATCTGAATTATGCAACTCTATCATAGTGGGATTAAAAGAACTGAAAATGTCTTCATAATTGAACATTTTCTCAGGACCTAAATGAATGTCGGGTGAGCAACTGACTGGCAAGTAGTTCTAACTGGAAGAAGACCAGTTCAGAATACGATCCAGATATGGATGAACAATACAATAAAGATACTAAAAGTAAATGCAAGAAACAATAAGGGCTGAAACTATATAAATAATATGTATAGATCAAGTATATAGCATTGAGACATAATGTATTTTTCAAGGTATTTGATTTATTGATATATAAACAAATACAAAGGTTGTTGCGGAACAAAGATAAACACCCAAGTGTAAATATCTAAACAACCTAGAAATACAAGTGATCTAATAACTTGGAAATACTCGTAAAAATTACTTAGAGTATATCTCACAAGTTGCAATGCAAAGGTTTCAAGCAATTTGCAAGTTGTGAGAAGACTTATATTTATAGACCAAGTCCATGATGACGTGGACCAGATCGTACAAATATGGTTGGGAGTATTTAAGGAATTAAAGCTAATTCCTTACATGTGTACTTTTAAGGTTTAGATATATAAGTCGTTGATGTGACTTATCAAACCTTATTCCCAACCTTTACTTTACCTTGTACTTTAATTAATAGTTAAATCTATTCACCGGGTAAAGATATGTAAAGTAAAAAGTCTTCCTCGTAATCAGTGTAAAAGTGTGTAAGTATTTTTACACTGAGATGCTTCAGTCTTCGATCAGGTAGAATCAGTTTCTGAGCTCCACATCTGAACTGATTCTCATTCTTCAGACTTCAGTCTTTGACTTCATTCTGAACGGTATTCTGATACGTTGATCTGAACTGAAGTGAAGCTTCAGTGAACTAATTCTG
Source organism: Erigeron breviscapus (assembly GCA_034093135.1). Taxonomy (NCBI): domain Eukaryota; kingdom Viridiplantae; phylum Streptophyta; class Magnoliopsida; order Asterales; family Asteraceae; genus Erigeron; species Erigeron breviscapus. The sequence continues at coordinate 29,957,033 of CM067169.1, read as the reverse complement.
AGCGACCTCAGAATTCTATACAAGTATTCTTCACTGAGCTTCAGCTATTTCTGAACAAATTATACTTGGTCGATTTTTGACCTAACAAATTCCCCCTATTTGTTCTGAAATAGTGCATGCATCTCAGACTTCTATCTATACATGTTTGTAAGTCTGAAATGCAAGTTTTAGTTTAATTTGTAAAAATTTTCTAAGTACATCTTATAGATCATTGATGTCTCAGAATTTTACTTGTGCTTTTTCTAACTTAAACCTATCATCTACTTATAAGCTACAAAATGTAACATATATATACAAACTGAAGTGTTTGTTACATTTGTAAGTATTTATACAAGTACATGATAAACTGAAAAAGAAACTACTTCTTAGCAGGCCTTGAACCAGAAGGTGCTTCAGTAGGTTTCCTCTTCAGTGGAGAATGATCCTTCTTTCCAAACTGTAAAGTGTAGAATTTGAGCTTATGTGTGTGTTAGTGTGTGTAACAATGGTGGTTTGAAGAGAGAGAAAGTAGAGAGAGAAAGTGTGTTTGGCAGGGAAGATTAGTTGGCATTAAATGGGTTGAAAGGTTACAAAGTTCTTAATGGAGGGGGTTTATATACATATGAGCTATTTACACTATGCCCCCTTCCATATTAACAAGTTTACACTATAAGTACAAAATAACATAAAGGTACACAAATCAACTACTACATCTATATTTCTAACAATCTCCCCTTAGTAGTGATTTGTAAAAAATATCCAGTCTTTGTCATTCTTCAAGCTCTTGTATTCGGTCTATCTTTGTTTGGATGCCAGAACCAATTATCTCTTTCAGGTCTGTCATCAGGAACAATCATGTTTGCTTCATAGTTTCTTGGTGGAATGTTTTGTGGGCGTGGAAGATGACTTGGGTCGTACTTGATCCAACAACCTCCTCTTCGACGTACGACGTACTTAGACTTCTGAACATTCTTTGCCTCTCTCATCATTCTGATACTGTCTCTGTACTCGAGTCTTTGATTGATCTTGGAGATCACTTTATCAAATACTTCCTTTTTCTTTTTATCTTGATCATCTTCTTTCAAGCATAACAAAACATTCTTACAAAATTCTAATGTTCCATACGAATGAAAATCTTCTTCTTTCTGCTATTCAAAAAGACAACACCGAAGGATGGTTCTTTTATGACATGACCAATACTGAGTTGTTCGATGTTTCCGGTGTAAAGACTTTGATCTGGATATGGTACATTAATCTTTCTCTTAACAACTTCAAAACCAATTTGAAAGTCTTCCAATGAAGCGTATTGAATGCAGCTTGACATGTATCTTTTAACAGCTTCAAAGGCAATAACATCTTCTTTGTATCTTTGCATTGCATTCAAGAAATGGTTGTAGATAAAGATAATGTCATCAACTGGCAGCAGCTTGAACTGAGCTTCTGTGAATCTATACATCTTATTGTTATCTCTTTTCACATGAAAGCAAGGTACAGAGATAGAAACCCTTTTAACCAATATTACTCTGACAAGCACTAAAATCTTGTGGTTTCTTTGTTCTTCGAGAAGCTTTGGATTGTATTGCTTAGTGAGTTTAAGAAGCTCTTTGTATTCTTCAATTTGCCTTGCTTCCTTAAACTTGTACATCGAATCCAACTCTGGTCTCTTTGTTTTGGTCACTTTGGTAGCTCCACAAAAGATTGGATAAGCTCTTTCTTCTAGAAATCTAGACTTCTTAGCTGCCTCCTTTGGCTTAACACCCAGAGCAACCATTCTTTCTTTATCCCTCAAGAAGTATCCCCGATTAATAAACCTCCTTTGTTCTTCAGTCAATTCTGTTGGAAAGTAATCAGGAAGAACTTCCTCGGATATGATTGCTTCTTTCAACACTTGTTTATATGTTGACTTCTTGAAATTCTGAGATGCAGCTTCAGGAGTCTTTCTCAATTCATCAAAACTATTGATGTCTTCAAAAGTGTAATGCTGTGGAGTTGTTCCAGCAGGAACAGAAGATTCTCCAACTTCAATTCTGCTTGAAGAACCTATTTTAAAGTAGTCAAGATCTGGAAATTCTTCAAACATTGGTTCTTCATCAACTTCTACATTCGCTGGAGTCTCAACTATTTCTGGCTCATCCAAGATTACATTATCTTTTCTTGCCTCATCTTCTGCTTCGCCTTCAGCATATTCCATCACTTCATTTTCAATCACAAACCCTTCTTCTTCATCAACTACAACATTCTCATTCTCTTCTTCTTCTTCTTCTTCTTCATCACTATCAGCTCCAAACACTTCATAAAATTTTCTTTTTATTTTAGCAATTCTTTCAATCTCCTCTGGATCATCTTCATTGTTTCTTTCATTCAATCTTTCAGTGAATTCTTTAACTATTTGATCAACTTCTCTTTGAGTTTCATCTTGGTTTCCACCCTCAGTTCTATCTTCCATTACTACATCCTCAACATTCACATCAACTCTTGCCGAAGAATTATCAATATCAGTTTGACCTTCTCCTTGGTTCTCCCCCTCGGGGTGATCATCAAAATCAGGATCATCCCGTCGAGAAGCAACCAAGGCCGGCCGGTAAGATTCTAACGCTAACAATCTTAATTCGAATGCAGCAAGTTTAGCATCGTATACAGCTTTCTGAGATTGAAGTTGATCTTGTAAATCTTTAACTCTTCTTTCATTAGCAACTTTTCTTTCTCTCACCTCAAGAGCATTCAAAACCCCCCTCTCAGTCATAGTCAACAAATCTCCTTCAGAACGTAGAATGCCAAGTAAAACTTCACATGCTTGATCTTTGGTTGGAAGATTTGTTGTGGTTGATGATGTTTGAATAGGTGTTGGTGTTCTTTGTGTTTGGGTAGGAGGTGGAGTAGCCAACCCGGGGGTTGTTTGCACATTTGTGGTGTGACCTAAATTCAACGAAGCTGATTCAGGATTTCCTACGGATCCTCGGGTTATACCCTCACCAGCAGTTTCAGATTCATGGGCTTTGCAACCCGAATCAAGTTGTGTCCTAGACTGTGATAAATCACTGTCCGGGACTTGTCGTTGTTGGGCAACACCTTTCACAACACCGGGGTCACTGAGAATGCCCGTTAATACAGTCTCAGGTTGATCCTGATGAACAGCAGTGTCACTACGGCGTTCATACTGTCCCCCAGTCTCGGTTTGAGAACTGTTACCTGCGGCTAAAGCTGGCGTGATGTTAGCTAAGGCAGGATTTCCAAGCTGTCCTTGAGGGTCACACAAAGTGGGTCCCCCTCCGCTTGTTCCGGCATCAGTACTCAACTGAGCTTGTGAATCCGTGTACCTAGGAGATCTAGACTCATGTGCACGAAATGAAGGCGAGAGGTGGGGCTGACCCTCTCTTATTTCAACACTCTCATCCTCCAAATGAGGAGAGTGTGGTGAACGTGGCTGTTCCTCGTGCGTTTGTGAGACTAACTCCTGTTGTGAGGAGTCAGAATGGCGAGGAGAGTTCGGTGCAAGCGAGAATGGGGAGTTCTCGACTTCTACCCTAGGGTTGACATCCCGGCTAGACACATTGGTTTCAACTATCGGAGGGCCAACGTTTTCTTTATGCCCTTGTCCTAACCCAGACCTCTCAACCTCTCTGGTATTTTCAACTCCGCCCTCATTCCCTCCTTGTTCCTCCTGCACATCTGCATCTCCTGTGCTAACATTCTCAGATTGCAATTCAGATAAAACATTATCAACAATTCGTGTTGCTTGCTCAACATACAACTCTGCTGAGGCACCAATATGTTCAGATCTAGCAGACTTATGCTTTCTTTTGGATTTCTTCTTTGATTTCTTTGGTGACCTTCGAGCAATCATTTTTATTCGTCTACCAGGTATTACCGGTGGTTCATTTGGTAGTGCTGAAGCAAGCGGTGTAGGATTAAGTACGGGTGATAAACGAGGTGGTGTTAGAATTGGTGGATTTGGTGAAACAACGGATGGTATTGGTGTAGATTGAGAAGGTGAAGATTGTGAAAATTGAACGGGTGGTGGAGATTGTGTTGTTTGAATGGATGGTGTTGATTGAGAAACAGGTGAAGAAATAGGTTCAGGTGTAACGGCTTCTTGTTCAAACATAACTCTTTTCGATTTCCTTCTCCTCTGCTCAGAAGTCCCCTCATCACTAACCCCTCTTTTTCTTTTATCAGACCTAGGACCCTCACTAGGCGACCTATGCACAGCTTGGGTAGGAATCTGTCGGCTTTCAGACCCCATTGCTGAGACTAACCACTCGAGATAAGCCCTAAGGTGAGGACTCTAAGCAGGAACCAGATTAATCAGGAATGGTGGAATCGGAAAAGGTCTTGCAGTTTCACTTCTGTGCCTCTCAAGTTGGATTTATACATTACAATTACACACTTAAAGTTGTTTTCCAATTTTGGAATTTCTTCTGCATTATCAAGAACGTCTTCTATAATCAGTGTGAAGAATCTGATAAAGGGAATATATTTTCTTTCTTGTGCATCCTTTCCTTTGACAACTTGGATCATCTTATCCCACATTATCTTCGCAAAGTCACACTGCACATTGTGAGTGACTGCATAGTAAATTGATAATGAATGCTTCGTCATAAGATCAATTCCTTTCTGTGATGGCATCAAACAAGTGCTTAGAACATTGTACATCGTATGCCAGAGAGTTGCTACATTCATTCTTCTAAAATCTCTCATCGTTGCCAACTCTCCTTCATAACCCAACGAATGAACTCCAGCCAACATTTCTTCAACTGATGGTAGTTCTTCGTATTCTTCATGTTCAGGAAATCCAATGATAGTTCTGAACTCATCCAGAGTGAATTTACAATTGAAAATTTCATCTTCTGACTGTAGAGAAAATTTGAAGTAGTCTGCTGTCTTATGCCTTTTACTTCCTTTTACATATGCAATTGATTCCCACAACTCAAATACATACTTTTCAGGAACAATTGCACCTCCAGTCAAAGCATTATTCAACGGATGATGGCTCAGAATCTCCGTTATGATTGGGAATTTGCAAGCAAATGGGATATGTAGTGCTTGATTGGCTTGCATTTTCATTGAATCTCCTTCTTTGAACATAGCCATCTTGGTAATTTATTATTTTTCTGTTAAGACAAACTGACCAAAGTTTTGACCAGAAAATACATTTTAAACACAGAAAAATAGCAACACATACCAACATTTAAGAAACACATATATTACACATAGACAATGTTTTGCATATATATTAAAAATGAGAAAATAAAGTAGTACACAAAGGCGTTCGATACCTTGCATCTCACCCAAATATATATACAAAACATGACAATATATAGGATCACATAAGTATTAAAAGATAAGAAAACAAGGTAGTACACAAAGGCGTTCGATACCTTGCCTCTCACCCCAAACACTTATGAAATACTATATATACAAACACAATACACATATACATTTATACATTTTAAAACACAACACAAATAATAATAAAAGAAACTTAGAATAAAAAAAAAAATAAAATTTAAAATTCTATTTGTACTGTTTGCCGAGCAAAAACCTCGGCAAATAGCACATTTTGAAAAATTTGCCCAGAAATTGACAAGGACCAAAAAATTGGTTTTGGCAAAATTTTAATGATTTGTATTGTTTGCCGAGCAAAGATCTCGGCAAACACGAGAAAATCTCAAGTCTGGCACCAAGTCATCGAATTATGAGAGATGAACCTCGTAAATGCCGAGCTCAAAGCTCTGCAAATGAGCAGTTCAGATTCACTTCTTTTAAATGTATGAAATTTCCTTTTATTGATCAACAATAATGTTGTCAATTTGATAAAGAAAAATTTCAATGAAAAATTCAATTTTGTACTGTTTGCCGAGCAAAATGCTCTGCAAACAGTTGGTTTAAAAAATTGGTGAAAGTTTACACTTTGTACTGTTTGCCGAGCAAAATGCTCTGCAAACAGTTGATTTGAAAACTTGGTGAAAAGTTTACATTTTGTACTGTTTGCCGAGCAAAATGCTCTGCAAACAGTTGATTTGAAAACTTGGTGAAAAGTTTACATGCATTTGCCGAGCATAAAGCTCTGCAAATGTATGGTTCAAGTCTTGACAAATTTGAAAATCCAATTTATATTGTTTGCCGAGCTCAGAGCTCTGCAAACAGTTGTTTTTAGACTTGGAAAACAATTTTGAGCAAAATACACTGTTTGCCGAGCTCAGAGCTCTGCAAACAGTTGATTTTAGACTTGTAAAAGTTTTGGAAACCCAATTTGCACTGTTTGCCGAGCAAAAAGCTCTGCAAACAGTTGTTTTCAGAACAACAAAAAAAATTGGAATCCAATTTGCACTGAATGCCGAGCTTAGTGCTCTGCAAACAGTTGATTTAAGGACTTGGTGAAAAATAAATTTGATTTAATCAAAAACATGCCTTTGCCGAGCTCAAAGCTCTGCAAATGAGCAGTTCAGATTCACTTCTTTTAAATGTATGAAATTTCCTTTTATTGATCAACAATAATGTTGTCAATTTGATAAAGAAAAATATGAACATGTTAACCAGAAAATATGAAGATTTGAAGCTTATCATGAACAAAAATCGCATTTGCCGAGCTCAAAGCTCTGCAAATGGCACTTCTGATCAAAAGTTCATATTTTTACCCAGCCCTTAAAACAATCAAACTCAGAAAATTAAACACGAACAGATTAAGGCATATCATTCAGATTAAACAACAAGTATAAACCCTAATCATGCAACTACAACATCAAATATTCACAATCAATCATCATAAAATGCATAAAAATCATAACAGTTCATTCAAGCATTTTATCAAACAGTTGGTAATCAAAATTAAAGTTAAGAAAATTTACCTTGAAATGGATATTATGATCGATGAACAGAACAAATAGGTAACACACTGATGATCAAAATCACAAATCCACTTTAATTGTTACACAAATGATGATAAATTTGATTGATTGATGACAAGTTTAAACGGATGATGAGAGAAAATAAAAAACTTTGGTTTGAATTTGAATTGTGATTAATTTGGCCCGCCCATTTTCCTTTTAAAACTCAAATTCGGGTCGCGGGTATGGGCATGACCCGCGTGTCAACCCGGATCCCAAACAAATTTGGGCTCAAATTACAATTTTGGGTTGTAATGATTTTGGGCTCTTTTTGGGTTTTACACAAAAACAAACAAACATAAATAAAAAACTTATATAAACAAAAATAAGGAAAAAGAAAAAAATTTAAAAAATAATACAAAACAAAAGCAAATAAAATCTTTTTATCTTTTAAAATTTTCTAATTTTGTATATGGTTTTTCAGTTTTAAAACAAACATACAAAAAAAACAAAAAAAATTTAAACAAACAAAAAAATAAAAATATAAGCAAACAAATATTCACATGCATTTGCACACTCTCCCTCAAATTAAGCATATATCACAACAGTAAATTTACAAACTCCCCCTAAAATCATGCATTTTACCCTTTTTCTCCCCCTCAAACATTGCATGTAATAACAAGTAAAACACATCAATGTTTGAAACAGAAAATGAACATAGAATACATGTCATGAAAGCATTTAAGTTTGTAAATCTAGCATTCCCAACTTGGTTTTCAGAAAATTAAACCTGTTTTCATCCAGAGGTTTGGTGAAAAGATCAGCAAGTTGGTAGTCTGTTGGGACAAAATAGAGTTCGATGTTACCTTTCTCGACATGATCTTTAAGAAAATGGTACCGAACATCTATATGCTTGGTCTTTGTGTGCTGCACCGGGTTGCAAGAAATAGCAATAGCACTCTTTGAGTCACAGTAAATGGGAATTCTGTTGAATTGAAATCCATAATCAGTCAACTGCGTCTTCATCCAAAGAACTTGTGAACAACAGCTTGCTGCAGCAACATATTCAGCTTCTGCAATAGATGTGGATACACAGTTTTGTTTCTTCGAAGACCAACTGACTAATCTATCCCCTAAAAACTGTACGCTCCCAGAAGTACTCTTTCAATCAAGCTTACAACCTGCATGGTCAGCATCCGAATAGGCAATCAACTGAAACCCAGTATCCCTTGGATACCAGAGACCAGGGTTCACTGTGCCTTTTAGGTATCGGAAGATCCGTTTAACGGCCTGGAAATGACTTTCCTTGGGATTGGCCTGGTATCTGGCACACATGCATGTGGCAAACATAATATCCGGGCGACTTGCAGTCAAATACATGAGTGATCCTATCATACTGCGATATTTCTTTTGATCAAAAGATTTTCCATTTAAGTCAGCATTAATCTTTGTTCGAGCTTCCATGGGTGTCCCAATTGTTTGACCATCCATCATATCAAACTTTTTCAACATGTCAAGAATGTACTTAGATTGACAGATAAAAGTACCATTTGACAACTGTTTTACTTGAAGACCAAGGAAAAAGTTTAATTCACCCATCATGCTCATTTCAAATTTCTTGATCATTAAGGCTGAAAAATTCTTGCAGTATTTAGGGTTAGTTGACCCGAAAATTATGTCGTCAACATAAATCTGGATTAGAATGATGTCACTCCCTTGTCGTTTGATAAACAAGGTAGTGTCAATCGAACCTTTGCTAAAACCAGATTTCACAAGATAAGAAGATAGAGCATCATACCATGCACGAGGCGCTTGTTTCAGACCATATAAAGCCTTGTCTAACCTGTAAACATAGTCCGAATGTGTAGAATTCACAAAACCTTCTGGTTGTTCTACGTACACTTCTTCTTTGAGAATCCCATTCAAGAAGGCAGTTTTAACATCCATCTGGTAGACTGTAAAGTTCTTGTAGGCAGCATAGGCAAGAAACATCCGAATAGCCTCAATTCGTGCAACTGGTGCGAATGTCTCATCGTAGTCAATTCCATCTTGTTGGCAGTATCCCTTCGCAACCAATCGTGCTTTGTTACGTACAACAACTCCAGTTTCATCCCTTTTGTTCTTGAAGATCCATTTGGTCTTAATTGGTTCCTTGTACTTGTAAGGATTGGGAACCAATTTCCACACCTCAAGACGTTCGAACTGATTAAGTTCTTCTTGCATTGCTTTCACCTAATCTGGACAACTTAGAGCTTCATTCACTGTCTTTGGTTCAACAATACTCAGAAAATTCACAAACAGACATTCATTCGCGGATGCGGATCTTGTCTGAACTCCAGTTGTTGGATTACCAATGACTTGAGAAATTGGATGAGCTCTTGTCCATTTGGTTGTGTGAGGAATTGGATCAAGTGGATCACTAGATTCTTCAGAATCAATAAAATCAGGAGAGTGTTTTTCTGTTAATTTTTCAAACGAAGTAGCAATTGGTTCAACAAAGTCGTTGTGCTTATAAACTTCAGGATTGGTTGAAAGATTTGTTACTTGAGAGAAATTATGAGGTTGAGTATGCAACACTGAAATATCGGTAGGTGTAGGAGAATCAGATGATGAATTAACATCTGATGATTGTGATGGTGAAGACTCATTTGGATCCATCTCTTTTGAATTTGAACTGGATGGTTCATTTGTATTTACTTCAGATTCAGGGACTTTCTTCGGAACTTGGAAAAATTCTTCAAACAAGATATCCAAATCTTGTGTTGTTGGAGTAGAGAATGATGATTTGACATTTGAAGCAGTCTTTGTTGCAGAAGATTGTGGACTTTGAAGTTTGGGTCTTGAACTCTGTTGTTCAAGAACCATCCCCGAGAGTTCATCAAATCTAACATTCATACTCTCTTCAATTCTCTTGGTTCTTCGGTTATATACTCGATAAGCAATGGATTCTCTTGAATAACCGATGAAATATGCCTCATCGCCTTTTGGTTCAAATTTGCCCAGATTATCTCGTTCATTGAGAACATAACATACACTTCCAAAAATGTGCAAGAAGTTTACACTGGGCTTTCGTTTGTTTATCACCTCATAAGGAGTTTTATCAAACCTCTTGTTAATGATTGATCTATTTTGAGTGAAACAAGCAGTAGCAACAGCTTCAGCCCATAGATTCGGAGGCAACTTAGAATAAGCAAGCATTGTTCTAGCTGCTTCAACAAGAGTTCGATTTCGACGTTCAACTACTCCATTCTGTTGAGGTGTCCTGACAGCGGAAAATTGATGAGTAATACCCATGGACTTGAAGAAAGAATCAATTGTTGAATTCTTGAATTCAGTGCCATTGTCTGAGCGAACAATTCTAACTGATGATTTAAGATTTACTTGAGTCTTCTTTATGAAATCAATAATTGCATTCGGAGTATCACTCTTTGCATGAAGAAAGAATACCCAAGTGTATCGAGAATAATCATCGACAATCACAAGAATGTATCGCTTGCCATGGATACTTTGAACTTTCATTGGGCCACACAAATCCATATGTATAAGGTGCAAAGGACCTTCAGTACTCAGATACTTCTTTGGTTTGTGTGAAGCTTTCTTCATCTTACCAATTGCACAAGCTGGACAAACATGTTCACTTTCATACTTGTAATCCGGAAGTCCTTCAACAAGTTGTTTATCCACGAGGACATTGATTGTTTGAAAATTAAGATGAGAAAGACGGCGATGCCATAACCAAGAATTTTGTGCAGTTGCTTTAGAAAGAAGACAAATTTCTGAAGAGTTAGATGAAATGTTGTTGAGATCAATAGTGAACAAATTATTGTCTCTTGTTCCAGTAAGAATATCCACACCATCTTTAGTCTGCACTTTGCATTCATATCTCCTGAATAATACTTGAAGATCATTGTCACAAAATTGTCCAACACTAAAAAGATTGTGTCCTAGGCTTTCAACATAAGAAACTCTCTTGATAGTGACACCATTTTTAACAATCTTTGGACCACTTCTTGTTTTGACTTCTTTTTGGGACTGAGGTTCAGATTTAACCTTGTATTTCCTAGAAGTCTTTGAATTCTTAGATACTTTGGGTTCTTTGTTTGGTTTTGAATCAGTCTTGAGTGATGGGTTGGTCTTTGATTTTGAATCAGTCTTGAGTGATGGGTTGGTCTTTGATTTTGAATCAGTCTTGAGTGATGGGTTGGTCTTTGATTTTGAATCAGTCTTGAGTGATGGGTTGGTCTTTGATTTTGAATCAGTCTTGAGTGATGGGTTGGTCTTTGATTTTGAATCAGTCTTGAGTGATGGGTTGGTCTTTGATTTTGAATCAGTCTTGAGTGATGGGTTGGTCTTTGATTTTGAATCAGTCTTGAGTGATGGGTTGGTCTTTGATTTTGAATCAGTCTTGAGTGATGGGTTGGTCTTTGATTTTGAATCAGTCTTGAGTGATGGGTTGGTCTTTGATTTTGAATCAGTCTTGAGTGATGGGTTGGTCTTTGATTTTGAATCAGTCTTGAGTGATGGGTTGGTCTTTGATTTTGAATCAGTCTTGAGTGATGGGTTGGTCTTTGATTTTGAATCAGTCTTGAGTGATGGGTTGGTCTTTGATTTTGAATCAGTCTTGAGTGATGGGTTGGTCTTTGATTTTGAATCAGTCTTGAGTGATGGGTTGGTCTTTGATTTTGAATCAGTCTTGAGTGATGGGTTGGTCTTTGATTTTGAATCAGTCTTGAGTGATGGGTTGGTCTTTGATTTTGAATCAGTCTTGAGTGATGGGTTGGTCTTTGATTTTGAATCAGTCTTGAGTGATGGGTTGGTCTTTGATTTTGAATCAGTCTTGAGTGATGGGTTGGTCTTTGATTTTGAATCAGTCTTGAGTGATGGGTTGGTCTTTGATTTTGAATCAGTCTTGAGTGATGGGTTGGTCTTTGATTTTGAATCAGTCTTGAGTGATGGGTTGGTCTTTGATTTTGAATCAGTCTTGAGTGATGGGTTGGTCTTTGATTTTGAATCAGTCTTGAGTGATGGGTTGGTCTTTGATTTTGAATCAGTCTTGAGTGATGGGTTGGTCTTTGATTTTGAATCAGTCTTGAGTGATGGGTTGGTCTTTGATTTTGAATCAGTCTTGAGTGATGGGTTGGTCTTTGATTTTGAATCAGTCTTGAGTGATGGGTTGGTCTTTGATTTTGAATCAGTCTTGAGTGATGGGTTGGTCTTTGATTTTGAATCAGTCTTGAGTGATGGGTTGGTCTTTGATTTTGAATCAGTCTTGAGTGATGGGTTGGTCTTTGATTTTGAATCAGTCTTGAGTGATGGGTTGGTCTTTGATTTTGAATCAGTCTTGAGTGATGGGTTGGTCTTTGATTTTGAATCAGTCTTGAGTGATGGGTTGGTCTTTGATTTTGAATCAGTCTTGAGTGATGGGTTGGTCTTTGATTTTGAATCAGTCTTGAGTGATGGGTTGGTCTTTGATTTTGAATCAGTCTTGAGTGATGGGTTGGTCTTTGATTTTGAATCAGTCTTGAGTGATGGGTTGGTCTTTGATTTTGAATCAGTCTTGAGTGATGGGTTGGTCTTTGATTTTGAATCAGTCTTGAGTGATGGGTTGGTCTTTGATTTTGAATCAGTCTTGAGTGATGGGTTGGTCTTTGATTTTGAATCAGTCTTGAGTGATGGGTTGGTCTTTGATTTTGAATCAGTCTTGAGTGATGGGTTGGTCTTTGATTTTGAATCAGTCTTGAGTGATGGGTTGGTCTTTGATTTTGAATCAGTCTTGAGTGATGGGTTGGTCTTTGATTTTGAATCAGTCTTGAGTGATGGGTTGGTCTTTGGTCTTTGGAACTTATCGAATGGGGAAGGTTGTGAAGAGTGTGACTTTGGAATCTTCTTTAGAAAAAATTCATGTTTTTCCTCTTTTTGAACAAAATGTTTTTCAAAATCAGGAGCAAAATCATAATTTCCTTCCAAATATGTTGATAAATCATCCGTTTCCAATTTCACACTTGCTTCACTTATCTTAATTGGACAAGGACTTCTCTTGAGTGGAATTGATGCTTTTTCTTTTTCTTTTTCTTTAAAAAATTGAAGTGCTATTTTCTGAAATTGGAATTCAACTTTTAGATCATTAAGTTCCTTTAGCACATTTAACCTCTGTTCTTTTTCTTTTTCAAACTTTTGTTTGAAAGCATCAATTTCATTCAAGTATGATTGAGTTCCCTCAGAAAATTTGGTAAAAGACTTAGCTTCAGAAGCAATCGGGAAGAAATAATCATCAACATCTTGAACATCATATACATCATCTAGATCACCATCAGTTCGAACAGAAACATGCACAACTTGACTCTCAGTTTGCACAGATGCATTCACGATTTCACAAATAGAACGGCCAGTCTGAGTTGATGCTTTCACAACTTCACAAATTGAACAACCAGGTTGTTCACATACTTTGGAGTCAAATTTGGGTTGATCAATGACATAGTGATTTTGAGTCTTCGGATTATCTATTAAAGATTGCTTTTCATCAAGAGACTTTTGCAGATCCTCTATTACCTTTTCCAAAACTTTTTGTGGAACATAAGGTCTCAAGTTTTCAGCTTTTGGAATTGGAATAGTTTCTTCTAAAGGTTTTTCTTTAAAACACTCAAGAATTTCAGGAATTATAGCCTCATGATTTTCTTTTTCATCATTTTCTTTTTCAATTTTATGTGCAGGGTGATTGAAAAAATCATATGACTCATCCATTAACTCATAGTTAAAATAGACTTTTGCACCTTTCTTTAGAAAATCATCAGCCTCAAAATCCCTATCATTCAGTCTCACAAACTGGTCAGTCATCCCACATCTCAAATAAGATTCCTTATATAATGATGGGACTTCTTCTTGTGCTTTGAGCAAATGATTTGGATTGACATAACCTAACCCTGAAGTGAATATTGTTTCCGAATTTCTTGGCCTATTCAAAAAGATTTGTTGATATGAACGATTAATCTTATACAACTTGTCTTGATAAGATTTGATTTCAGCTTTAAGCTCATCATTTTCTTTATCAAAGTTTTTGTTTAAGAGAATCTTTTATACAACACTCATATTTTAGGTCAGAAATTCTGTTTTCAAATTCCGTCACATCAGGGATAGATTCTTTCATTTTCACTTTTAAAGACTCAATGTCCTCAGGCAGTGCATTTGCTCAAAACATTTCATTGGTCTTTTTGACTTGAAGTTGTATGACGGTCTTGCTCAGTTCAAGAACTTTGGTTTCAAGTTCTTATTTTTCAAGATGCAGTTTGGAGTTCGGAGTAAACATGACCGCAGCTTTTTCAGATTTCAAATTGTCAAAATCCTTTTGAAGTAAATCAAATTTATCTTTAGAATTTTGAAATTCGATTTCTTTGATTTCCAAAACTTCTGTTAATTTAGAAATCTGTTTACTCAACCCTCTCCCATATTTCATTGTTTCAGCACATTTATTCATATAATAATCTCAATCTGACTTAGTAAAAGTGATTACCTCATCCTCGACCTCAGAAGAACTTTCATCAGCTTCCTCCAACTCCTTTGACTTTTTGATCTTCGTCATAAAGCACACGTTTGCTGCAAGTTCGTCAGTCTCCTCATCAGAAAGATGTAACCATTTGTCATCCTCAGCGAGAAGAGTAATTCCACTTTCCTCTTGTCTTGCCAGCAAAAGTTTGTACTTATAGTACTCGAAGTTCTTTTGTCGAGGTTTAGTGCAGTTGATGGCAAAATGTCCAGTAAGACCACAGTTGTAGCATTTCTTGTCATCATTCCTTTTCTCCATGACCTTCTTCTCAAACTTCTTCTGATTATCAAATTTCTTCTCACCACCAACATATTCCTTCTTGGCTTCAAACTTAGGAGCATTTGCATTCTTTGCATACGAAGAAACTGAGGAAGTCCAAAGCTGATTGTTGGTTGGTTTCTTCTTGAAGAATTTCTTCTTGAAAGCCTTCGTGAAATAAGCGAGTTCTTTATACATCTCTTTTTGTCTTTCATCCAAATCAGAATCACTCATTTCATTTGAATCAGAATCTGTTTCAACAAAGCTCTGTTTTGAAACTCTTGAAGTCTTCTTCTCAGCTACCAAGGCCAATGGATCTGAATGAGTACTTTCTTCTTTCTCTTTTTTGATCCTCTGAACATCCTCAACATTTAGCTTCAGCTTTTCATACAGGGTGTGAATGGTAAGTTTCCCAAAAGCTGATTGTTGGTTGGTTTCTTCTTGAAGAATTTCTTCTTGAAAGCCTTCGTGAAATAAGCGAGTTCTTTATACATCTCTTTTTGTCTTTCATCCAAATCAGAATCACTCATTTCATTTGAATCAGAATCTGTTTCAACAAAGCTCTGTTTTGAAACTCTTGAAGTCTTCTTCTCAGCTACCAAGGCCAATGGATCTGAATGAGTACTTTCTTCTTTCTCTTTTTTGATCCTCTGAACATCCTCAACATTTAGCTTCAGCTTTTCATACAGGGTGTGAATGGTAAGTTTCCCAAAATCTGATTGTTGGTTGGTTTCTTCTTGAAGAATTTCTTCTTGAAAGCCTTCGTGAAATAAGCGAGTTCTTTATACATCTCTTTTTGTCTTTCATCCAAATCAGAATCACTCATTTCATTTGAATCAGAATCTGTTTCAACAAAGCTCTGTTTTGAAACTCTTGAAGTCTTCTTCTCAGCTACCAAGGCCAATGGATCTGAATGAGTACTTTCTTCTTTCTCTTTTTTGATCCTCTGAACATCCTCAACATTTAGCTTCAGCTTTTCATACAGGGTGTGAATGGTAAGTTTCCCAAAATCTGATTGTTGGTTGAGTTGGCTTCCATACACTTGCCATTCCTCTTCCAGATTTTTTATGAATTTGATGTTCAGTTCCATATTTGTTCTTTTGACATCATTCTTTCTAAGCTCATTGATGACATTACAGAATCTGATGTATACTTCATTCAATGGTTCACCCTTCTGTTGCTTGAAAGTTTCATACATGTTCAGAACAGTCGACAATCTTATGGTGTTTGACACATCAGATCCTTCCATCTACTTCTCCACTTCATCCCATATGTCTTTTCCTGTTTCATAGGAGTCCACATTGCAGTAAATGTCATCAGGAAGTGCTTGGTAAAGATAAGCAATTGACATTTGATCAGCTTCAACTCTATTTTTCTGATCTGTATTCCAACTCTCTTCAGGTAAAGCTTCTCCATTAACAGGGTTCTTTGGAATTTCAGGACCATCTTTGTATGATTTCCTCAGAAGTTTTCCATTCTTCTGTCTGTCTATCCAGTTCAGAAACCTTTTCTTCCATTGAGGATAAGAACCTCTAAACAAGACAGGAGGTCTTCCTTCAGAACCAAGTGCTAAAGCTTCCCTTGAAGCCATTTCAAAAGAAATTCCAAAAATGATTGAAAATTTTCTATTTTAACTAGATGCAGAGCTTAGACCTCTGCAAATAGAACAAGTAGAAATTTTAAAATTTTGATTTTCTTCCCATGTGAAGAATATTGATGAAAAATGGTTTTGAATTGATTTTCTTGAAAAATTTTGATTTGAGAATTTCAAAAACAACTAAGTGCCGAGCTTAAATCCTCTGCAAATAGCACAAATACAAATTTAACTATTTGCCGAGCAAATAACTCTGCAAATAGCACAAATAGAAATTCAACTATTTGCCGAGCAAATAACTCTGCAAATAGCACAAATAGAAATTCAACTATTTGCCGAGCAAATAACTCTGCAAATAGCACAACTAATAAAATCACTTGGTCGAAGAATCAAATTCAACTATTTGCCGAGCAAATAACTCTGCAAATAGCACAAATAGAAATTCAACTATTTGCCGAGCAAATAACTCTGCAAATAGCACAAATAGAAATTCAACTATTTGCCGAGCAAATAACTCTGCAAATAGCACAAATAGAAATTCAACTATTTGCCGAGCAAATAACTCTGCAAATAGCACAAATAGAAATTCAACTATTTGCCGAGCAAATAACTCTGCAAATAGCACAAATAGAAATTCAACTATTTGCCGAGCAAATAACTCTGCAAATAGCACAAATAGAAATTCAACTATTTGCCGAGCAAATAACTCTGCAAATAGCACAAATAGAAATTCAACTATTTGCCGAGCAAATAACTCTGCAAATAATACAAGTAGCACCAGTCTCAAATCAAAAATTCTCGAAACAACTATTTGCCGAGCAAAGAGCTCTGCAAATAGAACAAGTAGCACCAACACTTAGCAAAGATTTCTTGAAACACCTATTTGCCGAGCAGTGAGCTCTGCAAATAGAACAAGTAAGAGCAAGTCTTAGCCAACGATCTCTGCAAACACTAGTAATCACTAGGCGACAAAATAGACGGTTACTGGTCGTCTTCTTCGTTCAGCCAAACCCTCAAATGCAGAGCAGACTGTAAATCTTCAATTTCTCCTTCATTTTTGCGAATTAAAGCTCGTATTTTATATCAAAATGATCAGAAAAACAATGCGCACAAATCCTTGAACAAATTAGATGTTAATTTCATTTAGAATTCCAACCCACGCGAACATGCGATTTGCCGAGCAAAGCTCTGCAAATAGAACAAGTAAGAGCAAGTCTTAGCCAACGATCTCTGCAAACACTAGTAATCACTAGGCGACAAAATAGACGGTTACTGGTCGTCTTCTTCGTTCAGCCAAACCCTCAAATGCAGAGCAGACTGTAAATCTTCAATTTCTCCTTCATTTTTGCGAATTAAAGCTCGTATTTTATATCAAAATGATCAGAAAAACAATGCGCACAAATCCTTGAACAAATTAGATGTTAATTTCATTTAGAATTCCAACCCACGCGAACATGCGATTTGCCGAGCTCGAGCAAAAACAACTCAAATGATGAAATTAACTTCTGAAATCGATAACGAAGGATGATATACTGATTATAAATCGATCGGTGAACAAAATTCGAACAAAAACACACTTAATTTGCAAAAATCACTCAAACAGTGATCTCGGCAAATGAACCTTTCAGAATATAAACCAAATTCTGAAATTAAGCACAAATTAAGCTTGTATTAAGCTTGTGGATCGTTCAGCAACTCTGATTGTGCTCTGATACCAAATGTAAAGTGTAGAATTTGAGCTTATGTGTGTGTTAGTGTGTGTAACAATGGTGGTTTGAAGAGAGAGAAAGTGTGTTTGGCAGGGAAGATTAGTTTGCATTAAATGGGTTGAAAGGTTACAAAGTTCTTAATGGAGGGGGTTTATATACATATGAGCTATTTACACTATGCCCTCTTCCATATTAACAAGTTTACACTATAAGTACAAAATAACATAAAGGTACACAAATCAACTACTACATCTATATTTCTAACACAAACAATCTGCCTTCAATCTCTACCTTGGCCTGCATCTTTTGTTGTATTCTGGATAACCATGCACCAATCAAAGCAGATTTCGGCTTCCCCTTCAATATTTGGATCATCTCCCTATGCTCAGAAATCCCAAACTCGTGCACTGAAACTTGATTATACTCTTCAGCTGCTCTACCTTCTCTTTTTATAATCAAATCAAAAAGCTTCAATCCATCAGCTTTTGTTACTTGTATATCAACTATTTTAGCTGGATGAGATCGATGCTTCAGATAATGCTCGTATTGATCCTTCTCATGCTTTCTTTGGAGCTCAATAGCATCATCAAACATTGGTTTGAAGGTGGAGAGATCAGCATCACGAATATTTTTTCTTGATGATCTTGGTCCAGTCACTTTGGGCTTAATGGGTGGCCTTGACAATTCTTTTTCCACCTTCAGACCTACAGCCAGAATTTCCTTCTTTTTAATGGCCATCTCTTTCTCTCTGTTTTTCACCAAATCCTCAATGGACATTTTGAATGTGAGATGGTCCAGCTTTTGTTCTAAGGGAGAATAATTCACCCCATATTCATATTCGAGCATATCAACAACAGCCTTCTGCACTCTTGGATCATTTTTAATTTTCAGATAACTTTCAAGTGAGAGACCAAGAGCTGCAACATCAAAGTGATCAAGGGTCCCATTTTCTGATGTTGAACCCTTTCTCTTTCCTTATTTTCACCCCACATAATAAATTGATTAGAAACTTGCTTCTGCAAAGCCTCTAATTTCTTGCTATCAGCATTAGGATCATGAATGGGATAACCTTGTTCATCAACATTTTCACCAACCACCAAACCAGAACCCTTTGAATCTTTCTTTGAAGGTTCATCCACCACTTGGGCTTTGCCTTTATCTTTCTTAGGTGGTTCAGAAGTTTGCACTTCAGATCTCTGAACATGTTCCCCCTGAACTGAGTCACTACCAGATGGTACCTCAGCTTGCTTCTTGGTTGCTTTTATCAATTCCTGAGTACTTGAAAGCAGACCAATAGGCACATTTCCCCCTTTGGGGACCTCAGAAGGCATTTTTGCATAAACATCAATCGCCGTCTGAATGGCCTTCAGAGGTTCCCAACTCTGCTGCAGAAGGCAATCAGAAATGCCTTTTGCCATGGTAGAGAACTAAGCCCTTAACCTGAATGATGAGTTAAGGTTCAGATTCTCTTTTTCAGTTAGTTCTTTCATCAATTTCCTATCTTCTTCAGAGAATGAAAGAGGAGGAGGAGCAGCAACAACATTTTCCTTCTTAAGTAGGGTCAGAATTTCTTCTAACTGCTTGGACTGGCCTTTAACAACTTCTTCGAAAGTAGACACAGATTTCTGAACTTCTTCAACAGCTTTGTCTACCTTATCCGAAGTGTCTTGAGTGAGTTCTAAGACCATCCTTCTGACCCCTTCCTCAACCTTTTCAGCCACAGAAGCTGAAATCTGATCAACAAGAGTCTGAGAGATTTCAGACTTCAGCTTCTCAATCACATTACTACCAACAGCAGACCCAAGTTCTTTCTCATTGACACTTGGTCTTTTTACCAACTCATTCACCTCCTTCCCGACTGCCAGAACTTCTTGTTTTAACAATTCAATACCAGATGTCAAGTTCGCAACAACTGAAGCTTGCACATCTCTTTTGGCCAGTCTGAAGGCT
This sequence comes from Erigeron breviscapus, assembly GCA_034093135.1. Lineage (NCBI taxonomy): Eukaryota > Viridiplantae > Streptophyta > Magnoliopsida > Asterales > Asteraceae > Erigeron > Erigeron breviscapus. The sequence goes on along the minus strand of CM067169.1, from coordinate 29,937,176 downwards.
TCCCTGATAGCTATACTTATCTTATTGCATGAATGTACCAGCTCATTTAGTTTCCCACCTACCAGTCCCTCATTTCCAGCAACCTTGTGAACTCAGTTCCAAGAAACATCTGAGCACCCTTCATTTCAGCGATGGAACTGGTATTGGCAGTTAGAGATTTAGTTAAGTCCTCCAACTTGATAAGTAGGCTTTGGACTTCGGCATTTTGTTTCTCTAACTGTGCTTCTACACTCAAAGGAGGAGGTGGTTGTGCAGAAACAGAAGCCACAAAGGGAATTCTACCAAGCCCATCCAATGCCTTTTCCAACTGCATTTCAGTTGGACTCTCAGATTCAGTATCAGAGTCCAACTCTTTCTCAATTTCAATATCATAATTGATGGGCCTTGGTACTTGGTGAATTTGTGGGTGTAAGTGTTGGAGTTGTGGTTGAAAACGTGGTGATGAAACATAGGCAGGTGTAGAGCCGGGTGGAAAATATGGGTGTTCATGTGAAGTTTCTGGTTGGCGATATGGTTGTTCAACATTTTGGATTTCTGGGGGAGGTTGGACGTTTGTGAGGTTGAAGGTTGGCTCAGAATCAGAAGACTGATTCTCCTCCAGTAAGTCCTCATCAAACTCAAAGTCAGCAAAGAAATCGAGATTCCCTTGAGGTGGCTCATCTTCATCCCAGAGGTCAGTTAAAACTGCAGTCTGATCAGATATGCCCTGGTTCAGATCACTAGTACCTGAACCAGCTTCTGGTTCAACAACTGCTACTGTAGATGCATCGTCACCAGATTTATTGGTTGGCTCAGCCATAGCTTCATCGCCAGAGACAGTAGACACGGGGATTGCCTTAATGATTCTCGTACCTTCATCAAGAATCACTTCATCGGCCATAGAGTCTGGAATCTCAATCTCAGGTGGTGTCACACCCAAGACTTCATCAATTCGTGCTGCAGAAGAGTGTGAGATTTGTGAAGTTACAGGGGGTGCGCGTGCAGACACGGACTCTATTGTGTGCTGGGCGGACATACTAATATTTTCTTCACCATCTCCTCCTAAAGAAGTTTTGGAGATGGCTGCTTGTGGGTTTCCCTTTAGACTCGATTCCTCTGGTTCTTGTTGGGAAGATCCAGAGGGGTTTGCTTCGGTACTAGTGTCCTTGGGCTGTGAGGACTGCTTAAATTTACGTCGTTTTAAAACGCCCTTTGGAGATCCTGAGGGATCTTTTGGGAGATCCTCAGGTTGGTCAATGGATGAGGGAGGTGGTGGTTGGGTAGAAGAAGTTGCTGGGGTTTTGAACAACTTCAACATTTGACCACCAGGTGCATCAATGGGTCTCACATTCTTTTGCGACCCGCTCGGTGACCTTTCTGAGCCAGCCGGTCATGCTGTTTCAGTTTTATTTATTACCTAAAGCATTGCAGCGGAGAGTTCTGGTTCTGGATCTGAAGTGGAAAGCTTTGATAGATCCCTGCAGAACTCCGTCGCTGAAGATTCAAGCCCCTCAAAATGATACGCATCTCCAAGCATATTTCTGAAGCAAACGCTCAGAAATCTAGGGAATGAGATATGTGGACTTCTTTTCCCTTTCAATTTTGCTACCAGCTGAGAGAAAAGTATCTCAGCAAAATCCACCTCAATCCCATGCCACAAGTAATACCCAATTTCTACTTGTGTCAAGGAAATCTGGTCCAAGCCACCATAATTTCCTCCAAGGCACTCGACAATCTGAGTCCAAAAATATCTCCAACAATTACCAAATCCAGACAAAAAGATGTGTCCAGATGTCTTCAGATTGCCGTCTGCATCAACCATGTCATTATGACCAGTGGCCAGCAGAACTTCCCTGAAATTAATTCCTTTAAGCCTTTTTGTATAGGCTGAAGAGGAGGGAAGGTAGTTCAAATGAAGGGCCTCCCGAAACCCATCAAGTGAAAGGATATACTGCTTTGTGCCTTCTTGTAAAGAAAAAGCAATGGACTTTTCATCCTTGCTAAGAGTAGCAGTATACCAGAATTCAAGTAAGTATCGATGATACATTACCTGAGGATCAGCAGTCAAGGCGTAATGGAGAGGGGATTGTTCAAGGAATTTATTTATCCTCCCCATTAGAGTTTTGCCTTTGGCATTCAGTGCGGCCATGAAATTATTCATATTAAATCTGAGGGTCGACGCATCGAACCCCTTTGGCCATTGAGCACTGGCCTTGACTACCTTAGATGGTTTATATTCGAAAGCTATAAGAGATTTGGCTTGGGAAACTTTAGCCATAATTTCTACAAGGGAAAACTGAAAGTGAAAGATGAATTTAGGGTTTTGAAGTTATGAAGGAATAAGAAGTAGAGAGAGAATGATGATTGGGAGTAAATGTAAGGAGAAGTAAATGAAAGAATTGTTTTGGGAAGAGTATTTATATTTATGATGGAATACAAAGGGTTTTTCCAAAATAAATAAAATAAAAAGATTTTGAAATTCAAACCCAAAAATGAAATATTATTAAAATGAAATCAGTTTTGATCGGGTTTGAAGTCCGAAAATAATTTTTGGGTATACGTCCGCATTTAATGCAACGACGGCTATGACCCCACATTTTCACAAAACTTTTCAACACTTTCAAGAAAAAAGTGATCATTACTTTCCTTTTAAGGCGCAACTTTGGTGACACGTCAGCCAAAACATCATTATTTAAACGTTAAATAGTAACCTTCACGTGTTCACACAATGACCAAGTATCCATAATACATTATTAAGGACAGACTCATTTCAGAAATGGTATACAACATCTGAGCATGATCAGAATCAAGAGATCTGAGCCATCTCAGTTTACACAATTATTCTGAAATCATTTCAGAAATTTGAAGCATTTCAGTCAAAATATTTTTCTGAAAGTAAAGTTCCCCCTCAGAGAAAAATTCTTTTAACATAAAAATATTTGACACTTCCCCCTGTGGTGATGCTATATAGGATTTAGCATACCCAACTCACTGATGAGATGTTTAAACGATTTGACATCCAAGGGTTTTGTAAACACATCAGCGAGTTGTTTATCAGTGGGAATGAAATGAAGTTCAATGTCACCTTTAATAATGTGATCTCTGATAAAATGATACCTGAGGTCGATGTGCTTGGTTTTTGAGTGCATGACAGGATTGTGAGAGATGGCAATGGCACTGGTGTTATCACAAAATATTGGAGTCTTTGTATACTTAACACCATAATCAGTTAGTTGGTTCTTCATCCACAAAATCTGAGCGCAGCAACTGGCTACAGAAATGTATTCAGCTTCAGCCGTGGAGAGTGATACTGCAGTCTACTTCTTACTTGTCCAACTAACCAATTTTCCACCTAGTAAATGACAACCACCTGTGGTACTTTTCCTATCTATCTTACAACTTGCATGATCAGAATCTGAATAACCCATTAGATCTAGACTTGAGCCTTTGGGATACCAAAGACCAAGTCTGGGGACACCTTTAAGGTATCTGAAATCCTTTTCATAGCATTTGCGTGTGCATCTCTGGGATCAGACTGAAATCTTGCACAAAGGCATGTTGCAAACATTATGTCAGGTCTACTAGCAGTTAAGTACATGAGGGATCCCACCATACCACGATATATTGTGGGATCCACCGGTTTTCCATTAGGATCTGAGTCCAAAGTTAATGGTGCAGAAATAGGAGTATCTTTTGATGAGACTGAATCAAATTGATATTTCTTTAACAAGTCTCTGACATATTTTTCTTGATTTATAAAAATACCATCACTGGTTTGTTTCACTTGAAGACCTAGAAAATATGTCAGTTCGCCCATCATACTCATTTCATACTCAGATGACATTATTTTAGAAAACTGTTCACACATTTTGTTATTTGTAGACCCAAACACAATATCATCAACATAAACTTGTACAAGTAAGATATCATTTTTATCATGCAATATGAATAAAGTGTTATCTATTGCACCCCTTTTAAAACCATTTTTCAGAAGATGTTTAATAAGAGTATCATACCAGGCTCTAGGTGCTTGTCTCAGACCATATAAAGCTTTATTCAGTCTGTACACCCAATGAGGTCTTTCTTCATTTATGAACCCTGGTGGTTGATGAACATACACAACTTCTTCCAATTCACCATTCAAGAATGCACTTTTAACATCCATCTGATAGACTTTGAACTCATGATGAGCTGCAAAAGCTAAGTAAATTCTGATAGCTTCTAGTCTAGCAACTGGTGCAAAAGTTTCATCAAAGTCTACTCCTTCTTCTTGTGAGTAGCCCTTTGCAACAAGTCATGCCTTATTTCGAATCACGTGACCATCTTCGTCCATCTTGTTTCTGAAGACCCATCTTGTCCCAATTGGTTCTTTCTTTAGATTACTGGGACAAGGAACAAGTTCCCAAACATCGTTCCTTTTAAACTGATTGAGCTCATCTTGCATGGCTTCAATCCAGCTAGGGTCATTCATAGCCTCGTCAATCCTCTTTGGTTCTATTAGAGATAAGAAGCTAATATTTAAGCATTGATCGCTTGTGGCTCTTCTGGTCTGAACCCCACTAGTGGAATCCCCAATGATTTTCTCGGTAGGATGTGCTTTAGCCCACTTAGTGTATTGACCAGGATGAACTATGATATCAGTGCAAGAACTCCTCTGAGATACTTCAGGAGGTGCTTCAGAAAAGACTATCTCAGTCTCATCATCTTCCTCCTGCAGATCATGATTTGCATCATGAAACTGTTCAGATTGGGGTACTTCAGTTGAGTCTGATATCTGAGGTGAAGCAGCATGTACATCTGATCCAATAGTCAGTTCAGAAGGTAGTTTAAAACTGACTGAAGGATAAAATGGAATGTTGCTTGACTTGATTATTCTTGGTTCCGAACTGAGATGTTCAGAAACAGGTTCAGGTGACTGATCAATTTCAGCAATAGGATCAGAATCACCAAAACTTATTGGACTTTCTGAGGGTGGTACAGGAATAGAATTCTTAAAGAATGCAGAATTAGATTCATCAAAGGTAACATGAATTGACTCATCAACCTTTTCAAGTCTCTTGTTAAAGACTCTAAAGGCTTTGCGATTTGATGAGTATCCTAGGAAGTACCCTTCATCAGCTTTTGCATCAAATTTTCCAAGCTAACTGGAATCATTCAGAATGTATACTGGACATCCAAATACATGGAAATATCCAATATTAGGCTTTCTATTTCTGAGAACTTCATAGGCTGTCTTCTTGTGTCTTTTGACATAAACAGATCTGTTCTGAGTGTAGCAAGCAGTTGCAACAGCTTCAGCCCAGAAATTCTTAGGAAGACCATACTCATTTAGCAAACTCCTAGCAGCTTCAATCAGCGTACGATTCTTTCTTTCTACAACACCATTCTGCTCTGGTGTGTGGGCTGAGGAGAAGTTCTAAGATATGCCAGTTTCAGTGCAGAAGGACTCCAGAGTGGCGTTTCTGAATTCAGTGCCATTGTCACTTCTGAGCTGACAAACTTTTCGCTTATGCTTTGTTCAATTTGTTTGATGAGAGCAATGATTTCAGTAGCAGCTTCACTCTTGGATCTGAGGAAAATTACCCAGCAATATCTTGAATATTCATCAACAACAACAAGGGTATACTTCTTTCCTGTTCTTGTCTGAACATTCACTGGTCCAAAGAGGTCCATGTAAAGCATGTGAAGAGGTTCAGTTATACTAAAACTTTGTTTTGTCTTGAATGAAGCTCTTTTCTGCTTATCCATTTCACAACCTGGACATGGCTTGTCTTTGTTGAAAGACATTGAGGGTATCCCATCAACAAGTTGTTTTCTTGACAACTTATTATATTTTTGAAGTTCAGATGGGATAATCTCTTGTGCCACAGCCAATTTGTGTCTTCATCTGCCTTTGTGTAAAAACATTGTTCAGTGGGTGAACTATTCATATCAATGATATAAATGTTTCCTTTTCTTGGTGCAATCAAAACTACCTTTCCATCCCTGTTGAATATGGTGCCTTGTGAAATATCAAATAATACCTTGAAGCCATCATCACATAGTTGACTGACACTGATCAGGTTATATTTCAAACCGTTCACATATGCAACACGTGTGAATTTGACTTGTCCATTATTTACAACACCATATCCCTCAGTTTTTCCATTTTCATCATTTCCAAATGTTATTAAGGGCCCCTCTTGCACCCTGTATTCCTCCAGCAGGGTCTGATAACCAGTCATGGTTCTGCCAGCAGCGCTGTTAAGATACCATATATTCTTCTTTCGGTCTCCCTACACAAACACAAAGATTAGTTCTTTTTGGGAACCCATCTGGTGATGGGTTCGCTAGACTCTCCCTTAGCAGTCTCAGATTTCTTTGGTTCATAAGGAACAGAAGTATCAAAGGGGATCTCAGTCATAATTTCAGATGACACAAAAACAGTTGGTTTGATGGGGGGCTCAACCTTTTTCTTCTCAGATTTTTGCTTGATTTGTTTGGAAAAAGGTTTTGCATTTTGTTTAGGTTGAAGAGGAGTGGTTTCAACATTTTTTAAACGTGCATTACAACTCTGCACTTGTCTAGCCAATAACTGAAATTGACTCTCTAACCTGAACAAAATAGATTCTTCATTAGACACCTGAGCCTTACCTGAATCTGAGGTAGAGGGCTCAGTGGGGGAGATATTTTTCTTCTTCTTTGGGCCTTTTGGAACCTTAGATGAAGTCTGAGGGGATGACTTTTTGGTTTTACCCTTCCTGTCTGAAACAGTTGTCTGAGCTGTTTCAGATTTACCCTCAGATTGTTCCTGGGCCTTATCAGTTACAGTTTTCTGCTTGCCAACTTTAGGAAAAATGATTTCAGGTTTTATTTCCTTTGGAAGTGCATCTAAATCATTGATTATAGATGCCAAATGAAGATCACCGATTCATATGCTGTTCTTTGAGTTGCAAAAGTATTTTTAATTGCAGCATCTGGCCTTGGTGCTTTCATCCAAGATTTAATTATTGCTTGTTCTTTTTCAAGGATGGTTTTCAATTCTTCTTTTTCCAGCTCTAAAGTGGCAACCATAGACTGATAACTTTTTAAAGCCAAATGAACATCTTTCAGCTCTTTTAGTCTGGCCTGACTGGCGTTCAGTTCAGAAGTATTATTTTCAAACATTTTTAAGCTTTCTGAACGCACAGTTTCGACAAATGAAATGTCAGCTTCTAAAAGAACCAAAAGGTCCAGTTTTTGTTCCTCATCACTTTCAAAGCCAAAGTCACTAACCTTTTTCATGACAATATCCACTCAACGACCAGATTCAACATCAGATTTGACCAAATGACCTTGATCTTCACGTGCCATGAAACACATATCCCTTACTTCTTCTTCATCATCAGATGATTCATCAGATTCCTCCCATTTTTCAGTCTTGGCAATCATACAACTATTATTGCTTGAGTTGTTTTGAGCCATGAGAGCTATTTAGGCTTTCAGCTTCTTGTACTTAGCCTTATAGCTGTCATCAGGTTTCTGAAAAATAGAATGATTAGGGGCAGATTGTGATGATGAAGGTTGACTAGATCTGCATTCCTTCATGAAATGTCCTTTCTTGCCACACTTAAAGCATTCAAGATTAGACTTATCAATAGAAGCGCTGGAAGCAAATGGTTTGCCAGATCGATTAGATTTGGCCTTAAAACGATTGAACGTTTTAGCCAGCATGGCAACCAGATCATTATTGTCATCCTCATCACAACTATGAGTTACATTACCAGAAATACCAGTTTTTAACATTTCAGAGACCATCTTCTTCATCGAGTCAGAATGATCACTCTCAGAAGATAGTAGAGCAGTCCCATGTGGTTCAAAATTATGAACCATGACTGAACTGGTAGAAGCATGATTTTTGGCATCTTGCTTAGCCACAGCTCTCTCAGCCTTGTTCTCTTCAGTGTACCTGAAGGCTTCATACAGGGAGGCTAGAGTGTGACTGTGCAAGGTTTTTCCTTGTCTCAAAACCAAGATCAAGTTTTCCCATTTAGAAGGTAAGATGTCATAAAACTTTTCCAACAAAATTTCTTTATCTTTAGTTACACCCAGGGCTTTCAATTGATTTACCAGATTCGTGAATCTGATGTATGTTTGTGTTAAAGTTTCACTAGGGATAGCAAAAAAAGACTCATATCTTTTATTCAAAGCAACTTTTCTTGTGACAATTGTCTCATTGGTGCCTTCAAATTGTGTCATGAGTTCCTCCCACATTAATTTAGAATTTTCAAGTAAAACAATGGTGGGCATAAGAGTTTCAGGAACAGCATACAAGATCATATTTTGCAGCTTGGTATCAAGGTCTACCAGCCTATGATCTTCTTCAGACCAATGATCCTTCTCCTTGGGTGAAACCCTAGGAGTCCCATCGGCATTTCTGACAACAGTGGAGGCATTCAAGGGGACAAAGGGTCCTTCTTTGAGAATGTCGGTCAAATGTCTTTCAACACCAGCAATATATTTTAACATGCATGCTTTCCATGTTTGAAAATTTTCACTGTTCCCATCAAACTTGGGAACAGGATTATTTGGAAAGTGTACGTGCACATTATGCGATGGTATATTGTTGTTGATGATAGGGGATGGAGTAGCATTAGCATTAGCATTGGCATTAGTATTGACATTAGGGTCAGGGCCTGTACTGAACATTTGGTCAACCATCTTTGCAGATCAAAGGTTAATGAATTGATATAATTCAACCTTGCTGCTCTGATACCAATTGTGAGTCCCAAATATAGATGGTTTAATACCCGACTGGCAAGTAGTTCTAACTGGAAGAAGACCAGTTCAGAATACGATCCAGATATGGATGAACAATACAATAAAGATACTGAAAGTAAATGCAAGAAACAATAAGGGCTGAAACTATATAAATAATATGTATAGATCAAGTATATAGCATTGAGACACAATGTATTTTTCAAGGTATTTGATTTATTGATATATAAACAAATACAAAGGTTGTTGCGGAACAAAGATAAACACCCAAGTGTAAATATCTAAACAACCTAGAAATACAAGTGATCTAATAACTTGGAAATACTCGTAAGAATTACTTAGAGTATATCTCACAAGTTGCAATGCAAAGGTTTCAAGCAATTTGCAAGTTGTGAGAAGACTTATATTTATAGACCAAGTCCATGATGACGTGGACCAGATCGTACAAATATGGTTGGGAGTATTTAAGGAATTAAAGCTAATTCCTTACATGTGTACTTTTAAGGTTTAGGTATATAAGTCGTTGATGTGATTTATCAAACCTTATTCCCAACCTTTACTTTACCTTGTACTTTAATTAATAGTTAAATCTATTAACCGGGTAAAGATATGTAAAGTAAAAAGTCTTCCTCGTAATCAGTGTAAAAGTGTGTAAGTATTTTTACACTGAGATGCTTCAGTCTTCGATCAGGTAGAATCAGTTTCTGAGCTCCACATCTGAACTGATTCTCATTCTTCAGACTTCAGTCTTTGACTTCATTCTGAACGGTATTCTGATACGTTGATCTGAACTGAAGTGAAGCTTCAGTGAACTAATTCTGAGCGACCTCAGAATTCTATACAAGTATTCTTCACTGAGCTTCAGCTATTTCTGAACAAATTATACTTGGTTGATTTTTGACTTAACAGTTTCTAAGTTTGTTTCCCAACATATGAACAATTCAAAATTTTCTAAAGTGTTGGATAAAGATGTTGATGCTAACAGTCAGTCATTAGAAATGTGTGATAAAGGAATGCATGTTCAAGGATGCATGGACGATGTTCAGCAAATGGATGAAGTTGTAATCGATGCAGTCAAGAATAAGAAATTTCAGCTCTCATCTTCACCCACAGACTACCAATTTATTAAGCTTGCTGAAATACTTTCTCAAGAAATAAAGAGTTCAAAATTTGTGCAATTGCAGAATAAAGATGTTCTGATGTCAAATAATAAGCCAGCAGCACCCACTGAGTGGTTTGAAGATGATGCAGTATGGGAAGATTTAGCAAATGTGTCTGAGGAGTTTGTTAGGAAAAGAACAGAAAAAATCAAGAAGCAGTCTGAGGAAATTATTAGGATAAGGAAAGAAATTGTTTATGATAAAGGTGTGATGATTTTCAAAGTTAATGCTCTCGATGAATTGAAGAACAATGTTGATGAAGTAATAAAAAATTCCTTTCAGAGTTTTCCATTCTTGAATGATATGGAAATAGAATTTTCAAGAAAAATGTCAACTAAAGAGCTGTTCAACTTGTGTACTGGAATGGAAAAAAAGGAAGAGCTGGTAACGATTGAGAACCACTGTTTGACAACATTGCCCAGAATAGAATGGAAAATTAGTGGAGTGGTGAAGCTAATGAAGAAGCGTTGTGCAAAAAACTTGAATCTAAGGTTGCAAATTTTGAGTTACAAGAACGTCCAATGATTACATCAATTTTGAAAAAGTTGCAGCTTCCAGCAAAAAGACCTGCCATTGATGATTTAACTGAAAAACAACTTGATCTTGGAAATGGTAAAAGGGAGAGGAGACCTTCTAATGCAATGAAATCTCCATGGAAAAACAGGGTGCTTGAATTAAAAACAGAGTCAACCGGTGAAGAATTGAGACTTTCAAAAGCATTTTTTGCTGCTAATTTACCTGAACAGTAAGTAATGATCAAGTTTGTTATATTTTTTTTTTCAAATGTAAAACGTATGAATTCAAATTACTAAGTTTGGTTTATTTTTATTTTTTTTAAGTGACATTATTTTTTCGAGGAAGAATCTCCAAGTTCACATATATGTATTTGAGAGCTTGATTCCTTCTTTAATGATCCATTACGGAGTCATTGATGCATGGTCTTGCTATCTGAACTACAAGGAAGAATTTAAAAGCAAAGAATCAATGACTCGTCTATTTTTTTCAACAAATATCATGGTATGAGCCACTTCACTAAAACCTATTTTTGTTTTTTAGGAGTTGTACTTTTATGAAAAGTATTTTATGTTATCTAATACTCTTTAATTGTTGAAGGGTAAAACGAAGCTAGAATCTGAAGATTTTTATCCTACAGTTTTTAAAAGGTTTAAAGAGAACATGAATATGCAGATATCAACTATGAAACAGAAGGTTACAGATTTATGCTTGGTATGATTTCCATAAGTTAATTAGTTTTTGACTTTTTTGTTTTTGTAGTTTTTGTTTTCATACTAACAAAAATACTGTTTTTTAATAAAAATTTTCAGATGTTTTTCCCTATCTGCGAGGATTCCCATTACTACCTTGTATGTTACAATCTCAAGACAAACACTTGTTATCTGATTGACAATTTGCAATCAGGAGATGCATCGACTGACAGATATGAGCCATTGTATTCTTTGTTGGTAAAGTAATAGATGTATTTAAAACTATATCTATTTTTGTCATTCGCTCATAACAATAACATACTATTTAACTCTTTTTTTTTCAACAGAGTGAATTGCTTGTAGACTATCCAGAACAGATCAAACATCCGGTAGGAAAAAAAGCAATGTTTCAAAGATCATTCTTTTGCTAATATAAATAGATTAAGGATGATGTGGAGAACATCTAGAAATGGAAGGGATTGTGGAGTGTTTCTAATGTGGCACATGGAAGTTTTTATGGGTAGTGGACTATCAGGATTCAGATGTGGGTTTAAAAGAGAAGGAGACGTTGAACAAATACAGTTAAACTGCCTGAGGATTACCTATCTGAATGAAATTTTGTTATATGGGATAAACAATCTCAAAAGCAAGGTTCAAAAAGAAATCCAACAGTATGAGTCATTGCCTGAGCAGGCCAAAAAAAAGTGGCAAGATAACGCTTTAGAACGTATTGAGCAGAGAATTGAATCTAGGAAAAACAATTAGTCATAATTTTTTATGACTAAAAGAAGTGTATTTGAGTCAGCTTGTCCACACTGCTAAAATTTGTATAGACTTATCAGATTCACATGTTATCAGTTTTTATGTATGATTTTTGGTTTTATTGAGACTAGATTATCAGATTTTACATGTTATCAGCCTCATATATCAACTTTTTTTTTTCATATCAGCTTGAATTTGCAGCAGATTCGTCTATATTTTAACAATTTGTCATTTTTTTTATCAGATTAAGATGTTATCAGCTTGGTTATCTTTAAAAAAATTGTTATAATATGTCATTTTTTAAGACATACAAACTGATTTGAATCAAATTAAAAAAATTTCTTCTACAGCTGTTTGTACAATAAAACATGATGACAGAAGATTTTTTATACTACAAACTATATGCTAAACATAAGTTTAGAAATATGTATAAAGTTATCTTTTACAGGTGAAATGGGAATATAGTTTATAGGAAATAGAATGCAATAAACATGTAAATACACACAACTGTAAATGTAAAACTAATACAAAATAGTTTTTTTAATCAAAATGATTCTAAAATACTATCGTCAACAAAACAGGTTCAAGGATAAACTAAATACACCTAAATAGCAGCATTCATGCGAAATTTATTTTTCTCATACCAAATTCTTGCTTGAGAATCTCCAAAAAGTCTTTACCTCTTTCTCCAGCTTGTTCGCAGCACAGTTTGAGTGCATACAAGTGAGTGATTGGGACTTTATACAGATCGTTTGCCCGTTGAAGACCAATTTCTCCTCTGTGAGTCTTAATGACCAAACCTATCTCAGGTTCTAAAATGCAGTCTCCAATTTGGATGTTTTTGATTCCATGGGACATCTTAGAGTTGAGCTGGTCCAAAACTTCAATATATCCAGTTTGCAGAAGAGCCTTCATAACCCGATCTTCTTCAATCAAATTTTCGGCAACACTCATATCATCTGGAAATAGCTGTTCATTTTTAAATCCATACAGTGACTCTATGGGAAGTCTGTGTCCAGAGGTATCTATTTGATATGCCTCCATTTTTGCAAAAATTCTGTGCAAGTCTTGAAGGATAGTCACATAATTATTTGGTTTCTTTGTGAAGAGTATGTTGTATATTTCAACACATTCATCATATCCGAGGTTGAATAATTTGTCCAATGGATATCGTTCTTCCGGAGCCTTCTTTAAATTTCTTTTTATACAGACAGTTGGATATTTGACATAGCGAGGCTTTCTTAATGAGACAACACGTATCTCCTCTGGTCTTAATCTTCTGTCTGCAAACTGATGCAATTTTCTTTTCTCATCTTCATTATGTATACTTGTAACAGCCACTTTGTTCTTTTTATCTAAATATGTTTTACTTCCGGTTGGAAGCTCATTTTCATATTCTGACTTTATAAGACTCACAGCAAAGATAGCATCAATTTTCTGAATTTTCTCATATATACGTTTCTTCTTAATTCTATCTTCCTTCTCCTTCTGAACTTTCAATTCATTATATAATTTACCTGTTTTTTTAACAAATTTTTATGAGTTGAAGTTTGTTAATTGATTTAGCACCAAAATGAAATTTTAAAAATGTCTATAAAGAAGAATAGATAGATCCATACCAGATGAGTCTCTTGTATTCTCCTCATTATCACAGTCAGCTTCAGATTTATTGTTATCTTCAGCTTCATTAACATTGTCAGCATCAAAGGGTTCAGTTTTCACAGTTGTTGTTGGCTTTTGGAACGCTCCTTCCATAAACTTCGGTTGTCGCTTCCTTTTCATTTTTTGCACTTGTTGATCATTTTCATCAACTTTAGCTTTACCCTTTTCAACATTATAGACTTGCATGGCATTTTTGTACAAAGGAGTTTCAGTTAAATTGGTATGGCCAACAATTTTAGCCTTTTTTCTCAGCCTTCCCCCTCAACATCAGCTTGCTCATCAGCTTGGTCAATGTCAGTTACTACTGCCACTAACTCAGAATTAACGTCTTCATGCTAAATAGTTTCTCTTTTCTTAGCAATTTCAGCTGGTTTCTCAATTTCTTTAGTCTTCTCCACCTTAAAAGGACCAGCGTTAACAACAAGAGTTTCAGTTGGGTTATCAATTTTTTTAGGCTTCTCCGACTTATAATTAGCTGCCCAAACAAAATCAGATTGAGATATAGTCTTGTGTTGTTTGCTGTCATCATTTGTTGTAATCATAACAATCTTAACTTGATTCTGAGCATTCTCTTCGTCAACAATAACTCGCTCATGCTCATCAACATTCATTTTTGGATTCTGATTGCTGTCTGTTGATGTCAGTAACTCAGTACTAATATGTTCAGCATGTGGATTGTTTCCTTCTTTTCCAGTTTGACCTTCGTTATCTTCATTCTTAGCTTCCTCCATAGTTGAAGCACAAGGCTGGACATTATCAGTTCCGTCTCTTATGTTAGCCTGTTCTACTTCATTCAGTTCAAGCTTGTTAACTGACTCAGCTTCAATCTGTTGATAAGATTCTACAGACTTTATGTGATCTATTGCTTTGTTTCCATTATTAAGATGTTCAGCTTCAGTAATATCACCAACTATAGAGAATTATACACATGTATAAACTGTAAATCAAAAAGAAAATAACTCAAAAAAATATAATTATTTTTTTGTCTACGAGGATGTATTATATGTTGTACTATAACTTTTTTATGACATATAGATGCAAAAATAACACATAGATTCATAGCAACTGCATAAGAAACAATTTTTTGTATCAACACTTGATTTGAAAAAATCTAGTAAGTACATATATTACCTTTTTGTTGTTCATCCTGAACTGATTCAGTTTCAACTTCTTCTTCTGTTGAATTTTTTCCACTACTCGACTCAAATTCAAAATCATCAAGTCCCTTTTTTTGTTTTTCACCTGCTTTTGACAATTAAAATTTGATAAATAATTCATGAATAATAAAAATGTAAATTAATAACAACATATAGATTTTCATACCAGTTTCTCCTTCTTTTTCAGTTTCAGATTCCTTTTCATTCTTAGCTTCCTCCATAGTTGAAGCACAAGGCTGGACATTATCAGTTCCGTCTCTTATGTTAGCCTGTTCTACTTCATTCAGTTCAAGCTTGTTAACTGACTCAGCTTCAATCTGTTGATAAGATTCTACAGACTTTATGTGATCTATTGCTTTGTTTCCATTATTAAGATGTTCAGCTTCAGTAATATCACCAACTATAGAGAATTATACACATGTATAAACTGTAAATCAAAAAGAAAATAACTCAAAAAAATATAATTATTTTTTTGTCTACGAGGATGTATTATATGTTGTACTATAACTTTTTTATGACATATAGATGCAAAAATAACACATAGATTCATAGCAACTGCATAAGAAACAATTTTTTGTATCAACACTTGATTTGAAAAAATCTAGTAAGTACATATATTACCTTTTTGTTTGCTGTCATCATTTGTTGTAATCATAACAATCTTAACTTGATTCTGAGCATTCTCTTCGTCAACAATAACTCGCTCATGCTCATCAACATTCATTTTTGGATTCTGATTGCTGTCTGTTGATGTCAGTAACTCAGTACTAATATGTTCAGCATGTGGATTGTTTCCTTCTTTTCCAGTTTGACCTTCGTTATCTTCATTCTTAGCTTCCTCCATAGTTGAAGCACAAGGCTGGACATTATCAGTTCCGTCTCTTATGTTAGCCTGTTCTACTTCATTCAGTTCAAGCTTGTTAACTGACTCAGCTTCAATCTGTTGATAAGATTCTACAGACTTTATGTGATCTATTGCTTTGTTTCCATTATTAAGATGTTCAGCTTCAGTAATATCACCAACTATAGAGAATTATACACATGTATAAACTGTAAATCAAAAAGAAAATAACTCAAAAAAATATAATTATTTTTTTGTCTACGAGGATGTATTATATGTTGTACTATAACTTTTTTATGACATATAGATGCAAAAATAACACATAGATTCATAGCAACTGCATAAGAAACAATTTTTTGTATCAACACTTGATTTGAAAAAATCTAGTAAGTACATATATTACCTTTTTGTTGTTCATCCTGAACTGATTCAGTTTCAACTTCTTCTTCTGTTGAATTTTTTCCACTACTCGACTCAAATTCAAAATCATCAAGTCCCTTTTTTTGTTTTTCACCTGCTTTTGACAATTAAAATTTGATAAATAATTCATGAATAATAAAAATGTAAATTAATAACAACATATAGATTTTCATACCAGTTTCTCCTTCTTTTTCAGTTTCAGCTTCCTTTTCGTGATTCATAGCTTCCTCCATATTTGAAGCAAAAGGCTGAACATTATCAGTCCCGTCTTTCATCTTAGCCTGTTCACCTTCAGTCAGTTTAACATGCAGAACTGACTCAGCATTAATCTGTTTTACTTCATTCAATCTGTTTTATTCTGTATCAGTTGTTTCTGAGAATGACCCAACATTAACATCCGCCTCATAAGTACCAGCATGAAAACTATCAGTTTCGCTTTCAATGTTGTCATTTTCTACTTCAGGAACTTTAATTATTTCAACATTGTTGGTACATAACTTGGTGACAACAGCATCCGAGAAATGTCATCTTGAGTCGTTTGTATATGTACTTTATTAAACAAAATGTTTTGTATGTAATAAGGTCAAGCACGACCAAGTCAACTATAGGGTTGACTAGGTCGAATCAACCAGGTCAAGTTCGACCATGGATGGTCAAGTTCGACCATGGATGGTCAAGTTCGACCAAGGATGGTCAAGTTCGACCATGGATGGTCAAGTTCGACCATGGATGGTCAAGTTCGACCAAGGATGGTCAAGTTCGACCATGGATGGTCAAGTTCGACCAAGGATGGTCTAGTTCGACCAAGATGGTCAAGTTCGACCATGGATGGTCAAGTTCGACCATGGATGGTCAAGTTCGACCATGGATGGTCAAGTTCGACCATGGATGGTCAAGTTCGACCATGGATGGTCAAGTTCGACCATGGATGGTCAAGTTCGACCATGGATGGTCAAGTTCGACCATGGATGGTCAAGTTCGACCATGGATGGTCAAGTTCGACCAGGATGGTCAAGTTCGACCATGGATGGTCAAGTTCGACCAGGATGGTCGAGTTCGACCACTTTGGTCAAGTTCGACCACTTTGGTCGAGTTCCACCTCTCCTGGTCAAGTTTACTTTCGACTGTTGGCTATAAATACGTCTCCATTTACCTTACTTTAAAAATAAAAAAAAAAGAAACCGATTTTCTTTGCTTTGTTTGAGTTAAGGTTTGAATCTTTCGGACTTGATTTTGAACTCGAAAAACTCTCTTAAGTTAAGGTTTGATATCTAAGTTTCGAAATTTTCTTTATAACTTGTTAACTTGAACAATCAAAAGATCTTACAATTTCTAATACACGCTAAAGAACTTATAATTTTGTTTAAGTTTTAGTTTGAACCTGTTTGAGATTGAACGTGTAACTCTCGTGGTTTTGAGTTTGACCTCTGTCAATCAAGTTTTTGAACTAGTAAACTTGAATAGTTTTTGGGTTCTTACTAACGATCATTCGAATTTTGGGGAACTTTGCAATTTTGTTCAAACTTTGGTCTGAAATTGTTTGAACTTTGAACCCGAAAAAAAAAAACTCTTTTGAGTTTTGGTTTGAGTTCTATTAATCTTTGGACTAGAACCTTGAGCAATTCTTAAGTTCTTTAATTTAATCGATGGATCAAAAAGTGTTAAGCCGTTTAATGGAGATGGAACATGTTGTGGGTAAATCCACATCTCCTCCGAAACTACTAAGGATTGAGGACTATCCATCATGGAAGACTCGTTTTGAAAACTATTTAAGATGGACGGATGTTCGTATGCTGATTTGCATAAAGGATGGTTTTAGTCAAGCAACTGTGAGTTTTGCTGATGTCAAAGAGAAGGCTAAATGGACAGCACTTTCTGATGATGACAAACGGATGTTCGAGGCCGAACACAAGGCATATGGTTGTATTACTATGTGTCTGCCAGAGGACATTCTGCACACTTTTGAGCAAGAATCATACACTACGTCGAAGGAACTTTGGGATGCCTTAGCTAATAGGTATGAATGGGATGATGTAGTGAAGAAGGGAAAGAAGGATCTTCTGAAAGCTCAACACTTAGTTTTCAAGGCAATGAAGAATGAGACACTTGATGAGTTAGTGAATAGGTATTACCATCTCATGACGGAGATGAGAAATCATGCAGTGCCGCTAACGACCGCTGAAAAGAATGAGAAATTCCTAGATGCTTTACCATCTAATTGGGATTTTTATTCGGTGTTGATCAAACGTGATCCTACGTATGCTCAGATGAGTCTTGATACGGTGATAGCCCATTTGAGGGGTTTTGAGTTGAATATTAAGAAGCGTGAAACTCAAACTGATGTCATGCAAAATCCAGAGATTTATCGAGCTAAGAAGCCAACTACGGCTGAACCATCTGGATCAAGAATGAATGCTTTTCTTTCAAATTCTGGTGATAAAGTTGAGTTGTTAGGCGATGGTGAAACTGGTTATTGTTTTGTTGCTGCATCGGCTGAGAAGAAGGAAGTATCAACAGATTTAGCTGGAGGTTCTCAAAGGACTCTTAAGGCTATGCCTTTGAGTGTAAAATCAGCTGAAAGTCATGTCAGTCTGTTGGCTGCTTTCATGACATCTTACAAGGCATTGATCTCGGGAAATCTCATATATCCGGAGTTGGCTAATTTGGAGTATGAGCAATTGGACCCAATGATCTTGAAGAAATGGATCTCAAATGGCAGCTGGCCATGGTAGCTCGTAGAGCTAGAAGATTCATGGGACGTACTGGAAGAGATTTGACAAACGGGAAAGTTAAATATGATAAATCTAAGGTAAAATGTTATAATTGCAATGGTTTCGGTCATTTTGCTAGAGAGTGTCATCGACCGAAGCAAGAGGCAACCACTAGTTTTTCAAAGGCAAATCAAATTGCTGGTAATCCACATTCAGGGGCTTCTACTGGACCTAAAGCTTTGGTTCCACAAGAAAAGGCAGAAAAGTTCGATTGGAGTGCTTTTGTGGATGAGTCAGGAAATTCAGCCAATGCTTTTATGGTTGAAATTGTTGATCATGTAGCATCAGTTGAAGAAGAGGCACCTAAGTCGACAGAATCAGAATCTCCTTCTGAGAGTGAGGTCGTTGAAAGTACCAATGAAAAGAATGGTGGAGGAGAAGTCTTTAAGTTGAATATCGTTGAAGGATTAAAGATTGAGGAAGCCATTGGCTATATGGCTCGAGTCTCTGCTCCAGAAAATCAAAAGGTACATTTCAATTTTAACTTTATTGCTGATATTTGTGCCATGTATTTAAATCTGTCTAAGAGAAATGAGGGCTTAACTAGACTCAATGATGAATATGCTTTAGGAATGCAAGCTATTCATAATTTACAAGAAGAAAATTCTATGCTTCGAGAAAGAATTAAAGATTTAAAATTAAAAATGAAAGAAGATGAAAAAGATCGAACTGTTTTGAAAGCTAAAATTTGTGAGGAAGGTCAAATCATTGATCTTGCTACAACAACTTTTGAAAATAAAGTTAAAGAATTAAGCACAGCTCAAAAGGATTTAGTTGAGGCAAATGCTCAAATAACTGCTTTAAAGCTTAAAATAGAGGATCTTCATCTGAAACAAAAGAGGGTAGATGCTTTTGAACCATTACCAAACAAGAAAGGTAAGAATGGGTTGGGTTATGGTGAAGTAGAACCACCTTTCAATGATAATTATTCTTTTCTCAAAACTGATGAAATAGAGTTGAATCCAGTTAAGCCTGAAGATTTTTCTAAGAAAGTTAGAATTACTGAACTTCCTGAAGTTCATACTTCTGAGGAAGTTAAGTCTGATGAGTCAAAGTCAGTGGTTTTGGCTGACTCAATTCAGACAAGTGATTCTAATAAATCGGTTGAAATTGATAAGTTGGACAAATCTCACTCAATCCCAAGTGAGATTCATGAAACTGTGAAGAGTTTGATTTCCAAATCAGAAAAACTTGAACCTAAAATGATGACTGTTTTCACTTTAAAAGGTAAGTCACAAGTGTTTTCTGAAAAAGAATTCAGTTTGGATAGTTTTAATCCTGACAAAATTGATAAGGTATGGTGTGTTGGAGAAAATGATGTTTTGTACTTAACACCTCCATCAAAATTACCAAGAAAAGTACATTTTGATGAAAGTAATAACAAAGTTGCACACATTGAAAACCTTGAGACATCGAACTCAGCGACTGGGTCAACTGATGATCCAAAGGTTACTCAAAAGAAACCTGTTGAGAAAATGATTTGTTTTAAGTGTCATGAAAAAGTACATGTTGCGAGTATTTGTCCTTACAAGAAAAGTAGTGACCCACCTGAACAGACTGTGAATGTTCCTCCTCCTAAAAAAATTGAATCCAAAAAGAAAATTGAAGGGTTAACCAGTGGTTTGGGTAAAAGTTTGAATCAAGGAATCATTATAAAAAATCAACCCAAGGTTTTTACTAAAGGTAATGTGTCAGTTGGAACAAGCACAAGCAGACCTACTACACCATTAAGGGGGAGAACTCCTCAACAAGTTCGTCCTCCAATTATGGTTCAGAATAAACCACCCGTACATCACTATGTGACTAGTGCCCCTTTGCCTTATCAGATTAGGAGTCAGCTTAGTGATTTGAGAACTTCTACTAATTATGTCCCTGAATTGCGTATAGATACTGGTCCACCGTTACGAAGGCCGGTAAACCCCGCGGTTTGGAGGCCTTCGGGATCGTATACGCATTCTGTTACAAGATCTTCTGTTCCTAGTCAATATGATGGGGAATTGAGGGAGATTATTGTAATGGAAGATGGAAGACCCAAGACCATTGTGGCTTGGGTCCCCAATAAGAAATGATCTTTTGTTTGAATGTGCAGGAACAGTTGAGGAGAGCTATCAGTAAGTGGTATGTAGATAGTGGCTGTTCTCGGCACATGACAGGGGAGAGGGGGTTACTGTGTAAATTTGTAAAAGTTCAGGGTGGTCATGTGAATTTTGCTGGAGAAAATGGTGGAAGCATAACTGGGATAGGAAATGTTTCTAATGGCAAGATTACGTTAGAAAAGGTGAATTATGTTGAGCAACTCAATCACAATTTAATGAGTGTTTCTCAAATTTGTGATAAAGGAAATGCAGTACATTTTAATGTGGATGAAGCTGTGGTACTCAAACCGGGATTTGTGATACCTGAAGATTGGATAGTTATGCGAGCACCATGGGTCAAGGATACTTACATCATGGATATGAGTGTTGATGATCCTGATATGGATGCTACATGTTTGCTATCTAAAGCTTCTGAGTCCGATTCAGTTCTTTGGCATAGAAGAATGGCGCACTTGCATTATAGGAAAATGAATTACATTACAAGAAATGGTTTAGTGCAAGGTGTACCATTGAAGAATTTTGTGTCTGAGGATAAATGTGTGCCTTGTTTGAAAGGGAAGCAAAATAAGAAGCCGCATAAACCAAAGACAGTAAATTCTATTGAATCTCCATTTGAACTTCTTCATATGGATTTGTTTGGACCTATTCATGTAAAAAGTGTTGGTGGTAAGCATTATTGCTTGGTTGTGACAGATGACTATTCTCGTTATTCTTGGGTATTTTTCTTAGCTTTGAAAAGCGAGACGGTAGGTGTTTTGATCAACTTTTTCACTGAAGTTGAGAATGTGTATGATACGAGGATCAAGAGAATAAGGAGTGATAATGGTACGGAATTTAAGAATCATGCTATGGAAGTTTATTGCCTGAGCAAGGGAATTCAGCATCAATTTAGTGCACCGTACACACCACAATAGAATGGAGTTGCTGAAAGGAAGAATAGGACACTGATAGAGGCAGCTAGGACGATGCTGGCAGATTCAAAGCTTCCTGCTATATTTTGGGGGGAGGCTGTGAATACTGCGTGTCATGTATTAAATCGGGTTTTGACGGTTAAGCGTTTTAACAAGACTAGTTATGAACTCTTGAATAACCGTAAACCTAATTTAACAGGGTTTGAACCGTTTGGTGTCCCATGTACACTGTTGAAGACTAGAGATCAACCTAAGTTCGGTGAAAAAGCTGACGAGGGATATTTTCTTGGTTATAAGTCTGGTTCACCGATTAAGCGAGCTTGGAACAAAAGAGTTCGTGAGGTTCAATGGGTTTTCAACATTGTTGTTTCTAGTTATACACCTGAAGGTCATGAGGGATACGAGGCATTATTTGATTATGATGCTGTTTTTACCCCGTTTACTGTTTCTATGTCTGTGGATGCAGGTTCTTCAGGAATTGATCCAGAATGTCTTTTGCAGAGTGAAGATGATGGAGTTGTTCCAAGATCGAGCATACCAAGTTCAGTGTCTGACTCTTCTGAAACTGGATCCCCTCAGCCGGTACATGATACTCCGTCTACTAGTGGGACTTCTAAACCTTCTTCAAATGATGGACCTCCTTCATTTGAAGCTATGGATAATGAGAATGAGTTCGAAGGTGAGGTTCCGTTTGAGGTTTACGGGAATTATCGTATGCATAAGGATCATCCACTTTCCAACGTAATTGGTAGTCTGGATGATGGAATGCAAACTCGATCTAGTCTTACAAGACAAACTAGTTTGTATGCTGAGGTTAAGGATAAGGGTGATTTTAATGAATGTATCTAAGTTGTTTCATTTCACAAGTCGAGCCTAAAAATGTTCAGATGGCTTTGAAAGACAATTTGTGGGTGGAAGCTATGCAAGAGGAGTTGTCTCAATTTGAGAAGTTAGGCGTGTGGAATTTAGTTGAGTTGCCTGACGGTCAATATCCGATAGGTACTAAATGGGTTTTTAAGTGTAAAAGAGATGATCGAGGTGTTGTAGTGAGAAATAAAGCTAGGTTAGTTGTGAAAGGATGTGCACAATTACCGGGGATTGATTATGATGAAGTGTTTGCACCGGTTGCTAGGCTAGAAGCAATTCGTTTGTTTTTAGCGTTTGCATCGTTTAAGGGCTTCAAGGTTTTTCAACTTGACGTAAAGAGTGCTTTTCTTTATGGTGAAGTCCAGAAACAAGTGTATGTTGATCCACCGCCAGCGTTTGCTGATCCAGAATATCCGGATAGGGTTTATCGATTAGATAAGGCTTTGTATGGATTGCATCAGGCACCTAGGGCTTGGTATGAGAATGAGTTCGAAGGTGAGGTTCCGTTTGAGGTTTACGGGAATTATCGTATGCATAAGGATCATCCACTTTCCAACGTAATTGGTAGTCTGGATGATGGAATGCAAACTCGATCTAGTCTTACAAGACAAACTAGTTTGTATGCTGAGGTTAAGGATAAGGGTGATTTTAATGAATGTATCTAAGTTGTTTCATTTCACAAGTCGAGCCTAAAAATGTTCAGATGGCTTTGAAAGACAATTTGTGGGTGGAAGCTATGCAAGAGGAGTTGTCTCAATTTGAGAAGTTAGGCGTGTGGAATTTAGTTGAGTTGCCTGACGGTCAATATCCGATAGGTACTAAATGGGTTTTTAAGTGTAAAAGAGATGATCGAGGTGTTGTAGTGAGAAATAAAGCTAGGTTAGTTGTGAAAGGATGTGCACAATTACCGGGGATTGATTATGATGAAGTGTTTGCACCGGTTGCTAGGCTAGAAGCAATTCGTTTGTTTTTAGCGTTTGCATCGTTTAAGGGCTTCAAGGTTTTTCAACTTGACGTAAAGAGTGCTTTTCTTTATGGTGAAGTCCAGAAACAAGTGTATGTTGATCCACCGCCAGCGTTTGCTGATCCAGAATATCCGGATAGGGTTTATCGATTAGATAAGGCTTTGTATGGATTGCATCAGGCACCTAGGGCTTGGTATGAGAAACTGTCAAAGCACCTTTTGGATAATGGTTTTGAAAAGGGGCAGATTGATAGCACTTTATTTATTAAGTGGAAGAATAAGGATTTTCTGTTAGTTCAGGTATATGTCGATGACATTATTTTTGGTTCATCTGACGTCAGCATGTGCAAGGATTTTGAAAGGGTGATGAAAAGTGAGTTTGAGATGAGTGCAATGGGGGAATTAAGTTTCTTCTTGGGATTGCAAGTTGATCAGAAAAAGGACGGCATTTTCATCCATCAGACGAAGTATGTGTACAATATCTTAGAAAGGTTTAAGATGACGGATGCAAAAGCAATAGCTACTCCAATACCGGTCAATCATCAACTTGGTGCTGTTGTAGATAGTGATGAGCTCGTTGATCCTACTCTCTATAGAGCAATGATAGGTTCTCTTATGTATCTAACGGCTTCTCGCCCTGACATTATGTTTGCTGTTTGTATTTGTTCTAGATTTCAGGCTGATCCACGTGCATCACACCTATCAGCGGTGAAGCGAATCTTTCGTTACCTCAAAGGACGACCAAAACTGGGCATTTGGTATCCTTCGGAGGGTAATTTGGATATTGTAGCTTATTCTGATGCTGACTATGGAGGCTGTAATCTGACTAGAAAGTCTACTTCTGGCGGTTGTCAAATTTTAGGAGGAAGGATCGTGTCCTGGCAGTGCAAGAAGCAAACATCGGTTGCTAATTCGACATGTGAAGCTGAATATGTTGCTGCTGGCAATTGTTGTTCACAGGTTCTATGGATTCAACAGCAGTTGCGGGATTACGGTTTGAATTTCAATAACACTCCTATTATGGTTGATAATGAATCCACGATCTCTGTCACTAATAACCCGGTTAAGCATAGTAAGACCAAACATATTGAAATCAGACACCATTTTATTCGTGATTGTGCTGAAAAACGTTTGATTCATATGGTTAAAGTTCATTCTGATTATAACTATGCTGATCTTTATACTAAGGCTTTTGACAGATCACGTTTTGACTTTTTGCTTCAAGTCAACGGAATGAGGAATCCCGAGTAACGGATCTTGCATAAGAAACATGTATAGTATGGGTCGTTATTTTCTGTTCTTTACTTTTATGTCCTTTACTTTCTGTCATTATTTTTATTAATAAAAAAAATATATTTCTATATATATAAAAAAAACCAGGGTCACTACTGTTTGTGAAAACAAGATGAAGAATTTTTAGCGGCTGGTTTGCACCTTAATTTATAAGTTAAAATTGACTTGACCAATGACTTCATCATATGATGTATCGGTAGGCACAAAGTACCAAGGTTTCCTTCAACTTGAACATAATTTATACAATGTTCTTGTGGGAAACATATTCAGATATATGGCTGAGAATGCTTGCTTTTCAGTAATGATTAGATCTGGTCCTTAAATTCTGTGAAAGATCTAGCATTATTATAGGATTTATTCAATATGTAGGCAAAAACCTCTACAAATCATGAGCATGAAAGTTAAAAGTGATATTGTTATTCTGTTTATGCAAATGAAATGAATGTAAATTAAGGGGCTAATGTGGTCTTTGAGATTCGGACAAGTATGTCCTCGGGGTGTCTTTGTATACCTAGCCTACCTAAAGCTTCCAACTTGGGATAGGTTGTCAGAAAGTTCGCTACACGGGTCTCATCGAAAATCACGGGTTCCCAATATAAAGAAATGCAAAAGCAAATAAATAAATTAAATCGCAAGATACTAAATTCACTTAATTGTATAAATCTTAAAAAGTGTCTCATGGTTTGTTTAAGGATGTTTTTGAATATATATTGAATATTTGTTATCTTAGTGCTTGTGTCGATTATGGAAGTATATCTGAATGTGGGTCACATAAGTTCGCAAACTAAAATGTGGCATGAGTAACTTACTAGGTTACATGGTGACTGTCCTTGGCTCAAGTAATACGAAAGTGCTACATATAAAGGAAGCTGGAAGTACCGAGTGTTTAAGAGGACAAATATATCGGTAATCGTCTTGGAGTATTGGTCATAATAATAATAACAAAGAGAATTGTATTTCTCTGTGCAAACTTGGCTTAAATTGCTAATCCGATTGTTTTCGTAGTGACTCTCACCAAAATTTATTTATTTGTTCTTGTTCGTTTTTCGTTTAGATATAATAAGTACATTGGGTGTTTCTTATGCTGCGAAAGATCGTTATGGATGAACATCATTCTGTGTTAAGCAAATGGTAAGATATTTAATATCTATGTTGAAAAACTGATCTTGGTTGAATGATTTTTTATTTAAAGTCTTTGTTGATTTCTGAAAAGCTTGTTTTAAAAGGTTTTTAATTAAATTCTTTTTTTTTGGATTTTGTAATTTTGTTTCTTTTAAAATTTCTAAAAACTTGAATAGTTAGAAAGTTTAAACTAAACTTTTTAATTAGGTTTTGAAATTATTGTTTAAACCTTGCATAATTAGATGATGTATTTTTATGGGTTTTGAAAATTTCATTTACGAGCAAAATGGTGTCAAGAAACTCACATTAAGTCTCGAGCTCGTGTGATATGAGTTCTTCTTCGGTTTGGGTTTTATTTTGGCACGAATGAGGCTTGTTGAGTCTCCAGTCCAAATAAAGCATTTTGCAGATGATTTTTTGCTGTAAAACGTGATTGATTTTTTAATTAATCAGTTCTTGAAATTAATTTTTGGGATGGAATTTGGTTTACAAATGAGTATATCCAGAATTAATGTTCTATGCTTGATATACAATACGTCGGATGGGTAGGTAGTATATTTTGTGGGCCGAATTTTACTCTCATGTGGGCCATGTTTATGACTAAAAAAAATGGCTGGGCTTTTATACGAAGGGACGATTTTTGTTTTAGTATTTAAAAGGGTCCCATTGTTGACCTAAGGCTTCCATCATACTTTACATCAGACGGTTCGTTTGTCTCTAGCACATACTCTTTCACGATTTTTTTTTTTTTTTCACATCGTTTTATGATTTGCGGTTCATCATCAAGTCTCTGTAATTAAGTTTTGGTTTTCATCTTCATCAAGTAAGTACTCTTATATTTTCATCATATCAAATAATGATCGTCATATCATTATTTGCACAAAGTTTTTTTTATGAATGTGTCCAGATCGACCTTGACTTGCTTGGTCGGGTTCGACTTCCCCTCCATTCGAATATTATGATTTGTGTTCTTGGAAACCTTATTATTTGTCTTAAGATTTGAATTGTGGCACACCTTATTTGAATTTTTGGATAGTTTGAATTTGGCTTAGTCGAATTTAAACTGTTTGAAATTTTGAATTCGGTTTTTGCCTTATTTTTATTTCCTGACTTATAATTTGGTTTTCGGATTTGAGTCGAGTTCTACATCGACTACGTTGTCTTGAATTCGACTTCACATATTTTTAAGTGCAGCATGGGTTCACGTGGCTTGTTCTTGTTATGAGAAATTGCTTACTTATA
Organism: Erigeron breviscapus; assembly: GCA_034093135.1. Taxonomy (NCBI): domain Eukaryota; kingdom Viridiplantae; phylum Streptophyta; class Magnoliopsida; order Asterales; family Asteraceae; genus Erigeron; species Erigeron breviscapus. The sequence goes on along the minus strand of CM067169.1, from coordinate 29,909,988 downwards.
TGTTGCATGGTATTTTCTTTATAAATGTCATCTTCGATCTTGACTACGATGTTCGACTTTGAAATTATTATTTTTTGGCCTTTGAATTTTTTTTTCCTCTTATGATTTGGAATATGGCTTGCCGTATTTGAATTATTTGATGTGACTCGATTTTAAGGACTCATGAGGATGTTGAATTAGCCACTTCATGACTTGACTGATTGATAACTTGTTCATGTTGCGATATATGTGTAACTTGTTTTTGTCTCTAACTAAGGATTACTAATTTGCTTAGTCTGATGACTGGTGTTCGACTTCGATATGTTACTTGTTATGTTATTTGACTGCCATATATGTTAATGGTTATGTTATATGCATTAGGATTATTTGAACTCGAATCTTGCATGGTCAATTTTTTATGAACGTCGACTTGTCTTTTGCATGGACAATTTCTAGGTCATCTAAAGTCAACATAGCCTCTTAGTCTTGATAAATAATGTATGCATTCATGCTACTCGTTCAGGCGATTAATTAAGAGTGGCATATTTTGATGCTGAGGAATTCATAATGCTTGGAGACTGTATCATCTATCATTTTTAGTTGCTTTAAAAAATTTAGATATTTTGATAGCATTGGATTTTAACGGTGTAGTTTTGATCTTATGTAAATGTCTATGTTTGTTATAAAAGTGCAAATATACTTGAGTAATAATTCTTTTGTGACCAATATGTTTTAAAGAATTATTTGGTATATTTTAACTTATATTTTGTCTCTTGTGCATTTTGGTTTTTCTTTGTGGTTGTTTTGCAGTGGCAGATGTTCAACTAGAGTTTGTCCTAACTCATAATGCTAGGTACACTCCGGATACGACTAATCAGAATACTGCTACTTATCATCCACTGATGCGTTTTCTTCAACGATCTCGGATTTCTCACTTACTGTCTATGGATCCTCCTATTTATGATCGTTTGGTTCAAGATTTCTGGACTACTGCTTCTTATCATAACGAAGGGGACCAATCTTATATTCAGGCTACTGTTTGTGATCGGGTCTTGTCTTTCTCGATTGAACAGATGAGTGAAGCGTTACAGCTTGGAGATGCAGCTCAGATGGATGCACGGATTGATTTTCCACCGTCTTTGCGGAATGGTGCTTGTGAGAGAATGGGATTTCATTCGTCAGTTTCTAAAAGACATGGTGTACCTAAGAAGGGTTTCTTTGAACAATGGCGATTCTTCGCTCAAGTCATTGTCTCGTATTTTGGGCAGAAACGGACATTGGATGTTCTTAATTTAAGGGAGTTCTCATTAATGGTTGCTCTCACATACAATAAGAAATTTAGTTTGGCGAAATTTTTGTGGGAGAACTTACGTGCAATGTGTGCTAATTCTCTGTCTAGTCGATATGTGCTATATCCGCGTTTTATAGCAGCAATTATCCAATTTTGTTTGCCAGATCTTGTTCCTGTTGGCAAAATTAAAAAGGTTAATCAGATTGGTAGTACACGTATTTTCCTCTATATGAGTGACGTCAAGATCGATGGCGTTACAGCTGATAATCTGCGGACTCCGTTGTTTGGTCATTTGGTGGATGAGAATTATGTAGAACCACTTAATGATGGTTGGGAGGATAATGTACCTCACAGAGTTGATCCTATTGATGCTCCAAATGTACTGCAACCGCCACAGGGTGTTGCACCTCCTGTTGCAGGTTTTGTACCTCCTGGTAATCAACATATTCAGGTTGGTGATCCTTATGCAGGTGTTGATGGTTTCTGTCTTGGTGATTTTGGGGATTTACCTGAAGATTTTCATCTTGATGTGGACAAACTTTATCAAAATTATGATCCGTTGGCTTGGAATGGTGAGGACGAAGGTTTAGATACGTCTTGGCTTCTTGAAAAATATCCGTGTAGAGGTGCAACTTCTGTTGCTGGACCTTCGACAGTTATTCCACCAGATAGTCAAAGGACTCTTACTCCCGAAGGCATTGCTGTTGATGCTACTACTTATTCTGATAATGATGGTGTGCATAGAGCGTATGTTTCGCCGGTAAAGAAACGAAAGAGACGGCAATTGGTTGTTCGTGATTCTGAATCTGAGTTTCTGCCTGACACTACATAACTTGCAGCGACTGATTCTTCTGTTGACAGAAGGAGAAAACTGCCGGTTCGTCGTGTTTCTACTGTTGTCAAATCATCTATTCCAAGTTTTTCTTTGCTTTCTGAATGATCGTCTTGCTAAGCTAGAACACAATTATGGGTTGTTGCTTGAGCGGCTGGCTGCTAGTGAAGCTGCCAATACTGCTTTGAAAGAACAATTTGATGGTCAACTTCGTGACCTTACTGATGCAATGGAAAAACAACAAGCTTGGCATGATAAGACGATTAGTGATGTGCAAACTCTAGTTGCTGGATTGTCTTCGACTATTACTGATTTCAGTACACAGTTGGCGACTTCTGATAAGAATTGGGCACAAATTCTTCATAAAGCTGGTAATATTGAGAATACTATGGAAGATAGAGTAAATGAGGCGAAAAATTTGCTGGGTAAATTAAATGATACGCTAGTTGCTCATCAAAAGTCGATACTCAGCCATTGGGAGACTTTTGATAAAGTTAGTGGATGGATAAAGTATTTTGAAGAACAACTCGCGACTTTGTCATCTAGGGGGAGTGTGGTACAGCCTCCGCATGCTTGTAAGATTGGATCTTTTAGTCATGCTCGGCGTAATGATAAAGACGATGATCCCAATGCACCTAAGGGTCATGAGATGCCAAAGTGCTCGACAACTCATGCTCAAGGTGTAGCTACCACTCAGGGGGAGTCTCATGCATCTGGAAGCTCTGGGGATTCTGGGTAATCTCCAGTTGTTATTGATGATCAGGTTGAGGCTTCTGAAGATTTGAATAGACATAACATTGATTTTGATTTGGAGAATATTTTGAAAGATGGAGAATACGTGGTTGTTGATGACACTATTATTGAAGATGAAGTGGTGCAACATGTGTTTCAAGATCAATTACCTCCAAGAGTTGATGATGAGTCTATTACAAAGATAGATAAAAGTTCCTGGTTTTCAAAGAAGGAACCTGAGTTGAAATATCATACTGAGTTGGTCGATGTGGATATTCGCAAAATGGATGAAAGAATCTTGAGTTGGTTTTGGGATGAAGAACTCGCTAGATTCGTGGTTAAGCGAGATGGTGGAGTACAGTACTTTAGACCTAATAAGGAGTCGATTGGTTCATTGCCAAGAGTAGAATTTGATTGTCTTTCTACTACGTGGCTGAATAATCCAAGTGATTCTCGCCTTGCAATGAACATATTGAAAAAAATAAAAGAAGATGTCAAGACAAGAAAGTATGAGAACTACAATCCAAAAAGGGGTAAAGTGCTAAAGTCAATTGATAAGAAGACTGGAAAAGAAACTACTAGATTGGTGCATGGTCCGGTATTGTGTGAGCCTAAAGTCTTGTTTAAAAAATTTAAGAAGAATGTACTGAGAAATGTAACCGATTGGTACGTGGATAAGTCATCATATGAAGCAGTAATGATGGAGGGTAAAACGGAGCTTTTGCGTATTTATGATTCAATACATTTTGTTAATCTGACAAAGAATGATCAATTGAATTTGAGTAAATTGAAGCTGAAGAGACCTGAGTCTTTTACTCATATTAGAGTTGCTGATGATTATTTGAAGACTTTAGAATTATGTCTGGAGGATGACGTGC
>CM067169.1:29866276-29903776 GCA_034093135.1 Erigeron breviscapus | reverse complement strand
ATGGTCAAGTTCGACCAGGATGGTCAAGTTCGACCATGGATGGTCAAGTTCGACCATGGATGGTCAAGTTCGACCATGGATGGTCAAGTTCGACCATGGATGGTCAAGTTCGACCATGGATGGTCAAGTTCGACCATGGATGGTCAAGTTCGACCATGGATGGTCAAGTTCGACCAGGATGGTCAAGTTCGACCATGGATGGTCAAGTTCGACCATGGATGGTCAAGTTCGACCAGGATGGTCAAGTTCGACCATGGATGGTCAAGTTCGACCATGGATGGTCAAGTTCGACCATGGATGGTCAAGTTCGACCATGGATGGTCAAGTTCGACCATGGATGGTCAAGTTCGACCATGGATGGTCAAGTTCGACCAAGGATGGTCAAGTTCGACCATGGATGGTCAAGTTCGACCAAGGATGGTCTAGTTCGACCATGGATGGTCAAGTTCGACCAAGGATGGTCTAGTTCGACCAAGGAAGGTTAAGTTCGACCATGGATGGTCAAGTTCGACCATGGATGGTCAAGTTCGACCATGGATGGTCAAGTTCGACCATGGATGGTCAAGTTCGACCATGGATGGTCAAGTTCGACCATGGATGGTCAAGTTCGACCATGGATGGTCAAGTTCGACCATGGATGGTCAAGTTCGACCATGGATGGTCAAGTTCGACCATGGATGGTCAAGTTCGACCATGGATGGTCAAGTTCGACCAAGGATGGTCAAGTTCGACCATGGATGGTCAAGTTCGACCAAGGATGGTCTAGTTCGACCAAGGGAGGTTGAGTTCGACATTAACACACACTAAAACACACACAAAAGCTCAAATTCACATCATTACAAATCGTAACTTGATTCTGAGCATTCTCCTCGTCAACAATAACTCGCTCATGCTCATCAACATTCATTTTTGGATTCTGAACTGACTCAGCTTCAACTTCTTCTTCTGTTGAATTTTTTCCACTATTCGACTCAAATTTGAAATCATCAAGTCCATTTTTTTGTTTTTTACATATTTTTGACAATTAAAATTTGATAAATAATTCATGAATAATAAAAATGTAAATTAATAACAACATATAGATTTTCATACCAGTTTCTCCTTCTTTTTCAGTTTCAGCTTCCTTTTCGTGATTCATAGCTTCCTCCATATTTGAAGCAAAACGATGAACATTATCAGTCCCGTCTTTCATCTTAGCCTGTTCACCTTCAGTCAGTTTAACATGCAGAACTGACTCAGCATTAATCTGTTTTACTTCATTCAATCTGTTTTATTCTGTATCAGTTGTTTCTGAGAATGACCCAACATTAACATCCGCCTCATAAGTACCAGCATGAAAACTATCAGTTTCGCTTTCAATCTCGTCATTTTCTACTTCAGGAACTTTAATTATTTCAACATCATCAACAATCGTAACTTGATTCTGAGCATTCTCCTCGTCAACAATAACTCGCTCATGCTCATCAACATTCATTTTTGGATTCTGAACTGACTCAGCTTCAACTTCTTCTTCTGTTGAATTTTTTCCACTATTCGACTCAAATTTGAAATCATCAAGTCCATTTTTTTGTTTTTTACATATTTTTGACAATTAAAATTTGATAAATAATTCATGAATAATAAAAATGTAAATTAATAACAACATATAGATTTTCATACCAGTTTCTCCTTCTTTTTCAGTTTCAGCTTCCTTTTCGTGATTCATAGCTTCCTCCATATTTGAAGCAAAACGATGAACATTATCAGTCCCGTCTTTCATCTTAGCCTGTTCACCTTCAGTCAGTTTAACATGCAGAACTGACTCAGCTTCAACTTCTTCTTCTGTTGAATTTTTTCCACTATTCGACTCAAATTTGAAATCATCAAGTCCATTTTTTTGTTTTTTACATATTTTTGACAATTAAAATTTGATAAATAATTCATGAATAATAAAAATGTAAATTAATAACAACATATAGATTTTCATACCAGTTTCTCCTTCTTTTTCAGTTTCAGCTTCCTTTTCGTGATTCATAGCTTCCTCCATATTTGAAGCAAAACGATGAACATTATCAGTCCCGTCTTTCATCTTAGCCTGTTCACCTTCAGTCAGTTTAACATGCAGAACTGACTCAGCTTCAACTTCTTCTTCTGTTGAATTTTTTCCACTATTCGACTCAAATTTGAAATCATCAAGTCCATTTTTTTGTTTTTTACATATTTTTGACAATTAAAATTTGATAAATAATTCATGAATAATAAAAATGTAAATTAATAACAACATATAGATTTTCATACCAGTTTCTCCTTCTTTTTCAGTTTCAGCTTCCTTTTCGTGATTCATAGCTTCCTCCATATTTGAAGCAAAACGATGAACATTATCAGTCCCGTCTTTCATCTTAGCCTGTTCACCTTCAGTCAGTTTAACATGCAGAACTGACTCAGCATTAATCTGTTTTACTTCATTCAATCTGTTTTATTCTGTATCAGTTGTTTCTGAGAATGACCCAACATTAACATCCGCCTCATAAGTACCAGCATGAAAACTATCAGCTTCAAATTCTTGTAGCTTGGACTATCAACATCTATTTTTGTATATACCTTTTATAGTAAAAGCATTACAAAAAGTTTTTTACAAAAAAAAAATGATTTAAGTGAAATATAATAGACTAAAATATGTGTAGCTTGTGTTAGATTATACATCATACATTTGTCAATTTTTCTAAAATAAATTTTTTGAATAATATCAAATTTTTTGTGTCGTTTCTAATTATAATTATGTGTTTTAATATCAGTTTGCATTATTATCTTTCTTTTTATTTAACTTTTAATTATCATTTGTTATTCTATTAAAGGTAATCCAAAATGATCACACTTCATCTATCAGTTTGATAAGTTAAAAATTTATCTTAAACGCGTGTATAAAAATAATTTATGTTACACCTATGTAGAAACTAGTTATTGTACCCGCGCGTTGCCGCTGAATACATTTTCTACACGACAAAGTTTTGGACCCAAATTTATATCAAATATTTGAACCCGAAATTTTTAAAAAGTACAACTAAACATGTAGCAATAACACTAAAAACATTTAAAAGAATAATAAGATGTATAAAAACATAAACAATAACTATATTAATGCTTTAAATGTTACATGAACGTAAGACGTAACGATGATAAAAGTTATTATATATTAAAAATGTTATTTATATAAAAAGACAGATGAAAATAATCAAAACTAAATGTTTGAAAGTAAAATTGTAACTGTGTGAAAGTTGTTTGATGAAACCCGAAGGTTTAGTGTCAAGAAAATTAAAACGAAAACTTTAATGTAGGGAAAAAGTTAAAAGATAGAAACTTTAAGGGGATAAATTGAAAATTGTAAAAAAAAAATATAATTTCGGGGGTTTTCTATCAGCTTGGTGAATGTCATAAATATTTTTACTTTTATTATTGTCAGCTTTGAACTATCAGCTTCAAATTCTTGTAGCTTGGACTATCAACATCTATTTTTGTATATACCTTTTATAGTAAAAGCATTACAAAAAGTTTTTTACAAAAAAAAAATGATTTAAGTGAAATATAATAGACTAAAATATGTGTAGCTTGTGTTAGATTATACATCATACATTTGTCAATTTTTCTAAAATAAATGTTTTGTTATATCAAATTTTTTGTGTCGTTTCTAATTATAATTATGTGTTTTAATATCAGTTTGCATTATTATCTTTCTTTTTATTTAACTTTTAATTATCATTTGTTATTCTATTAAAGGTAATCCAATCCAAAATGATCACACTTCATCTATCAGTTTGATAAGTTAAAAATTTATCTTAAACACGTGTATAATAAATATAATTTATGTTACACCTATGTAGAAACTAGTTATTGTACCCGCGCGTTGCCGCTGAATACATTTTCTACACGACAAAGTTTTGGACCCAAATTTATATCAAATATTTGAACCCGAAATTTTTAAAAAGTACAACAAAAATTTTTTGTGTCGTTTCTAATTATAATTATGTGTTTTAATATCAGTTTGCATTATTATCTTTCTTTTTATTTAACTTTTAATTATCATTTGTTATTCTATTAAAGGTAATCCAATCCAAAATGATCACACTTCATCTATCAGTTTGATAAGTTAAAAATTTATCTTAAACACGTGTATAATAATAATTATGTGTTTTAATATCAGTTTGCATTATTATCTTTCTTTTTATTTAACTTTTAATTATCATTTGTTATTCTATTAAAGGTAATCCAATCCAAAATGATCACACTTCATCTATCAGTTTGATAAGTTAAAAATTTATCTTAAACACGTGTATAATAAATATAATTTATGTTACACCTATGTAGAAACTAGTTATTGTACCCGCGCGTTGCCGCTGAATACATTTTCTACACGACAAAGTTTTGGACCCAAATTTATATCAAATATTTGAACCCGAAATTTTTAAAAAGTACAACTAAACATGTAGCAATAACACTAAAAACATTTAAAAGAATAATAAGATGTATAAAAACATAAACAATAACTATATTAATGCTTTAAATGTTACATGAACGTAAGACGTAACGATGATAAAAGTTATTATATATTAAAAATGTTATTTATATAAAAAGACAGATGAAAATAATCAAAACTAAATGTTTGAAAGTAAAATTGTAACTGTGTGAAAGTTGTTTGATGAAACCCGAAGGTTTAGTGTCAAGAAAATTAAAACGAAAACTTTAATGTAGGGAAAAAGTTAAAAGATAGAAACTTTAAGAGAAAATGAAAATTGATAAAATTTATTATGTGCTATAAGAATTGTACACATCATGCATACAGGTTTTTTGTATAAAAAATAAACAATAACTATATTAATGCTTTAAATGTTACATGAACGTAAGACGTAACGATGATAAAAGTTATTATATATTAAAAATGTTATTTATATAAAAAGACAGATGAAAATAATCAAAACTAAATGTTTGAAAGTAAAATTGTAACTGTGTGAAAGTTGTTTGATGAAAACATGAGAACCGAAAAATTTAGTGTTAAAAAAAATGAATACAAAAACTTTCATGTGGGGCAAAAATTATAGAATAGAAACTTTAAGGGGTTAAAATGAAATTTGGTAAAAATTATTATGTGCTATAAGAACTTGTACATTCCACGCATAAAGTACTTGTACATTTACATAAGTTCTTAGTATATGTATATAATGTTCTATAAGAACTTGTACATTCCACGCATAAAGTACTTGTACATTTACATAAGTTCTTAGTATATATATATAATGTGCTATAAGAACTTGTACATTCCACGCATAAAGTACTTGTACATTTACATAAGTTCTTAGTATATATATATAATGTGCTATAAGAACTTGTACATTCCACGCATAAAGTACTTGTACATTTACATAAGTTCTTAGTATATATATATAATGTGCTATAAGAACTTGTACATTCCACGCATAAAGTACTTGTACATTTACATAAGTTCTTAGTATATATATATAATGTGCTATAAGAACTTGTACATTCCACGCATAAAGTACTTGTACATTTACATAAGTTCTTAGTATATATATATAATGTGCTATAAGAACTTGTACATTCCACGCATAAAGTACTTGTACATTTACATAAGTTTTTAGTATATATATATATATATATATAATATATATTATATATATATATATATATATAATGTGCTATAAGAACTTGTACATTCCACGCATAAAGTACTTGTACATTTACATAAGTTTTTAGTATATATATAATTATATATATAAAAATACAAATGGGAATAATCAAAACCAAATGTTTAAAAAGTAAAACCGTAACCATGTGAAAGTTGTTTGATGAAAACATGAGAACCGAAAAATTTAGTGTTAAAAAAAATGAATACAAAAACTTTCATGTGGGGCAAAAATTATAGAATAGAAACTTTAAGGGGTTAAAATGAAATTTGGTAAAAATTATTATGTGCTATAAGAACTTGTACATTCCACGCATAAAGTACTTGTACATTTACATAAGTTCTTAGTATATGTATATAATGTTCTATAAGAACTTGTACATTCCACGCATAAAGTACTTGTACATTTACATAAGTTCTTAGTATATATATAATATGTTACATCTATTTTTAATATGTTATATCTATGTAGAATTGTTTTTGATTACAAAATCACTAAGAGATATAATCATAAATACCAACAACACAATAAAAATAATTTATCAGATACTAGGAAATCAACTTCTTATTATCATTTCATTGAAGATTTATACAAATACAAACTTTTTCTAAAATAGAAAAAGAATGAAAAAAAATAAAGACAAATTGATTTGAGATTTTTCTTCCTTATTTAAACACATGAACACAAATTAGGTTTGTTTTCACATGCTTAAATTCACACACATTTGTCTCCAACCTCCACCTTATTATTTTTCACGAACTTGGACCCAGGATTGATGAAAAAAAGAATCGACATGATATGGGATTGGAGTATTGATGCTAGAACTTATTCGCTTTCACGAATAGAAAAAGAATGAAAAAAAATAAAGACAAATTGATTTGAGATTTTTCTTCCTTATTTAAACACATGAACACAAATTAGGTTTGTTTTCACATGCTTAAATTCACACACATTTGTCTCCAACCTCCACCTTATTATTTTTCACGAACTTGGACCCAGGATTGATGAAAAAAAGAATCGACATGATATGGGATTGGAGTATTGATGCTAGAACTTATTCGCTTTCACGAACTTGGTCAAATTGATTAGAGATTCTTCTTCATTTGACACAAGCTACCATAAACGTAGAATACATCTTAGCTTTGTAAAGCAAATGATCAAGAGTCAACCAGAAGGAGGATCAAATTTCAAAATTGATATTTTTGGTTGAACAACCACCTCCACTATATGATGCAGGATGTTATCATCGATACTGAAGTTTTATATAACATCTTGGTAGAGGTGTAGCATTCTCAGAATAAGACATGCTATAAGAACAAGTTAGATTTAGCAAAACTAATATTAAAAAAGTATAAATGTAAAAGTATTCATTATTATAAACAAATTGATATCATACCTAAAATTAAACGGAGAAAGCAAGATCGAAAATTTGGTAGATACATCCAACATAACAAAGTGAGAATCCTTGAATTTTTTGTTGTCAAATGCAAGAAATATTTTTAAATATATATAAAGAAAGATCATCATGTTGAAGAGCAAAAAGAAAGAAAAAAATGAAGATAAGGTAGTTAGGTGTAGTTGAAATGAGTGATGGATAGATTTCACTAAGTGGATAAGCTACATTTATAGGAATATTATTTTGATCTGACTTGTAGAAATTGTTAAGGGTTAGGGTTGGCTGTGATGGGCTAATATTAAAGTATGGAAGCCCACTATAATCGTTCTCAACTATGTCTCTAAACCCTAAATTCAAAATGATTGCTGGTGAATCTTCAACACAACAATATCGTGTGGATTCCGATCTTACAAAACGGTTGAAACAAAATGAATCTGAAATAGGAGAGGATCTGATAAGCAACCTTCCTGATTCTGTAATTTCCGATTTGATCCTTTCTCGGTTCTTGGATACGAAATTCGTTATTTCAACAGGTATTATCTCTAAACGATGGCAACACCTTTGGAAATATGTTCCTTGTCTTGTTTTTAGTGATGAATCATTTATTAAGGTTGCAGCAGAAGCTTTAGTTGATTTTGGTTTTGGTGATAAAGCTTTTTTAGAGTTTTATACTGCTGTTGATAATGCCCTTGGTCAGTTTCAATTAGAAAGTATCACTAAGTTTCAGGTGGATGCCAATTACGATACTAGGTTTGCCTCACATGTCAAAAATTGGATCGAATTTGCTGTTAGTAGGTATGTCAAAGATTTTACATTGTACTTAAGGCATTTGGGAAATGATGATACCTACTCAATTGAAAATGAATCATTCTACAAGGGTTCCCATTTCACAAGTATCGATGTAGGATATTGTTTGCTTCAGCCTAATGTTAGAATTACTTGGTACAACCTTAAAAATTTAACTATTTCACATTCCAGATTGGAACAACACTTGATCCCAAATATTGTATCTGGCAGTCCTTTGTTGGATACTTTGACTCTTTGTTGCTGTCATGGTTCATTGATTGAAATCACATCCCCTAGTGTTAAGAATTTGGTAATACTTGGATATGAGGCTAATGATCTTGAAAGCTTTGTTGAGATCAACGCTCCTTATATTACATATCTGAAAATTGTTGATAGTATATGGATATCAACAATTTCTTTTAGAAACGTCTCGTCTTTAGTTAAAGCATACCTGAATTTCGACTTTCCCCGTTACTATCCGAAAATTAGAAAGAGGGATGAAGAGCTGGTAATAGGTGAAGTTTTAATTGATCTGAAGCATGTTAATGAAGTAGAAGTTGGGATTTCTAGTTATCCCGGTAAATTCCTGTTCTATTTTATGAATTATGTCCTTTTTTTTAAGCCTTCCGTGAAGCTTTTACTTGTTTTCTGTTTCTCTTATTTTTTGTTTTTTGATTAACAGACTATATGTCGTTTGACTGCCAAAGGTTTCATCCTTCCACCCAACGTAATCGATGTAGATACTTCTTCGATTTACTATGTTGATTCTGATGTTGAAGTTGAAGGTTCAAATTCAGAGTGACAACAACCATGAATTCAGAATCAATGTTTTGCCATTGGTACAAGTAGTCAATGTGTTTGCTCAAACAATGTATTATGGATATTTTGATGTAATCTTCTATTTTAGCTGAAGCATGAATCTGGATTTGTCTAGTGTTTCTGTTTTTGAAACATTGTGCTATATTTTTAATCTAATTTTAATGCTTTGCTTTATCTTATATCAACTTTTTATATCTTTAAATTGAATCTGTGTGTAATTTCATTTCAATTTTTTAATTTGTTGTTTGTTTGAAAAAATTATTATAATTAGAAATTACAAATTAAATTCGCAAATGGGTACCTTACGTATATGGCAAAATTCTTTTTATTAACATCTATATCATCAATCCCCACTAGTTGATAAAAGCTTGGTGTATTCAGTTTGGTTAATTTTTTTATTTTCAAGCTGATAAAATTTTTGATTCAGCACGATAATGCAACCTGAGAATTCAAGCTGATAATATTATCAAATTTTTGAAATTATCAAAAAAATATCACATACTTTTTGATTCAACACGATAATGCATCAAGATATCAATTTTATTCAACATGATAAAGCTAAATCTGGTACCTTCCTTTTTAACTATCCTGTATATTTACATGAAAATATCATACTGCAAAATCAAGTGCTTCACACGAAAGATGTAATATAATATTGTTAACAAAAATTTTATATCAAAACAACACATGAATAACCATCACGTACTAATTCGAAATTTAAAAACATATTACTTAGTTAAGGCGTTCGCAATCTAGCAACAAAACATTGAAAATGAAAATATTAGTTTCTATTCTTATCCAATTTGAACTTATTCGACATCAGAATTTCCCATATCACTGTCATGACTATCATCGGTATCATCAGATATATCAGAGTCATATCCCTCGAGGTAGTGGATGATTAATGGATGAACGCCAATCAAGTTTTCTGGTCGAACAAATCCTTTTTCATCAAGATGACAAAGAACCTATTAACAACAAAATTTAACACAATTACAAAAAAATATTAGATGACATCAACCACATACGAAACAGAGAAATACAATAATCATAATTTTGTCTTCGATTAAGTTTAAATCGATAATAAAGTATAATAAGAAAAATCTAATACTTTGTTTTCTAAAAATGTGTAATTAGATCATTCTTTGATTTCTTTTTATAATGTAATACTTTGTTTTTTAAAAAATTGTAAGTTGAACATTCTTTGATTTCTTTTAAAAATCTAATACTTTGTTTTCTAAAAATGTGTAATTAGATCATTCTTTGATTTCTTTTTATAATGTAATACTTTGTTTTTTAAAAAATTGTAAGTTGAATCCCAAATAACCATCGTGTTGGGATAATGCACACACATAACCATCGTGTTGGGATAGTGTCAAGGTTAAATCCCAAATTAATCACCCTTGTGAGGATCGAACCTTCACTCTTTTGGACCAGTTGAAGAATTTTGGTGACACGGTTGCCAGTGTGACATAGCACAAGTGGTTAGAAATACTCATAATGCGGAAAACTAAGAAAATAAAACTTTTTACCTTATTGCATGAATAGCCGATTGCAACATGTTCTAAGCTTTGTATGACCCCTCTCAGCACATTTTTCTGTTGTCTTTTGTGATTTGTGTCAAGATTCCGTGGTATTAAAAAAATCTAAACTTGCCATTCTCAGTGATGAAACATCTTCCAATAATATATCAGACACATACATTCTACTAACAATCTTAAGTGATGTTATTAATAGAATTCGAGCTTATGTGTGTGTTTATGTGTTTATCAATGGCGGTTTTAGAGAGAGAAATTAGAGAGAGAGAATGTGTTTGGCAGGGAAAGTTTTGTTTGCATAAATGGATGAAAGGTTACAAAATGCTTAATGGAAGGGGTTTATATACATATGGCTAATTTACACTAAGCCCCCTTCCATACTTAGACATTTACATTCTAAGTACTAATATACAATAAGGAAACAAATCAACTACTACATTTATATTTCTAACAATCTCCCCCTTAGTAGTGATTTGTAAAAATTATCTAGTCCTTGTCATTCTTCAAGCTCTTGTATTTGGTCTATCTTTGTTTGGATGCCAGAACCAGTTTTCTCCTTCGGGTCTGTCATCTGGAACAATCATATTTTCTTCAAAATTTCTTGGAGGAATGTTATGTGGCCCTGGAAGATGACTAGGCTCGTACTTGATCCAGCAACCTCCTTTCCGACAAACAACATACTTCGACTTCTCAACATTCTTTGCTTCTCTCATCATTCGAATGATGTCTCGGTATTCAAGCCTTTGATTGATTTTGGAGATCACTTTATCAAATACTTCCTTTTTCTTTTCATCTTGCTCATCTTCCTTCAAACACAGCAACACATTTTTACAAAACTCCAATGTTCCATCAGAATAAGAAGCAAGTTCATCCATACGAATGAAAATCTTATTCTTTCGGCTATTTAGAAAGACAACCCCAAAAGATGGTTCTTCAATGACAGGACCAATACTGAGCTTTTCGATGTCTTCAGTGTAAAGACTCTGATCTGGATATGGAACATTTATCTTCCTCTTCACAACTTCAAACCCTATTTGAAAATCTTCCAATGAAGCATATTGAATGCAACTTGACATGTATCTTTTTACAGCATCAAAAGCAATACATCTTCACGGTATCTTTGCATTGCATTCAGGAAATGGTTGTAGAGGAAGATAATGTCATCAACTGGCAAAAGTTTAAATTGGGCTTCTGTAAATCGGTAGATCTTGTTGTTATCTCTTTTGACGTGAAAACATGGAATAGAGATAGTAACTCTTTTAATCAAAATCACCCTGATCAGCACCAATATCTTGTGGTTTCTCTGTTCTTCCAGCAACTTTGGATTATATTGTTTTGTAAGTTTAAGAAGCTTTGTGTATTCTTCGATTTGCCTGGCTTCCTTAAACTTGTACATTGAGTCTAACTCTGGTCTCTTGGTTTTAGTGACCTTAGTTGCTCCACAAAATATAGGGTAAGCCCTCTCCTCCAGATATCTTGATTTCTTAGCTGCTTCTTTAGGTTTGATGCCAAGAGCAACCATTCTTTCCCTATCCCTCAAGAAGTATCCCCGATTAATAAATCTTAATTGTTCTTCAGTTAAATCAGTTGGAAAGTAATCAGGAAGAACTTCCTCGGATATGATTGCCTCTCTCAAAACCTGTTTGTAAGTAGATTTCTGAAAGTTCTGAACTGCAGTTTCTGGAGTCTTTCTAAGATCATCAAAATTGTTGAATTCATTAAAATTATAATGCTGTGGAGCTGAGCTAGCACAAGCAGATGATTCTCCAACTTCAACTCTGCTTGAAGGACCTGTTTCAAAGTAATCAAGATCTGCAAATTCTTCAAACATAGGTTCCTCTGCAGCTTCTACGTTCACAGGAGTCTCAACTATCTCTGGCTCATCCAATATAACATTATCTTTAATGGCCTCTAGATCAGCTTCTCCTTCAGCATATTCAACTAAATCCTCTTCAATAACAAAACCTTCTTCTTCATTGACCTCAAAATTTTCAACTTCTTCTTCACTTTCTACATCAGAATTAGCACAAAAACTTCAACTAATTTTCTTCTAATCTCAACATCTAAAGTATCGTTCTCAATATTCTCAACATTCACACCCTCTGCTCTTTCTTCCATTACCACATTCTCAGCATTCACATCAACTCTTGCCGAAGTATTTTCAATGTTGGCTTGACCCTCTCCTTGGTTCTCCCCCTCGGGGTGATCATCAGGATCATCCCGTCTAGAAGCAACCGAGGCCGGTCGGCAAGATTCTAGTGCTAACAATCTGAGCTCAAATGCAGCAAGCTTTGCATCATATTCATCCTTTTGTTTTTCAACTTGTTCTTGCAAAGCTTTTACTCTTCGTTCAGTAGCAAGTTCTCTTTCTCTCACCTCTAGAGCATTCAACACTCCTCTTTCAGTTACAGTCAACAAATCACCCTCAGACCGTAAGATATTCAACAAAACTTCACATGCAGAGTCTTTGGTAGGTAGATTTGTTGATGTTGATGGAATTTGATTTGGTGTTGGTGTTCTTTGTGTTTGGGTAGGAGGTGGAGTAGCCAACCCAGGGGTTGTTTGCACACTTGTGGTGTGACCTAAATTCAGCGAAGCTGATTCAGGATTTCCTGCGGATCCTCGGGTTATACCCTCACCAGCAGTTTGAGATTCAGTGGCTTTGCAACCAGAATCGGGTTGTGTCCTAGACTGTGATAAATCACTGTCCCGGACTTGTTGTTGGGTAACACCTCTAACAACACCGGGGTCACTGAGAATGCCCGTTAATACAGTCTCAGGTTGATCCTGAGGAACAGCAATGTCACTACGGCATTCATACTGTCCCCCAGTCTCGGTCTGAGGACTGTTACCTGCGGCTAAAGCTGGCGTGATGTTAGCTAAGGCAGGATTTCCAAGCTGTCCTTGAGGGTCACACAAAGTGGGTCCCTCTCCGCTTGTTCCGGCATCAGTACTCAACTGTGCTTGTGAATCCGTGTACCTAGGAGATCTAAACTCTTGTGCACGAAATGAAGGCGAGAGGTGGGGCTGGTCCTCTCTTATTTCAACACTCTCATCCTCCAAATGAGGAGAGTGTGGTGAGCGTGGCTGATCCCTGTGCATTTGTGAGACTAACTCCTGTTGTGAGGAGTCAGAATGGCTGGGAGAGTTTGGTGCAAGCGAGAATGGGCAGTTCCCGACTTCTACCCTAGGGTAAACAACCCGGCTAGACACATTGGTTTGAACTATTGGAGGGCCAACGTTTTCTTTATGTCCTTGTCCTAACCCGGACCGCACATCCTCTCTGGTATTTTCAACTCCTCCCTCAAATCCGCCTTGTTCCTCCAGCACAACATCATCTCCAGTGCTAACATGCTCAGTTTCAACCTCAGATACAACATTATGAGTTACTTGTTCAGCATCTAATTCTGTCGAGGCACCAATATTTTCAGATCCAGCAGACGTATGCTTTCGTTTGGATTTCTTCTTCTTTGATTTCTTTGGTGACCTACGAGCAGCCATTTTAAGTCTTCTCCCTGGTGGTGGAGTTGGTTCATTAGGTAGTGCTGAAGCAAGCGGTGTTGGATTAAGTACAGGTGAAGAGCGAGGTGGTGTAAAAGTTGGTGGGTTTGGTGAAACAACGGATGGTAAAGGTGTAGATTGTGAAGGTGAAGATTGCGAAAAGTGAACGGTTGGTGTAGATTGTGTTGATGGTGTAGGTTGAGAAATAGGTGAAGAAACAGGTTCAGGTGTTACAACATCATGTTCAAACATAACTCGTTTCGATTTTCTTTTCCTCTGCCCAGAAGTCCCCTCACCACTATCCCCTATTTTTCTTTTATGTGACCTAGGACCCTCACTTGGCGACCTATGCTCAGCTTGGGTAGGAGTCTGTCGGCTTTCAGACCCCATTGCTGAGACTAACCACTCGAGATAATCCCTAAGATGAGGACTCTGAGCAGGAACCAAATTAATTAAGAATGGTGGAATCGGAAAAGGCCTTGCTGTTTCACTTCCTGTGCCTCTCAAGTTGGATTTATACATGGCAATTACACATTTAAAGCTATCTTCCAATCTTGGAATATCTTCTGTATTATCAAGAACATCTTCGATAATCAGTGTGAAGAATCTGATAAAGGGAATATATTTTCTTTCTTGTTTATCCTTTCCCTTGACAACTTGGATCATTTTATCCCATATTATCTTTGCAAAGTCACACTGCACATTGTGAGTGACTGCATAGAACATTGATAAGGAATGTTTCGTCATTAGATCAATCCCTTTCTGTGATGGCATCAAACAAGTTGTTAGAACGTTGTACATTGTATGCCAGAGAGTTGCTATATTCATTCTTCTAAAATCTCTCATTGTTGCCAACTCTCCTTCATAACCTAATGAATGAACTCCAGCTAACATTTCTTCAACTGTTGGAAGTTCTTCATATTCTTCAAGTTCAGGAAAACCAATGATGGTTCTGAACTCAGCCAAATTGAATTTACAATTGAAGATTTCATCTTCTGACTGAAGAGAAAACTTGAAGTAGTCTGCTGTTCCATGCCTCTTACTTCCTTTTACAT
Organism: Erigeron breviscapus; assembly: GCA_034093135.1. NCBI lineage: Eukaryota > Viridiplantae > Streptophyta > Magnoliopsida > Asterales > Asteraceae > Erigeron > Erigeron breviscapus. The sequence goes on along the minus strand of CM067169.1, from coordinate 29,889,006 downwards.
ATACAATTGATTCCCATAATTCAAAAACATACTTCTCGGGAACAATTGCACCTCCAGTCAGAGCATTGTTCAATGGGTGATGGCTCAAAATCTCTGTAATGATTGGGAATTTGCAAGCAAATGGTATATGAAGTGCTTGATTGGCTTGCATCTTCATTGAATCTCCTTCTTTAAACATAGTCATCTTGATAATTTATTATTTTCTGTTAAGACAAACTGACCAAAGTTTTGACCAGAAAATACAATTTAATCACAAAAAAAAATTATAACACATACCAAAAAAATTTACTCACAGACAATGTTTTGCATATATATTAGAAATGAGAAAACAAAGTAGTACACAAAGGCGTTCGATACCTTGCATCTCACCCAAATATATATACAAAACAAGACAATATATAGGATCACATAAGTATTACAAGATAAGAAAAACAAGGTAGTACACAAAGGCGTTCGATACCTTGCCTCTCACCCCAAACACTTATGAAATACTATATATTTACCAACACAATACACATAAACATTTATACATTTTAAAACATAACACAAAAAATAATAAAAGAAACATAGAATAAAATAATGAAAGAAAGAAAAAAAATTTAAATTCTATTTGTACTGTTTGCAGAGCAAAATGCTCTGCAAATAGCACATTTTGAGAAATTTGAATTGTATTGTTTGCCGAGCAAACTTCTCGGCAAACAGTTGATTTGAAAACTAAGTGTAAAGTTTACATGCATTTGCCGAGCAAACTGCTCTGCAAACAGTTGTTTTTAAAACTTGTAAAACTTTTGGAATTCAAAAAGGCTTGTTTGCCGAGCTCAAATCTCTGCAAACAGTTGATCTTAAAACTTGTAAAACTTTTGGAATTCAAAAAGGCTTGTTTGCCGAGCAAATGCTCTGCAAACAGTTGTTCTTAAAACTTGTAAAACTTTTGGAATTCAAAAAGGCTTGTTTGCAGAGCAAAATGCTCTGCAAATAGCACATTTTGAGAAAATTTTGAATTGTACTGTTTGCCGAGCAAACTGCTCTGCAAACAGTTGTTCTTAAAACTTGTAAAACTTTTGGAATTCAAAAAGGCTTGTTTGTCGAGCTCAAAGCTCTGCAAACAGTTGATTTGAAAACTAAGTGAAAGTTTACATGCATTTGCCGAGCTCAAAGCTCTGCAAATGCATGGTTCAAGTCTTGATAAAATTTAGAAATCCAATTTGTACTGTTTGCCGAGCAAAATGCTCTGCAAACAGTTGTTCTAAGACTTGGAACAAGTTTTGTACAAAATGCACTGTTTGCCGAGCAAACTGCTCTGCAAACAGTTGTTCTTAAAACTTGTAAAACTTTTGGAATTCAAAAAGGCTTGTTTGCCGAGCTCAAAGCTCTGCAAACAGTTGATTTTAAAAACTCGGATTCATTTTGAAAACCAAAAACCTTGAATGCCGAGCAAAATGCTCTGCATCAAGTTGTTGTAAAGACTTGGTGAAAAATTTTCATTTTGTACTGTTTGCCGAGCAAACTGCTCTGCAAACAGTTGTTCTTAAAACTTGTAAAACTTTTGGAATTCAAAAAGGCTTGTTTGCCGAGCTCAAAGCTCTGCAAACAGTTGATCTTAAAACTTGTAAAACTTTTGGAATTCAAAAAGGCTTGTTTGCCGAGCAAATGCTCTGCAAACAGTTGTTCTTAAAACTTGTAAAACTTTTGGAATTCAAAAAGGCTCATTTGCCGAGCAAAATGCTCTGCAAATGGTTCATTTCATGAAAACTTATTAGTTTACCCAGCCCTAGTTCAAACCAACCCAGAAATATTCACAACCTAGGCAGATTAAGGCATTAAAACAACTAAACAACACATATAAGACCTAATCATGCATCTAATCTCAACAACTAATCACAATCAATCATCACAAAATTCAAAATAAACAAGAAAGTTCATTTAGGTATTTAATCAAACAGTTTGTGTGCTCAAAGAAAACAAGAAATCTTACTACAAAACTGACGATTTGATCGATGAAACAAGATGAAATATTCCAGAAAAATGAACACTTGTTTAACCCCACGATGATTATTATAAAAAAAATTAAGAATGTTGAATGATTGATGTGAAGTTTGATCAGTTTTGAGAGACAATTATGAGATATTTTGGTTTTGAATTCGAAAATGAATTATTTGACCCGCCCATTTTCCTTTTAAGACCCATATTCGGGTCGCGGGTCTGGGTATGACCCGCGTGTTGACCCGAAATTCAAACAAACTTGGGCAGATTTTAATTTTGGGCTCGAAAATGGGTTTTGGGCTTGTAATGAGTTTTGGGCTTCCACTGATTTTCCACAAAAAAAAATTAAAAAAAAACTAATAGAAAATACAAATAAAATAAAGCACTTACTAAAACAAAAAAAAATTAACAACAAAAAAAAATATTTTTATCTTTTTAAAGATTTCTAATTTTTATATTTGGTTTTTCAATTTAAAACAAACACACATACAAAAAAAAATAAAAAAATTCATATGCATTTGCACACTCCCCCCAAATTAAGCATAAGACAACATGGTAAATTTACAAACTCCCCCTTAAATCATGCATTCTACCATTTTTCTCCCCCTCAAACATTGCATGTAATAACAAGTAAAACACATCAATGTTTGAAACAGAAAATGAACATAGAATACATGGCATGTAATCATTTAAGTTTGTAAATCTAGCATTCCCAACTTGGTTTTAAGAAAATTAAACCTGTTTTCATCCAATGGTTTGGTGAAAAGGTCAGCAAGTTGGTAGTCTGTCGGGACAAAATAGAGTTCGATGTTACCTTTCTCGACATGATCTTTAAGAAAATGGTACCGAACATCTATGTGCTTGGTCTTTGTGTGCTGTACAGGATTGCAAGAAATAGCAATAGCACTCTTTGAGTCACAGTAAATGGGAATTCTGTTGAATTGGAATCCATAATCAGTCAACTGTGTCTTCATCCAAAGAACTTGTGAACAACAGCTTGCTGCAGCAACGTATTCTGCTTCTGCAGTAGATGTGGATACACAGTTCTGTTTCTTTGAAGACCAACTGACCAATCTATCCCCTAGAAACTGTACACTTCCAGAAGTACTCTTTCGATCAAGCTTACAACCTGCATGGTCAGCATCCGAATATGCAATTAACTGAAACCCGGTATCCCTTGGATACCAGAGACCAAGGTTCATTGTGCCTTTCAGGTAACGGAAGATCCGTTTAACGGCCTGGAAATGACTTTCCTTGGGATTGGCCTGGTACCTGGCACACATGCATGTGGCGAACATAATATCCGGGCGACTGGCAGTCAAATACATGAGTGATCCTATCATACTGCGATATTTCTTTTGATCAAAAGATTTTCCATTTAAGTCAGCACTAATCTTTGTTCGAGCTTCCATGGGTGTCCCAATTGTTTGACAATCCATCATATCAAACTTTTTCAACATGTCAAGAATGTACTTAGATTGACAATAAAAGTACCATTTGACAACTGTTTTACTTGTAGACCAAGGAAAAAGTTTAATTCACCCATCATGCTCATTTCAAATTTCTTGATCATTAAAGCAGAGAAATTCTTGCAGTATTTAGGATTAGTTGACCCGAAAATTATGTCGTCAACATAAATCTGGATTAGAATGATGTCACTCCCTTGTCGTTTGATAAACAAGGTAGTGTCAATCGAACCTTTGCTAAAACCAGATTTCACAAGATAAGAGGATAGAGCATCATACCATGCACGAGGCGCTTGTTTCAGACCATATAAAGCCTTATCTAACCTGTAACATAGTTAGGATGTTTTGAATTCACAAAACCTTTTGGTTGTTTAACATACACCTCTTCTTTGAGAATTCCATTCAAGAAGGCAGTTTTGACATCCATCTGGTATACTGTGAAATTCTTGTAGGCAGCATAGGCAAGAAACATCCGAATAGCCTCAATTTGTGCAACTGGTGCGAATGTCTCATCATAATCAATTCCATCTTGTTGACAGTATCCCTTTGCAACCAATCGTGCTTTGTTTCTTACAACAAATCCTTTTTCATCCTTTTTGTTCTTGAAGATCCATTTGGTTTTAATTGGCTCCTTGTTCTTGTAAGGATTTGGAACCAATTTCCATACCTCAAGACGTTCGAACTGATTAAGTTCTTCTTGCATTGCCTTCACCCAATCTGGACAACTTAGAGCTTCATTCACTGTCTTTGGTTCAACTATACTCAGAAAATTCACAAACAGACATTCATTCGCGGATGCGGATCTTGTCTGAACTCCAGTTGTTGGATTACCAATGACTTGAGAAATAGGATGAGCTCTTGTCCACTTGGTTGTGTGAGGAATTGGATCAAGTGGATCACCAGATTCTTCAGAATCAATAAAATTAGGAGAATGTTGTTCTGTTAATTGTTCAAGCGAAGTTGCAATTGGTTCAACAAAGTCATCATGATCATAATCTTCAGGATTGGTTGTAGGATTTGTCACTTGTGAGATATTATGAGGTTGAGTATACAACTCTGAAGTATCGGTAGGTGTAAGAGAATCAGATGATGAATTAACATCTGATGATTGTGATGGTGAAGACTCATTGGGATCCAACTTAGAATAAGCAAGCATTGTTCTAGCTGCTTCAACAAGAGTTCGATTTCGACGTTCAACTACTCCATTCTGTTGAGGTGTTCTGGTAGCGGAAAATTGATGAGTAATACCCATGGACTTGAAGAAAGAATCAATCGTTGAATTCTTGAATTCAGTTCCATTGTCTGAGCGAACAATTCTAACCGACGATTTAAGATTTACTTGGGTCTTCTTTATGAAATCAATAATTGCATTCGGAGTGTCACTCTTTGCATAAAGAAAGAATACCCAAGTGTAACGAGAATAATCATCGACAATCACAAGAATGTATCACTTGCCATGGATACTTTGAACTTTCATAGGGCCACACAAATCCATATGTATAAGATGCAAAGGACCTTCAGTACTCAGATGCTTCTTTGGTTTGTGTGAAGCTTTCTTCATCTTACCAATTGCACAAGCTGGACAAACATGTTCACTTTCATACTTGTAATCAGGAAGACCTGCAACAAGTTGTTTATCCACGAGAGCATTAATTGTTTAAAAATTCAGATGAGAAAGACGGCGATGCCATAACCAAGATTTTTGTGCAGTTGCTTTTGAAAGTAGACAAATCTCTGAAGAATTAGATGGAATGTTGTTGAGATCAATAGTGAACAAGTTATTGTCCCTTGTTCCAGTAAGAATATCCACTCCATCTTCAGTCTGCACTTTGCATTCATATCTTCTGAATAATACTTGAAGATCATTGTCACAAAATTGTCCAACACTGAAAAGATTGTGTCCTAATCCTTTGACATAGGAAACTCTCTTTATAGTGACACCATTTTTAACAATGTCTCCGTAACCAAGAATAGGAGCAATATGATCATTTCCGAATCTGACGGTTCCCATAAACTTTTCAACAAAGTTCGAAAGAATGGACTTGTTTCCAGTCATATGACGTGAACATCCCGAGTCAACATACCATACACAAATGAGAAATTCCTGCAAAGACAAGGTATATGATTTAGGTACCCATGTAGATTGGGTCCTTGCAGGTTAGAGGGATAACATGCAAGTACACATTAAAAATAAACATCAAGCAAAATGACACACAAAGAAACTTTTTATTCAATTAACAAACAAACACACATAATTGTTCAAAACACAAATACAAATTACAAGCACAGAAATGTAATTGTTTATACACAAGTTTTGATACAAGCGGGACTAGTCCTAGAGGGATTAGAATTATCTAATGAATTTGATCTACGGACAATCCACACTTGTTTGACATGGGTAGTGTTTCCATCAAGTTTGAGTTTTCTAGTAGCATGTAAAAATCTATCTTTTGGGATCCATTTACTGCTACTTTTCATGCACAAGTCACCTGAAACACGAACATTCTTAGAGTTAGAAATCAATTTAGCATCTATGTTCTGAACAGGTTTCTTCTTGATGGGTTCTGTGGTCTTATTCACTTTCTTTATGTTATTTGGTGACAACCAACCATACTGGTCTTTGTATTTAGTCATGCCTGTAAAAGTATCTCTAACCCTCTGTAAAGTGCACTTAGGATTCTTCTGAGAATACCTAGGGAAACTAGAATACCTAACCTGCTGAGGTTGTTTGTTACCTAAAGAGAAAGTTTCATTCTTAATAATCTTCGGACCACTTCTTGTTTTGACTTCTTTTTGAGTTTGAGGTTCAGATTTGACCTTGTACATCTTTGGTTGCCTAGAAGTCTTTTGAACTGTGGGACCTTTCGTTGAATTATGACTTGAATCCTTCTTTGGTGATTGATTGAACTTCGGTTTTGAAACATTCATTGGTGATGGTTTGGTCTTTGGTTTTAAATCTGTTTTGGGTGATGGGTTGGTCTTTGATTGTTGGGTGGTCTTTGGTCTTTGGAACTTATTGATTGATGAAGATTGTGAAGAGTGTGACTTTGGAATCTTCTTTAGATTAAAATCAAGTTTTTTCTCCTTTTGAACAAAATGTTTTTCAAATTCAGGATCAAAATCATGATTTTCTTCCAAAAAATTTGTCATATCTTCAGTTTCCAACTTCACACTAACTTCACTTTTCTTTATCGGACATGGACTTCGCTTGAGTGAAATTGATGCTTTTTCTTTTTCTTTATGAAATTGAAGTGCTATTTTCTGAAGTTGGAATTCAACTTTTAAATCATTAAGTTCCTTTAGCACATTTAACCTCTGTTCTCTTTCTTTTTCAAACTTTTGTTTGAAAGCATCAATTTCATTCAAGTATGATTGAGTTTCCTCAGAAAACTTGGTAAAAGTCTCAATTTCAGAAGTAATCGGGAAGAAATAATCATCAACATCATGAACATCATCTAAATCACCATCAGTTTGAACAGAAACATGCACAACTTGACTCTCAGTTTGCACAGATGCATTCATGATTTGACAAATAGAACATGCAGTTTGTGAAGTTGTCTCATTTTGACACACAGAATGGTTTGGTGGAGTTGGAGTGGCCATAACTTCACAAACAGGACAATCAGGGTTATCACAATCATTTACATGATTCTTGGGTGGGTCAATGTCATAGTGATTTTGAGTCTTCAAACTTTCTATCAAAGATTGCTTTTCATCAAGAGACTTTTGCAAATCCTCTATTACCTTTTCCAAAACACTTTGTGGAATATACGGTCTTTCAACTGCAGGTTTTGGAATTTGAATAGATTCTTCTAAAGGTTTTTCTTTAAAACACTCAAGAATTTCAGGAGTTATAGCCTCATGATTGTCTTTTTCGTCATTTTGTTTTTCCATTTTATGTGCAGGGTGACTGAAAAAATCATATGACTCATCCATTAACGCATAGTTAAAATAGACTTTTGCACCCTTCTTTAGAAAATCATCAGCCTCAAAATCACTATCACTCGGTCTCACAAACTGGTCAGTCATCCCACATCTCAAATAAGATTCCTTATATAAAGATGGGACTTCTTCTTGTGCTTTGAGCAAATGATTTGGATTGACATAACCTAACCCTGACTTGAATATTGATTCTGAATTTCTTGGCCTATTCAAAAAGATTTGTTGATATGAACGATTAATCTTATACAACTTGTCTTGATAAGACTTGATTTCAGTTTTAAGCTCATCATTTTCTTTATCAAGTTTTTGTTTAAGAGAATCTTTTATACAACACTCATATTTTAGGTCAGAAATTTTGTTTTCAAATTTCGTCAAATCAGGGATAGATTCTTTCAATTTCACATTTAAAGACTCAATGTCCTCAGCCAATGCATTTGCTCGAAACATCTCATTGGTTTTTTCAATTTGAAGTTGTCTGACGGTCTTGCTCAGTTCAAGAACTTTGGTCTCAAGTTCTTGTTGTTCAAGATGCAGTTTAGAGTTGGGAGTAAAAGTGACTGCTGCTTTTTCAGATTTCAAATTCTCAAATTCCTTTTGAAGCAAATCAAATTTACTTTGAAAATCTTTTTCTTTTTCTTCCAAATCTTTCTTTAATTTTAAGTTCTTTTTACTCAACTCCCTGCAATCTTTTCTTGCTGTTTCACTCATGTCCATGTAGTGTTTTAACACAGATTTGGGAAGAGTTAGTACCTGATCATCCTCTGATGAACTTTCCTCAACATCATCCAACTCCTTTGATTTCTTGATCTTTGTCATGAAGCACACATTTGCTGCAAGTTCGTCTGTCTCCTCATCAGAAAGATGTAACCACTTGTCATCTTCAGCGAGCAGAGCAATTCCACTTTCCTCTTGTCTTGCTAGCAAAAGTTTGTACTTATAGTACTCGGAGTTCTTCTGTCGAGGTTTAGTGCAGTTGATTGCAAAATGTCCAGTAAGACCACAGTTGTAGCACTTCTTGTCTTCATTCCTTCTCTCCATTACCTTCTTCTCAAACTTCTTCTGATTGTCATACTTCTTCTCACCACCAACAAACTCTTTCTTCTGATCAAACTTAGGAGCATTCGCATTTTTGGCATACGAAGAGACTGATGAAGTCCTAAGTTGATTATTTGTTGGTTTCTTCTTGAAGAATTTCTTCTTGAAAGCCTTTGTGAAATAAGCGAGTTCTTTGTACATCTCTTTTTGCTTTTCATCAAGATCACAATCACTCATTTCACTTGAATCAGAATCAGTGTCATATTCAACAAAGCTTTGTCTTGACACTCTTGAAGTCTTCTTCTCAGCTACCAAGGCTAATGGATCGGAATGAGAACTTTCTTCTTTTCTCTTTTGGATCCTCTGAACATCCTCAACATTCAGCTTCAGCTTCTCATACAAGGTGTGAATGGTAAGTTTCCCAAAGTCTGATTGTTGGTTGAGTTGGGTTCCATACACTTGCCATTCCCCTTCCAGATTTTTGATGAATTTGATGTTCAGTTCCATATTGGTTCTCTTCACATCATTCTTTCTAAGCTCATTGATGACATTGCAGAATCTGATGTATATCTCATTCAATGGTTCACCTTTTTGTTGTTTGAATGTTTCATACATGTTCAGAACAGTCGACAACCTGATGGTGTTTGATACATCAGATCCTTCCATCTGCTTCTCCACTTCATCCCATATGTCTTTTCCTGTTTCATAGGAGTCAACATTGCAGTAAATGTCATCAGGAAGTGCTTGGTAAAGATAGGCAATTGCACTTTGATCAGCCTCAACTCTATTCTTCTGTTCTGCATTCCAACTTTCTTCAGGTAAAACTTCTCCATTTACAGGGTTCTTTGGAATTTCAGGACCATCTTTGTAAGATTTTCTCAACAGTTTTCCATTCTTCTGTCTGTCTATCCAGTTCAGAAACCTTTTCTTCCATTGAGGATACGAACCTCTAAACAAGACAGGAGGTCTTCCTTCAGAACCAAGAGCTAAAGCTTCCCTTGAAGCCATTTCAAATAAATTCAAAAAAAATTTGTAAAATTTTCTATTTTAACTAAATGCAGAGCTTAGACCTCTGCAAATGGAACAATTAGAAATTTGAAAATTTTATTTTCTTCCCACTTGAAGAATATTGATGAAAAATGGTCTTGAATTGATTTTCTTGAAACTTTTGATTTGAGAATTTCAAAAACAACTAAATGCAGAGCTAAAACCTCTGCATACAGTGTAATTTGCCAAGTCACAACCCAAGTACACTGGTCAACAACCAACTTCAACTAAATGCCGAGCTTAAATCTCTGCAAACAGCACAACTAAGAAAATCACTTGGTCGAAGAATCGAAATCAACTATTTGCCGAGCAAATAACTCTGCAAATAGCACAAATAGAACTTGTACTTAGTCGCACCAACCAAAAGTACTTGTTTGCCGAGCTTAAACCTCTGCAAACAATACAAGTACCACCAGTCTCAAATCAAAGATTCTTGAAACAACTATTTGCCGAGCAATGAGCTCTGCAAATAGAACAATTATCACCAATCCTTAACAAATATTCTTGAAATAACTATTTGCCGAGCAATTAGCTCTGCAAATAGAACAAGTAGGACCAATACTTAGCCAAATTATGCTGAACCACGTATTTGCCGAGCAATAAGCTCTGCAAATAGAACAAGTAAGATCAAGCCTTAACCAAATTTCTTGAAATACGTATTTGCCGAGCAGTAAGCTCTGCAAATAGTACAAGTAAGAACAAACCAAGCCAACGACCTCTGCAAACACGAGTAATCACTACGTGACAAAACAGTCGGTTACTGTTTGTCTTCTTCGTTCAGCCAAACACTCATTTGCAGAGAAGACTGTAAATTGTTGATTTCTTCTTCATTTGCTAATTAAAGCTAGTATTTTATATCAAAATGATTAGGAAATCAATGCGCACAAATCCTTGAACAAATTAGATTCTAATGTCAACTAGAATTCAAACCCTCTCGAACATGCGATTTGCCGAGCTCGAGTGAAAATAGTTCAAATGATGAAATTAGCTTCTGAAATCGATAATGAAGGAAGATATACTGATAATGAATCGATCGAAGAACAAAATTTGAACAAAAACACACTTTATTTGCAGAAATCACTCAAAGAGTAACCTCGGCAAATGAACCTTTCAGAAATAAGCTAAATTCTGGAAATTAAACACAAATTAAGCTTGAATTAAGCTTCTGGATCGTTCAGAAACTCTGATTGTGCTCTGATACCAATTGTTATTAATAGAATTCGAGCTTATGTGTGTGTTTATGTGTTTATCAATGGCGGTTTTAGAGAGAGAATGTGTTTGGCAGGGAAAGTTTTGTTTGCATAAATGGGTGAAAGGTTACAAAATGCTTAATAGAAGGGGTTTATATACATATGGCTAATTTACACTAAGCCCCCTTCCATACTTAGACATTTACATTCTAAGTACTAATATACAATAAGGAAACAAATCAACTACTACATTTATATTTCTAACAAGTGACAAAATGTTAGGGGCTTTGATTGTAACATAATCTTCATCTTCTACCAGAGCACTAAATCGAATTAATTGCAAGTTCTCCACACTAGTTGAATCAATATCAAGAAATGAAGCTTCACAAGCTTCAAACGTCAAACTTTTCAGCAACGGGCTACCGCTTAGAATATTTTTAATCAAACTTCCTTCTATTTGTGACTCCGCAATACTCAGATTTATAAGGTTGTTCCAAGTAATGATCTCAAAGGATAAATTACGCAGTGGCGTAAATTGATGTCAGTAAAGTGTTTATTAATGTAAAAGGAATTTGGGAAAATCCAATATTTGTAGTCATCTTCTGAGTCTTTTAGAACTAGACTAAATCGTTTCACTTTTCTAGTACAACAAAATTCTACAATTTCGTTTACACTATGAAGAAATTGGCGACCATAATTTGCTACCAAATCAAATTCATTAAGTGTTTCTAACTGAAGTTGACTTAGGGTTTGATAGACACATTTAAAAAATCCAGGAACAACAAAATCATCATCATAATAAGGAAGAGAATCAAAATTTTCAATTTCATGAAACTCATAATCATTGAAAACAACTTTAGGTACTAATCGCCAGAGATTTTTCCAACGTTTAGAGAGTATACCTGTTCTTATTTCGATGTTGGCAAACGATAAAGGATTTCGTTGATGATTACTTCATTGAATAGTTTTCTTATGTGATCTTCTTTGTTCTCTGTTACTCTAGATCTTATCCTTTTAGATTTAATCATTCTCTGTTTTTGTGTAGTAGATGACTCTTCCATTGTAAATATTGACGGGTTTTTTTTTCTTCCTTTTTTTGTGTTTGGGAATTTTTATCTTTAACTAAAGTTGAAAAACTGATACTTGTACCCAACGGAAAAAGACAAAAAAAAAAGATATTTTATTCTTAACTAAAAAATCAAAATTAAAATATTGTGCGCTACGGAAAAATTGAAAAAAGTTTCAAGTAATTTTTAAAAAAATTTGATATTTTGCAAAGTGCCAATAATATATTTAATGTTTTTTCAAGATGAAAATTCAAGCTAATAGTAAAACAAATATTCTACAGATGTCATGTGATAAATTTAAGTAATTTTTTTTAGAATATATCAAGCTGATAGATCAAATGTAACTTAATTAAATATGTTTTTTGCTGATAAACCAAGTTTATGAAACAAACATATCAAGTATCTAAAAAAGCTCATAGTTTTTCAATCTGATAGTAATAAATATATTCTACACATGTGTAAGTTACATTTATAAATGCTCTACAAAAGCTGATAAAGCAAGTTAATAATGCAACCAATTATGCAAGCTGATATGAATTCATTACTAATACTCGAAGTTTATAATTTAAGCTTATAATATTTCTTAAGCTAAGATAATTTGATACAACAAGCTGATGCATCTTTCTTGGTCTTGTATTTAACAAGCTAATAAATTTAAGTAATTTTTTTTAGAATATATCAAGCTGATAGATCAAATGTAACTTAATTAAATATGTTTTTTGCTGATAAACCAAGTTTATGAAACAAACATATCAAGTATCTAAAAAAGCTCATAGTTTTTCAATCTGATAGTAATAAATATATTCTACACATGTGTAAGTTACATTTATAAATGCTCTACAAAAGCTGATAAAGCAAGTTAATAATGCAACCAATTATGCAAGCTGATATGAATTCATTACTAATACTCGAAGTTTATAATTTAAGCTTATAATATTTCTTAAGCTAAGATAATTTGATACAACAAGCTGATGCATCTTTCTTGGTCTTGTATTTAACAAGCTAATAAATTTAAGTAAATTTTTTTTTTTATGGATAGGTCAAGCTAATTGAACAATTTACAATCCAAATCCTTAAAAAGTAACGAACCCAAATCCTTTTGGTAACTTCACGAACAATATCAAAGTTCGGAAACACAAGCTCAGCCAATCGTGCTTTCTCCACCTATTCATCAAAGAAGGATGAAGGATACCAAGGCAACTTTGTACTCATACAACAAAGTTATTATGAAGAGAGAAGATTCAACCGAAGAATCTGAAATCAATATGAAAGTCACAAGTGTAATCGAAATGTAACTTTCCTGTAAGAATAATAAATTTGATATTAATATATAAAAAAATTATAAAAAAAAAAACCAATGTACTTAAAAAGTATAATACATAAAAAATTTTCAAATGCATATAGAATTAAAGCTATAAAAAAATATAATAGATAATTTACCTAATATTAAACGGTGAAATCATGATCGGAAATTGAAAAGAAACAATGAAGATTATGAAAAAATCCGATTCCATATAACTAGATATTAACTCAAATAATATAAGATGTTGTTTTGTAAAATGAAATAAAAAGTAATTGTTTAATGAAAATATTTTCTTGAACAAAAAAAAATTGAAAGAGAAAAAAGGTTGATAAGAAGAAAAACTTAAAAGGCGTTTTATATACGAACAAAATTGAATAAAAGAATAATTTTATGTAGATTTCCTTATCTAACTTATCCATATTTTATCCTTATAAATCTTATCTCCTTATCCTATTAAATATTATAATACATAACTTTATATACAACCATATTCTTAGCAAAAAAAAACAAAATGTATTCTAATCCATTTTGTATGTAGTTGTAATTTGGATGTTTAACAAATTTTAGTGTCGTTACTTTTTTGGTATTACATGTTTCCTAATTTTTGTTTTATCCTAAAAACTATTTTTTTTTCTTTTAAATTATCTTCTATATTAAAGCAAAATGAAATGAATAGTAGTTTTTTAGATTTTTAAAATTTTTCCACAAAACTTTTAAGTTTATAATTTTAAAGAGTAGATTTTTTAGATTTTTCAAATATCAACCATAACACTTTCAAAAATTTTACTTCGGTCCTACAACAAAATATTATATTAAAGCAAAGCATCACACCAGTTTGGATTTAATAGTAAAAATAAATATGATGGTGTGTTGTGTTATTGTTCTGAAAAAGGGGATGACGAAGAATCTTTATACGAAAATATCAATATAAGAGTAAACGATTTATAGTATTACTCGCAAAATGATAGTTATTACACCGTAACGAAGGGCTTTCCAAACCTCCTAGTTTTCTTTGTTACATACTTAAATGAAATAATTTATTATTTACATAATAACATGTATTTATGTAACATTTTATTTAAATAATACTACGTGTTATACCAATTTATGTATGTTACACTTTTTTATCAAAAAATTTCATTAAATTGTTTTTATTATTTTTTTTTTAACAAATTTTTTTGGATGTTGATCAATAATAAACAATGGGCTTTTTGCATTCTTTTAAAAAATATTAGCCCAATAAATAATTGAAAACGAAATTGGGCTGCAATAGATTATAGTTATTACTTAAAGTAAAATAAATTAAAAGAACCTTTTAATTTCATCCGCACAATCATTTGGATCAAAATAAGTTTTCTTTACCTTTTTCCTTTCATTTATACTGAGAAGTATCTACGCGGATCTCTTTTCAATCGAGAACCCTAATGGCCCCAAATGTAAGATTACTTTTTTTTATTGCAGTTATATGTATAGATATAAATATGTATATAAGTGTATGTATGAATGTCTCTTTGATTAGGGCTTATTTGATATAGATATCAGTGTATATATGTTTTTTTTAGGTTTTTTTTAATTTCTTTGGACCATGTGAGTTTTAATATGATAATCAGTTTTGATGTACTTGATTAGATTTTTTTAAGGTTTTTCGTTTCTAAAGGTATCTAACTTGTCCATTTTTACCTTTAGAGGTACCATTCTTTAATTTCGTATAATGTGAGTTATTTCTTGACAAACACCGTCTATCTTAAGACCACAAAATACCGGGTAGTGGTATTTGTCCACGTAATGTGGTTTTGTCCATAACTTGCCATATCCGGCTCATATCCTTTGTTTTTTTCCTTTTTTTCTTTCTCCTGCTACTCTCACTCATTGTTATCATGTAGCATCATCACATAAATCCATATAAAAACACATAAACATACTACATATGTAGATATAGATATATGTATATAGGTGAAGATTTATAATATTAAATATAAATACATACATACATTTGGGAAAATATACATATTTTATAATATACAAAATATAGATTTTTTTAGTTCTTTTTATCTTTTTTGTAACAATGACACCATACATTTTGTAGATCTGAAAAAATCTTTTTAGTTGTTACCTTCTCTTTACAAAAATACATATATATATATACATGGAAGGCAACAAGGGACAACCACCCAACCCCCAACACCATCCAACGCCACACAGCCGCAACACCATGTCGCGCCGCCGCAACCACTCCGACATCCGGCCACCAGCAGGTCACCGCGAGCCACCACATTCCTCCAATAGCAGTCTTTCTTGGTTATTATCGGTTTCTAACAAAACCCATCAAAACCCAACTTCCTTTTGCTCGTATTGCTTGCTATCCTCTTGAGACGATTGTTGATGAAAAAGAAATCCCAAATTCGAAGGTAGCCACCTGCTCGTTTTTCCGGTGATGAAGATCTAGCCGGAGAGTTTCTCCGGAGAAGGGGTTTTTGCTGGAAAACGCAAATAGTGGTTGGTGGTTGTGACAGTGGTTTCCGATGGAGAAAAGGGTGGGATATATATATATATACAGACATATATATACACATATATGTATGTAGATATTTACCGGTGACACACCCACCGCCTCCAACATCCAAGATTTAGGTGGTTACGGTGGTGCCTCCCCATCACTTCCAAATTCCGATGATATATAAGGTTGTGATGATTTTTATTCTTTTGGAAAAGCTGAGATGGCGTGTATCTCAGTGAGGATGTTAATGAAATGTGTGGTGCCATATATTGTTTTCTTGAGTTGTAAAGTGGACCAGATAGAGAGACAAATAGATATACATATAAATATGTATGTGAATCTGTATATATATATATATATGTATAAATATATGTTTTTATTTTGATCGCTATAGTAAAGTCGTCCAACTACATTTCATCACTATAGTGTAGTCAACGCGTAAATTAGAGTCAAACACACACAAAACCGGGACACGTCATTTTATTAAAACCAGATAGTGGTTTTGCCCCCCACAATATGTGAGCTTTTACAATACATAACCCACGTTATACGAAATTAAAGAATGGTACCTCTAAAAGTAAAAATGGACAAGTTAGATACCTTTAGAAACGAAAAGCCCTTTTTTATTTATGGAGACCATAGATGTTTTCTTTTTTTTTAGTACTGAACCCATCAGTTTCAATCCATAAATCAAGCTAATAGATCAAAACTGATACACCAAGCTAATAGACAAAGCTGATAGTCACATCTAACTGTACATGGATTTGTAAATATAGAATAATGAAAGACATTTCTACTAGTTTGTACATATTTCTAAACTGAAAACATTGTAAAACATATTCTACGTATGTTTAACATATATAGATTTCTACATTTTAAACATACTTTTTTGATATAAAAATGAAAAGTTGAAGTTTGATTTCAGAATAGATTTGTATACATGTACACATACATGGTAGGTTAATATTGTTGGATCCATCTTCATTTATTCATTTGTTTCTTTATTTGTTGGGACCATATATTATATTTTTATTTAATTAATAATTGATATACATAACAGATACCATTTCAATTTATCATGGAGATTTCTCTAAAAGACGAGTTAGCTCAAGGGATGGTAAGTTTTGTTATTGGTATAGGTTAAATAGTGTGCAACAAATTTAGCTTATCTCTGAATAACATAATTGTTGTATACACTATAGGTGTTGCCAACGAAGCTTGGTAATGCAATACCAACAAATGCCACTCATGTAGTTTTAGTCAATTACTCGGCGAGGAAATTTCGTGTTGAGGTACAACGGCTTACGAATGGTCTAATCAAAGTTGGTGGAAAGAGCTGGAAATTATTTATTGACTTTGCTGCTGGCCACCCAGCTTTGCATAAGATATGTTTCAAACAAATTCAGCAAAACTATGTTTTTGAAGTACAATTTTATGATTTTAACGATTTGGAGTATAGGGTGTCAGCAGATGGGGAATCTTATGTTCATAGTTTTTTGCTGAAAATCACACCAGCCACTTTCAATAAAGAGGTGTGATTTTATAAATTAATAATATTAGCTTATAGTGTATAGGACAAAGTTGAAGTAACATTTTATTTAATGGTTGTTGCAGACTTTACCTTACACATTGCTGTTGTCGTTGAATGGTAATGGTATTAGGGAAGCTGCAAAAATATGCAAATTAACTGGGCCTTTGGAAGACGCAACTGTTGAAGTATCTTATGATATTCGTGAATACCAATTTTATGGAGAATTGTTGACTGGGGCTATACAGTGGGGTTTGAGGGCAGCGATTGGGTAAACTTCTGCATCGAAAATGATTTTAAGCCTGGAAGGACGGTGAATGTTTCGAATTCGAAATTGTTGGATGGAAGGTTTGTTTTTGATGTATTCAAGACTGATGGAGTTTGTCGTCATTCTGGTCGGCCAAGTAAGCCTTTTTCACTTACAGACCATACTTTATTTTTCTGAACTTAAATAAGTTGAATTACTTTCTAATCAAACTGTGTTTTTATGCAAATTCTATATGGCTGATTGATGTTGGAACTTCTTATGATTCTCCGGATTCTGAAAGTGATTATGATTCAGATTTTCTTGATTTTCGGCATCAACAAATAAACAAAAAGTATGAAAAGACATTGAATAAAGCACCAATGTCTTATGAAAGCGATGATGATAGTAGGTATGTAGAACTTCTGTATGAAGAGACACCAAATGATCAGTATGCTGTCGGATGCTCTAATAATGCAGCTCCTACTTCATATTTGAAAGACAAAACAACCAATGTTGGATTTATGTTGCCTGTTTTGCCAAAGCTGGAACCCAATGTTGAAACTTGGATTAATGAACCGAATGCTGCACATCAGTTTGATGGGGAGCCAATGAATGAACTACATGTTGTAACTACCAATAATGCAGCATCTGTTGGAAGAATTAGCAACCACTGTTGTAGGTATGCTAATCACAATCACTGCATTGGGGTTGACTACTGGTTCATTGTACAACTTCGTCCTCATAACCTAAGAACACGTTGCCTGGTAATTATTTAAATATAAATGTGTATATATTATATATACTTTCATAACATATTTGTGTTTTGTATTCAATTTCCAACAATAATATGATTCATGTTATCTTGTAGACTATTCCAAAACACTTTGTTCGAAAACATCACATGCAGAAGTACTTTTCAGCTAAGGTTCATTTTGGGACTGCTTGGTATCCTGGAAAACTGATAATCCGTTGGGACAGGAGAAGACTAGGAGATGACACCCATGTTGTGCTGCAAGTGAACTGGAGTAAAGTTGTTGAAGACACTGGAATGAGGGTAAGTAATGATGTCAAGTGTGAAGTTAGGCTTCAACTCAATATTGACAGATGTGAGGGAGACATGGCAGAATTTGATATATGTTAACAAAAGTCGATGATATTTCATGTGGGCTGAAGGAATCTTTGTCGGTAATGTTTAACATTTATGATATTTGTTTAAACATTGTATGTAATATTGTCTAGTTGTATGTGTGGTGTGAAAGTTGATACTTTTTCTAATTTTTGTCGATCAGGAAGATATATGCTGGTACTTGGTTGTTATGTGTGTAAGTTTGTTTTGGAAAGAAATTGTGTTGTTTTGGTTGTACGCATGTAATCACATCACTTTTAATGTTTTAATTGGTTAGTATTTAGTTAGTATTTGGAATTTGTTGCAATATTAGTTTCTTCTTAAACATCTTTTTAAATATCTTTTTGATTTTAATAAACCAATAATATAATACTTTTATTTTTAAGTTGATAGTTTAAGCTAATTCATTTTTTTTAATCAAATTCATAGATTATTAAGCTAATAGATCAAAACTGATAGTCATATCTAACTGTATATGGATTGTAAATATAAACTTTTTGATTATATATTTTTTTGGATCATCAAATAAATAATATCTTCAAAATATGTAAATTTTGCTTTTTAGTTATTGCAAAAGATTAATATTTTTAATAATAAAACAGTTAAAACTGATAGATCAAGCTGATACACCAAGCTGATAAAAACTGGATTTGATAGATGAAACTGATAATGTTTTTGAACATCATAACTGAAGCAAGCTGATAGGAAAACACAATTCTCCACACACTTTAAGTAAAAAATGATAGAAAAAGCTGATAAACTCAAGCTGATAAAAACTGCATTTTTGATAAATGAAGCTAATAATATTTTTGAACATGATAATTTAAGCAAGCTGATAGTAAGAGACAATCTACACACGTGTAAGTTAAAACTGATAAAGCAAGCTGATAAAAACTGCATTTTGATATACGAAACTGATCATATTTTTAAGCATGATATATTCAGATCATAAAAATCTATGTTGTTATTAAAACTTTTATAGACTAAGCTGATAAAATCTGATAGATGAAGATCATAAAAACTAGATTTTTGATAGACAAAACCAATGACATTTTGTATATAATATCATAAAACATTTATTTTTTATTTGTAACTAAACTTTATACATATTCTAAGCATGTAAAAGGTAATTTTAGTACTTAACAAACTAATACCTTCTAAATCTGATATACGAAGCTGATATACCTGTGTATGATAAATTTTTTAATTACATTTTTTGTCGAATCGTCAATTAAAAATGAGTCAGATGGGTAGAATAAATAATATTTACAAAATATGTAATATTTTTTGCAACAATTAACATTGATTACTCAAAAAATATATAATGATATCTTTTTCTTTTGTTTTTTGTCCCGTAATTTTACGTTTTT
Source organism: Erigeron breviscapus (assembly GCA_034093135.1). Taxonomy (NCBI): domain Eukaryota; kingdom Viridiplantae; phylum Streptophyta; class Magnoliopsida; order Asterales; family Asteraceae; genus Erigeron; species Erigeron breviscapus. The sequence goes on along the minus strand of CM067169.1, from coordinate 29,869,205 downwards.
GTTCTTACACAATCACAATTGATTTGAAACCACTATATTCCTATCAACTTAATGTTAATCTTAGTAATTATTAAATGAATCATATTAAACTAAAAACTAACTCTGTAATGTAAAAAACATTCTAATTTGAAAGTAAATATTAACTATTACAAATTATATAAAAAAAATAAATATGTTTTATGATAGATCAAATTTTGTTCTTGATTTTCTATTTAAGTCAAAAAAAAAACAAAAAAAAAATAAAATAAATGTGTAGAACAGGATAGAGTTAATATTAAGTTAACATTACAATATTTCAGTTTAATAAAAATACATAAGCTTCTAAACTGATAACAACATATAAATCTAATAGTTTGGAGCATAGTTTATCATTTCTTCCACGAATCCTTTCTTTTTTCGAATATAAGCCTCTTCCTTGTTGAATTTTGCCAACTTTTTCTGAAACTGTTCCTTTTTTTTCCCATCACTTGCATAAACATTGCAATCAAAGATTCCTTTTCTTCAACAAACTTTTGTGACATTGGGAGTAAAAGGCTGTTAAAAAAATAAATAAATTAAAAATTAAACAGTTTATATAGTTGTATAAAAAAAATTTATGATTAAAAAAAATATATAGAAAACTTTTTCATGATACTCTCATGTTCATCATTTAGATGATGAATTTCTAGTAGAATATCTTTCATTTCATCGAGAAGAATAATAGATCGATCTTTAGCATTATTTATGAACTCGGTTTGCTTTCGAATATCGTGGTTGTAGTGATCACCACGTTCAGGATAGTAGTTTCTGATAGAAGTAATCGACACTTTTGGAGATGGTGGACGTGGCAAAACAAAGGAAGGATCCATTTTTGTGATTTTATCTAGAAAGAAGAATGAAAAAGAAAAAGAACAAGATAAATATTTTTGAAAGGTTTTTTTGAGAATGGTTAATACGTTTGAACGGTTTATATAGAGAAAATAAATGAAAGAACCCAACAGTTGGTCTTTTTTACTTTACTAAAAAAAAACGATTTTTTTTTGTCAAATAATGATTTGTGATTTGACTTTTTTTGAAGGTCATAGTTGAATTTGAACTAGATTTTGTGACTATGTTCGTTTATGGTTTTTTAATTATTTGGTTTTTTTTGTTTGTATAATATTAATTTTCGCAACCAGACAAATATGTTCTTAATAAAAATTGAAGGGTCAAACGGTTATTTTAGATAATACCAATCGAAGGGTTAAACGGTTAATTTAGAAACAACGTTCTTAATGACAGTTACAACTTACCAATTAAAATAAATTAAAATAAAAAGTAAAAATAAAAATAAAAATAAATTCCGACCGTTGTTTTGTTTTGAAACAACATTTTCAAATTCTATTTTTATTGCATGAGTCGTTCAAAATACTTTTACCTTTACAATAATTTCAAAATATTTTCTTAATATTTGAACATACTAAATAATAATCAAAAAAATCTATGTTAATATATATATATTTTTTAAATAACGACTAAATGATATCATGTAATTAAACAATTATACATTTTTTTATAATTTATAAACCTTTTTCGTTTTAATTTAATTCAACCTGGTTAAAATAAAAGTTGTTCCATGGGAGCTGATAGTGCAAACTGAAAAAAAATCCAAACTGATATCATATAAAGCTGATAGTCCAAAACTGAAAACAATCCAAGCTAATAGAATGAATCTTTTTATTTTTGTCAAAAAATTAAGTTTGACAAATTAAAAATATGAATTTTTGTGAAAAATAAATTTTTAATCACATTTTCTGACTCATCATCAAATAAAAATCTGTCACATGCGTAGCATATAATAGCTGTAAAAAATATAACTTTGTCTTTTAAGCTTGAAAAAAAATAATATTGTGTATTCAAAAATAATTAGATTTGTTCAATAACCATCAAATCAAAAACAACTATACATGCCGCCACTTTAATTTTTTGTCTAATATTTTTTACTTTTGCTTATTATAGAATGACGTATCAACTTTTTCACAATGGTAGTAATCATTACATACATGCAACTAAATTAAAAATTAACTTTATATCATTCTAAGCTAATAGTTGAAACTGGAAAAAATCCAAACTGATATCAACTTAAGCTGATAGTCCAAACTGAAAACAATCCAAGCTAATAGAATGAATCTTTTTATTTTTGTCAAAAAATTAAGTTTGACAACTTAAAAATATGAATTTTTGTGAAAAATAAATTTTTAATCACATTTTCTGTCATATCATCAAATAAAAATCAGTCACATGGGTATCATATAATAGATGTAAAATATATAACTTTTGTTTTTTAATTTTGAAAAAAAATTATATTGAGTATTCAAAAATAATTAGATTTGCTCAATAACCATCAAATCAAAAACAACTATACATGCCGCCACTTTAATTTTTTGTCTAATTTTTTTTACTTTTGCTTATTATAGAATGACGTATCAACTTTTTCACAATGGTAGTAATCATTACATACATGCAACTAAATTAAAAATTAACTTTATATCATTCTAAGCTAATAGTTGAAACTGGAAAAAATCCAAACTGATATCATCTTAAGCTAATAGTTGAAACTGGAAAAAATCCAAACTGATATCAACTTAAGCTGATAGTCCAAACTGAAAACAATCCAAGCTGATATCATATGAAGATTTTTATTTTTTGTCAAAAATTAATTTTGACTACTTAAAAATACGAATTTTTTGAAAAAGATTAATTTTTAATTACATTTTTTTTGTCATATCATCAAATAAAAATCAGTCACATGGGTATCATATAATAGATGTAAAATATATAACTTTTGTTTTTTAATTTTGAAAAAAAATTATATTGAGTATTCAAAAATAATTAGATTTACTCAATAACCATCAAATAAAAAACAATTATACATGCCGCCATTTTTTATTTATTTTTGCTTATTACATAA
>CM067169.1:29841276-29861276 GCA_034093135.1 Erigeron breviscapus | reverse complement strand
TCCTCTCGCTCCCAAGTGAACTCGGCTCCACTTCTAGCATTCCATCTAACCTTAACAATCGTGTAGCGTTTATTCTTGAGTTTCTTGTCTTGACGATCCAAGATCTCTACCGGCTCTTCAACAAAATTTAGGTTCGAATCCACCCTAATCTCGTCCATGGGCACATGATGTGTAGGGTCCGCCAAACACTTGCGTAGGTTGCAAATATGAAACACATCATGCACACCGCTAAGCTCTTGTGGTAATTCTAACCGGTAGGCAACCTTTCCAACCCGTTTAAGAATCTTGAAAGGACCAATATACCTTGGCGCAAATTTTCCCCGCTTCACAAAACGTACAACACCTTTCCAAGGTGACACTTTCAAAAGTACATAATCACCAATTTCAAACTCCAACGGTCTCCGCCTCACATCGACATACTTCTTTTGACGTTCACGGGCCAATTGCAACTTCTCCTTAATTTGAGATATTACCTTAGTCGTTTCAACCACAATTTCCGGCCCGATAAGTTGACTCTCTCCAATTTCCGCCCAAGCTAGAGGAGAACGACATATCCTACCATACAATGCTCTAAAGGGCGCCATTTGAATGGTGGCATGATAACTATTGTTGTACGAGAACTCAACTAACGGCAAATGATCTTCCCAACTTCCACCAAAATCAATTGCACAAGCCCTCAGCATATCTTCAAGTGTTTGAATGGTTCTCTCGGTTTGTCCATCCGTTTGAGGATGAAATGTCGTGCTCATGTCGAGTCGAGTACCCATTGCTTTTTGAAAGGCTACCCAAAAGTTTGATTTGAAACGGGCATCTCTATCAGAAATGATAGAAATCGGCACTCCATGCTTAGATATTACTTCCTTGATGTACAAACGAGCCAAAGTGTCAAATTATCGGTTTCACGAATGGCTAAAAAGTGAGCCGACTTCGTTAACCGATCTACTATCACCCAAATCGTGTCACGACCGCTTCTCGTCTTCGGTAGTTTAGTAATGAAGTCCATTGAAATATGTTCCCACTTCCATTCGGGCATCACCGGTTGTACTAACAATCCGAGTGGCTTCTTGTGATCGGCCTTGACTTGTAAGCAAGTAAGACACTCACTCACATACTTAGCCACATCATGCTTCATGCCCGGCCACCAATACAAGTTTTTCAAATCAAAATACATCTTATCCGACCCGGGATGGACCGAATAAGGCGATTGATGAGCTTCATTCATAATAAGTGTTCTTAAGTCACCGAAAATAGGAACCCAAAGTCTTTCAACCAAGTATAGCCCATTATCACTCTTTCGGTCGAATTGTTGTTCCATGCCATCTAGGTTCTCCTCTCCAAAGTTTTCCGGTAGGGTGGCTTGAATTTGGGCTTCAATAATCCGGTCATGAATATTTGGCCCCATCGTGAGGCTCATAGCTCTAGCCCGTCTTGGTTTCACTCTCTCCTTCCTACTCAAGGCATCGGCTACTACGTTTGCCTTGCCCGGATGATAACGGATGTCACAGTCATAATCACTAAATAGTTCAAGCCAACGCCTTTGCCTCATATTTAATTCACTTTGGTTAAAGATGTGTTGAAGACTTTTGTGATCGGTATAAATCACACATTTGGTGCCGTAGAGATAATGTCTCCAACACTTCAAAGCAAACACAACCGCTCCGATTTCCAAATCATGTGTCGGGTAGTTCTTCTCATGCACCTTCAATTGACGGGAGGCATAAGCAATGACTTTACCCCTTTGCATAAGAACACAATCCAACCCTTGCCCCGAGGCATCACAATAAACAACAAAATCTTCAATTCCATCCGGTAGTGTCAAAATAGGAGCATCACATAGCATATCTTTAAGAGTTTGGAAGGCGTTTTCTTGTCTTTCGCCCCATTCAAAGTTTCTCTCCTTTTGAGTCAAGAGAGTGAGTGGTTGTGCAATACGGGAGAAATTTTCAATAAATCTTCTATAGTAACCCGCCAATCCAAGGAATTAACGGATCTCGGATGGCGTTTCGGGTCTTCTCCAATTCTTGACCGCTTCAATCTTGCTTGGGTCCACGTGAATACCATCCTTGCTCACTACGTGACCAAGAAAGTGAACCTCTTCCAACCAAAACTCACACTTGGAGAATTTAGCATACAATTTCTCCTTCCTTAGTAGTTCGAGCACCTCGCGCAAGTGCTCAACATGCTCTTCCTTTGTCTTTGAGTATACAAGTATGTCATCAATGAACACAATGACAGACTTGTCTAAGTATGGTTGGCACACCCGGTTCATCAAGTCCATGAACACCGCCGGTGCATTAGTCAACCCGAAGGGCATTACGGTGAATTCAAAGTGACCATACCTTGTGCGAAAAGCCGTCTTGGGGATATCATCTTCATGTACTCGGAGTTGATGATAACCTGAGCGAAGATCGATTTTAGAGAAGTGCTTAGCACCTTGATGTTGATCAAATAAATCATCGATTCTCGAGAGGAGATATCGGTTCTTCACAGTGAGCTTGTTTAATTCCCGGTAATCAATACACATTCTGAAGGACCCGTCTTTCTTTTTGACGAATAGAACAGGAGCACCCCAAGGAGATTGACTAGGGCGAATGAAACCCTTCTCTTGGAGTTCCTTGAGTTGAGTTTGTAACTCTTGCATTTCGGTTAGAGCTAGTCTATACGGAGCTTTTGCTATGGGCGCGGCTTCGGGGATAAGATTAATACAAAAATCAAGTTCACGAGTTGGAGGTAATCCCGGTAAGTCATCCGGAAAAACATCAGGAAATTCACAAACAATAGGGACGGTCTTAAATTCTACCTTTGTGATGGTAGCACTAAAGACTTTAGAATTTGAGGGATTAGAGATTTCGCCTTGAACCCTAAGAATTCTACCGTTAGTCAAAGGTATCTTAACAACTCTCTCGCCACAATCAATAGTCGCATTTACCGCCGTTAACCAATCCATACCCACTATAATGTCAAAACTACCAATGTCAAGAGGCATGAGGTCAATGAAGAAGTCGACGTCTTCTAAAGTCAAGACACAGTCGCGAAGTACTTGACTAAGTCTAGTTAGTGACCCGTTTACCATTTCAATGTCAAGCACATAGTTTAGAGCACAAGGATGCACATCAGTTGTTTAATGTTGGGCAACCGACGGACTTCCATTTAAACTTGTTTTGACGATATGGCTAGTAACACCATTTAATGAATAAACCAAACTGAATTTGTTAGTTTGGACTTTTAAAGTTTAATTCCGCTTTCTTTTAACGCCGTTAGGCGAAAGTTTTTGGAAATCCATATTTTTAAACGACGAGTGTTACAAGTTGGTATCAGAGAAATGGTTTAAGTGAACCAACAACTACAGGTTTACCATAGGAATTGGACTTAAACCGATTGAGGACAAATTAGGCTTAAGTAGGTATGCTTAGCCTTTGAGATGAAATGCTTTAGGACGGGTTTGGAATTGAATGAGAGTGTAGGATTAAGGCTATGTGATGATTGTTTATTGATATGTGAATGTGTATTTTAGCCTTTATTCTTCCGTTTCTCGCTTCTCCGTCACTAAATTATTCCATTGCTACGATAGACGGTCCTCGAGGTGATGTGCTATTTCCCTAACTGAATTTGATAAATGTGCACTGTAATTTATGTGTGAAGTGGTTGAAATGAAAGGAAATTTGTTGGATTAGGTGAAATGGTGTCCCGTTAATGGTGTCCAACCCACGAGGTTTGTGACAAGGACCACAACGGAAATGAGATGTTGTATGGATGATAAGGATGATGTGAATGGAATTGGTGAAAGAATGTGATACCCAAATGTGGTAATTAACATGCATGTGAAGTGATACAATTACAGTTATAGTTCGGAACATAATTGCAAGCGTATCACGACGCGAGCGTGTTTGTACGACCATGCTTGTGTTGACCGGAGTAGAAAGTAACAAAGTTGGTAAGATTTCTATGAACAGATGTATTATGTTGTTGAGCCCACGGGTTTAAAAGACATGGACTTGAAGTTTGACGAGTAGAGTTGATGCTGGATACTTGGAGGGTTATAAGTAGGTGACGCATAGAAGGGTTACCGGACACGCGTATGGAAGGATACAGTTACAATTCCGGTCGCGAACGTAATTGTAAATGTATCACGACATGTGTGTGTTTGTGAGATTGTGTCTGTGTTGATCCGAATGAAGTGAAGATGGGAATGATAGAATCAAAGGATGGTAGCATATTTAACCACGTAAAGAGTAGTCATGTATCTATGGATTAAAGAATGATGAGGCTGAAGCAAGTAAAGGAGTTAACACAAGGGTTGATTGAACCCTTAACCATGAAACTCTTCCATTATATGAACACTATGTTATGATGTGAGGCTACATTCGAGCTACGAAGTGTTAAAGTTGTGCTTGGGATTAAGGTTAGGAGTTTGAAAAAGAATTCGTTTAAAGGATTAAAACATGGGGTACTTGGTCGAGCTGGATGAGATGCGGCACACCAAAAGGGATTAGGCCTTCTGAAGGGAGCCCGATATGCGGCGCATGGACCTTTCATGCGGCGCATATCTTGTGTGCTCAAAACGTTGGGTGTTTTCTGTGACAAAATTAATTGAAATATGCGGTGCATATTTCTCCCATGCGACGCATATATGCCCAGTTTTGAAATATGCGGCGCATGCACCATCCCTGCGGCGCATAATTTGGTCTGTTTTGGATTTACGACTCGTTTGGTTTTGATTTCGCTACGGGACGATATGTGATGATTGGGACGAGTATCTACGGGGGAGATTCTTCCTTATATTGCATGATTGTAAAGGTGATGTTGATATCTTATATTTGTACAAATTATATGTATGACTGCTTCTCAAGATAAATGAGTTTTCCCTTAAGAAAAGTTAAGACGTTGGATGATGGAGTTATTTATAGTTTCTTAAAGCAGAAGAAGTAAAAGTTTTTAAGAACATCTTATTCCGAATTGATCATGTTTCTCGCCTATGTGATTCACCCATGTAAGGCAAAGACTATATTTCTAAAGTGAGGCCACCCGTAGTTTTGAGATGTTCTAATAATGTTCCCAGTTTCGTTGTGAACGTGTGATCGAGCCTTCAAGTGATGTGTGTCTAGTGCTACTTTCATGCAAACGCATCTTCCGTTTTGTTCTCCATTATAGGAAGAAGTTAATGTTTTCGATTGTGGTATGTATTTCTTTTTATAAGATAGATTTACGATTTTGCTACCATTTGTTGATGATGAAAGTCCTGCTACAGTTATTTCTATCCTCATAATGATCCTATTGAGTTTCTCGAAATACCTTCATGATAACGAAAGCCCGTGTTGTATACGAATTTAAGGAATCAAGCCTAAAGTTTTCTCTAGATCGTTTAGTCAATACGTCTAACAAGGAAAAATTGTGCCTATTCTAAGTATGATGAAGAACATTATGTTTGCGTAAAGAGCGTTATTATGATTTTCAACTCGAAGGGGCTTAGTTTTAAATTCGTCAAAAGTGAGTAAAAGCTAAGGGAGCAGCCGACGCTTAATGTTGAAAGGAACAAAGTTCTATATATTAGCGAAGTCCGTGGTTGCGAGGTTATAGTGAGTGCTTGACTACGGCGATTCAACTTAAGATAACGTTCTTTGAGACAAAGAATGTAGTAGAAATGGAGCATAGTCAGAAGAGGTGAGATGAACCATCATGAAGTAATACGTTTAAAAGTAAGATTTCGGTAACCGAGAGCGAAATGACCAAAAAGTTGTACTTGAGGAGGCTTATGAACCGTGGTAACATGCTTATTTGGATGCCGCCTGAAATGTGATACGACCTATTATGATACGGGGTGTAGTAAATTTTATATGTTGACGTGTGATAGGGTTAAAAGCCAAGATTAGACACCGAAAGTTTTATTACAATGTAATTAATTAATGATCCTTAAACGGAAGTGAAGAGTCACGTTATCATGGACCAAGAGACAAAGCTGCGTGGGAAGCTAAAGGTATTGATATGATATGAGCCTTAGTAGGCAGGTTGTCCATGAATGCTTATTCTTGGTGAACAACCGCACCGTTACATTGGACATGAAGGAAAAGATGTATGAAAAGAAATTATGTGAAGCTCCTGTTTTATTCTTACCCGAGGGCATAGATGTTTTTGGGTTGTGATCATATGCATTGAGACAAAGTCGTTGCTTACGCGTTACGTCAGATGAAGCCTTATGAGAAGAATTACCCAACTCATGATACAGAGTTTACTGAAGTGGTCTTTGCATTAAAGTTGTGGGGACACTACTTATATGGCACTAAGTGCACACTATTCACTGATTATAAGAGCTTACAATATGTGTTTTCTTAGACGTATATGAATGTGAGATAAAAGAAGATGAATGGAATTACCTAGAGATTATGAATGTGAAATCAAGCACCATAATGGTAAAGATAATGTCGTGGCGGATGCTTTGAGTCGAAAAGGCGAGCTATTAGTAAGATAGGTTATGCATCAAGAGTTATGTCAAGTTGACCCTTGGTTCAATGAATCATGTGAGTCATGGTAGCAAGTTAATAAGGATATGTGTCGGAAGGTCTTATCCGCCAAATGAATAGTCTTCGCTGAATGTAATGTGTGTACTACTTATGAAGGTTGAAGAAATGAGGTGATTACTTGTTTTTAATTTAAAGATTGAACCAAAGAAATGACGGAACGGATGAAATGTAAAGTGAAAGTAGAAAAGACTATGTAAGAAGTTCAATGAGTTTAACTATGTTAAGCTGAAGAGACCCATAGGTCATAATATTATATTCATCCAGGTGGTACAAAGGTGTATGCTGATTTGAAGCCCATTTTATGATGGCCAAATGTCAGGAGTGATGTGATAGTGTGTGTACCAAAAATGTGTGACTTGTGCTCAAGTCAAACCTGAGCACCGAACGCTATATGGAAAAATGCAACAATTGGTTATTCCGAAGCAGAAATGTATTTATATGATGACTACGGATTATGTGACGAAGTTGTTTATAACCCCTAAGGGCAATGATGTGATATGAGTCGTTGTAGACTAGTTGATAAAAAATGTTTTTTCTTCTCGTTACTCATGAGTATGTGCACGTGGTGAAGCTTACCACTTTCTATATAGGTGAAGTAAGCATGGAGTTCCATTATTTAATGTGTATGACTTTCATAAAAGGGTAAACTCTTGAAGATATATGATATGTGCTTGTGTATTGCTTTTATATGACATCCATAGTACTTTTGTGAGTGTTATTGAACTTATGCCTTGATGGTGAAACTAATGTCACTCCATTGGAAGATGGGAGCATCGGTACTAAGAAAGTGATTGTAGATGAACCGTTTAAGATTCTTGGCTTAAGTAAATAAGCTTCGTATGGAGAAAGTTTGATTATGGGAAACCGAGTCCGTAATGTGGGGGAATTAACCTCACCTATTTGATGCTGAAGTGATTCCGAGGATGGAATCCTCTTAAGGGGGAGGTAATTGTAACATCCCGAACTTTTTATTTAACGATTGACTTGAGTCGTTAAGTCAACACTACGTGTCTGTTAAGTCTCTAGGAGATTTAATATGTATGTGTGATTAATGTGCTATATGTGTGAGGCTTCAATGCCTTAAATAATGTATATGTTAATGTGTTTAAGATACCAAAGATGTTTAAGATGTGTTTAATGTGTCGGTGAGTATTCTCGATAAGTCGTTTGAGCCATAGATGTGAAGATGTAAAGTTGAGGGGCTTAAGTGTAAGCTTTGAGAAAGTGTGTCCAGCTTTTAGGGGTCAATTAGGCTAACCTAATTAACACATAATCAGTTCTCATATGATTCCTTTGCGAAAATCATTCAAACGTGTTGATTCGGGTGTGACTGATCAAGCCTTTTGCATCCTTATTGTAATCTCCAAGTAAAAAAGGTATAACAACATTGATTTTATAACATTTCAATTATATAATCAGATCCGTAACTGATCTAGGTCATTAGAGGATCAATTGATGTCAAAATCGTGAGTTTTAATCGATTCGTTGACCTAAAATGTTTGATTATGTGATGCAAATCAAAATAGGATTAATCAATGATTTCATTGCATCATTATGGTCTTAAAATAATGAATTTTGAGGTACAAAAGTCGTTCATAAGGTTTGGGGTCGTTTGGGGTGTATTTGGTTAAGTTTTGGAGGTTAAACAATGAGTTTTGTGCAGAATCGGGGCTAGTTGCGGCGCAACTACTTAGTTGAGGCGCAACTAAAATGCAGTGACTTAAGTTGCGACGCAATTATCCCATTGCGACGCAATAGCGACATAATTTTCAAAAGGCCATAACTTTTGAACCGTAACTCCGTTTTTGACAAATAAACTATCCACGGAATCGTGAGAGAGTCTACTTTCTAATGGTAATACTTTTAAAAGATGATTATGATGTCAAGCTTTTAGAAATTTTAATTTAGTGAGTGAATGCCGAGTTCCGTCGAGTTATGTAAGCTCTAAAGTATTAAACGAACCTCCGATGCATCAAGTCTTGTCATGGGTCATGTTTATAGGTATCTAGGCTTGAGTCATGACCATAAGTAAGTGGGTATTTGATTAGCTCATTATGTCGTTTAATGATTATAGGTAGTCGGAATACTTGCAAAGCTCGGTAACTTACGTTATCATTTGTTGTGCTCTTCAACGAGGTAAGATACACTACTTTGACACGCTGAGGGTTCAACAAAAACATGGTTTTGATATAATAACTTCCCAAATGTTATCTTGATTGCTTATGGGTATTCGGGGTTACACGGGAGGTGATATGGGCTATGTACATGACTAATGAGGCCTGAAATGCAGTCCCTATGATATGAAATGCAATGATATGCTATGAAATGTTATGCAATGATATGAAATGTAATGATATGCTATGAAATGCTATGTAATGTCTTGAGATGAATTGAAATGTGATATATGTTGATGATATGTAAAATGTGCATGATTACAAGGCTTATCCATCTAGTTCACTAGACTTATTAAGTTGCCATGACACGTGCACGTTTAAGGGACCAAACGTAAAAGATGAATATGTGATGATGTTTAGGTAATGTGGACACCTAAACTATATGTGATGCAAACCGAGCTCGTAAATGATGTGAGAAGTGTTAAGCTTAACCCGTACTTGCCCTTGCCCGATGGGTGCGTATATGTGGTTGCTTGGGTGGCTCCTTGCAACATAATTACGTGGTATGAGTATCTACGGGTGGCGTGATTAACCACCAATGTCTTTGAACATACGGACTACTTCGGGATTGGCTTGCCATTCCTTAACGACATTGATGTACAGCCGTAAGGTTTGTCCATCTAGTCGGGTGTGACTTATGTCACACTTAATGATATGTATATGTTATATGATGTGTGTGACTTATGTCACAATTCCAAAGATGTTATATGATATGCGTGACTTATGTCACACTTGCAAAGATGATATGTGAAAAAGATATGAAATATGACTAGGCACATTTAGGATGACCCATCCTATTATGATGATGTTTGATGTGATGATATGTTATATGATATGTGTGACTTATGTCACACTTGCAAAGATGATATGTGAAAAAGATATGAAATATGACTAGGCACATTTAGGATGACCCATCCTATTATGATGATGTTTGATGTGATGATATGTTATATGATATGTGTGACTTATGTCACACTTGCAAAGATGATATGTGAAAAAGATATGAAATATGACTAGGCACATTTAGGATGACCCATCCTATTATGATGATGTTTGATGTGATGATATGTTATATGATATGTGTGACTTATGTCACACTTGCAAAGATGATATGTGAAAAAGATATGAAATATGACTAGGCACATTTAGGATGACCCATCCTATTATGATGATGTTTGATGTGATGATATGTTATATGATATGCGTGACTTATGTCACACTTGCAAAGATGATATGTGAAAAAGATATGAAATATGACTAGGCACATTTAGGATGACCCATCCTATTATGATGATGTTTGATGTGATGATATGTTATATGATATGCGTGACTTATGTCACACTTGCAAAGATGATATGTGAAAAAGATATGAAATATGACTAGGCACATTTAGGATGACCCATCCTATTATGATGATGTTTGATGTGATGATATGTTATATGATATGCGTGACTTATGTCACACTTGCAAAGATGATATGTGAAAAAGATATGAAATATGACTAGGCACATTTAGGATGACCCATCCTATTATGATGATGTTTGATGTGATGATATGTTATATGATATGCGTGACTTATGTCACACTTGCAAAGATGATATGTGAAAAAGATATGAAATATGACTAGGCACATTTAGGATGACCCATCCTATTATGATGATGTTTGATGTGATGATATGTTATATGATATGCGTGACTTATGTCACACTTGCAAAGATGATATGTGAAAAAGATATGAAATATGACTAGGCACATTTAGGATGACCCATCCTATTATGATGATGTTTGATGTGATGATATGTTATATGATATGCGTGACTTATGTCACACTTGCAAAGATGATATGTGAAAAAGATATGAAATATGACTAGGCACATTTAGGATGACCCATCCTATTATGATGATGTTTGATGTGATGATATGTTATATGATATGCGTGACTTATGTCACACTTGCAAAGATGATATGTGAAAAAGATATGAAATATGACTAGGCACATTTAGGATGACCCATCCTATTATGATGATGTTTGATGTGATGATATGTTATATGATATGCGTGACTTATGTCACACTTGCAAAGATGATATGTGAAAAAGATATGAAATATGACTAGGCACATTTAGGATGACCCATCCTATTATGATGATGTTTGATGTGATGATATGTTATATGATATGCGTGACTTATGTCACACTTGCAAAGATGATATGTGAAAAAGATATGAAATATGACTAGGCACATTTAGGATGACCCATCCTATTATGATGATGTTTGATGTGATGATATGTTATATGATATGCGTGACTTATGTCACACTTGCAAAGATGATATGTGAAAAAGATATGAAATATGACTAGGCACATTTAGGATGACCCATCCTATTATGATGATGTTTGATGTGATGATATGTTATATGAGATGTAATGTATGACACACTTGCAAAGATGATATTAAAAGAAAAGTATACAACCAATAATAACTCAAAACTGAAACTGATTCAGCTTGAAACAAATGACAAATAATCTACACAAATGTAGTGTGTCCAAAAAAGCACAAGCTAACTGTAACAAGCTAATCAATAGTAACTCAAAACTGAAACTGATTTAGCTTGAAACAAATGACAAATAATCTACACAAATGTAGTGTGTCCAAAAAAGCCCAAGCTAACTGTAACACAACCAATAATAACTCAAAACTGAAACTGATTCAGCTTGAAACAAATGACAAATAATCTACACAAATGTAGTGTGTCCAAAAAAGCCCAAGCTAACTGTAACAACCAACTAATAATAACTCAAAAACTGAAACTGATTCAGCTTGAAACAAATGACAAATAATCTACACAAATGTAGTGTGTCCAAAAAAGCCAAGCTAACTGTAACAAACCAACTAATAATAACTCAAAAACTGAAACTAATATTCAGCTTGAAACAAATGACAAATAATCTACACAAATGTAGTGTGTCCAAAAAAGCACAAGCTAACTGTAACAAGCTAATCAATAGTAACTCAAAACTGAAACTGATTTAGCCTCACAAAATCCCAAAAATTTAGTTGTAAAACTTTGTACTATTAACTTTTTATTACCAAAATATACATAATCTACGTAAACGTAGTACAATATTTAAAACTGACTCATCTCACAATATCTACACATAAATCTACATAAATGTAGTGTGACTAACAAAGCCAAAGCTAACTGTAACAAACCAACTAATAATAACTCAAAAACTAAATCTGATTTTCAGCTTGAAACAAATGACAAATAATCTACACAAATGTAGTGTGTCCAAAAAAGCACAAGCTAACTGTATCAAGCTAATCAAAACTCAAACTCATTCAGCTTCAAAAAATTCTAAAAATGTAATTGTAAAACTTTGTACTATTTACTTTATTTTTACATAAATTACGTAATCTACATAAATTTATTCCAATATTTAAAACTGACACAGCTTCACACTATCTACACATAATCTACATAAATGTAGTGTGACTAACAAAGCCAAAGCTAACTGTAACAAACCAACTAATAATAACTCAAAAACTAAATCTGATTTTCAGCTTGAAACAAATGACAAATAATCTACACAAATGTAGTGTGTCCAAAAAAGCACAAGCTAACTGTATCAAACCAACTAATAATAACTCAAAAACTGAAACTGATTCAGCTTGAAACAAATGACAAATAATCTACACAAATGTAGTGTGTCCAAAAAAGCCCAAGCTAACTGTAACAAACCAACTAATAATAACTCAAAAACTGAAACTAATATTCAGCTTGAAACAAATGACAAATAATCTACACAAATGTAGTGTGTCCAAAAAAGCACAAGCTAACTGTAACAAGCCAACTAATAATAACTCAAAACTGAAACTGATTTTCAGCTTGAAACAAATGACAAATAATCTACACAAATGTAGTGTGTCCAAAAAAGACCAAGCTAACTGTAACAACATAATCAAACTCAAACTGATTCAGTTTCACAAAATTCTAAAAATGTACTTGCAAAACTTCTTATTATTTACTTTATTTTTACATAAATACACATAATTTATAGAAAAGTATTCGAATATATAAAACTGACACAGCTTCATTTTAACTAAGTGTCCAAAAAATCCCAAGCTAAGTGTAACAAGCTAGCAAATAATAATTCAAAATTGAATCTGATTCAGCTTCACAAAATCAAAATATAAAACTGATTCAACTTTTAACAGTAAATTTAGAAACTGATTCAGCTTGACATAATATTGAAAAATATATTTTTTATTTTTATGTGTACATTCGAATTTTTGGTTACCAAAAAGATGTATATCTGATTTTTATATTGACATTAATCTTCGTCTTAATGTTTTTAGAAGTAGATTAATATAAATTTAAAAATAAAATAAAAACAAAATATAAATAGAATTAATAACTACCTGGATTTTCATGTAATTCTTGAAGATCCACCATATGTGCAGACGAATATGTTTTGAAAGAAAATTTTCGCTGTTTCAAAATCACAGATCTGGAAAATGTATGTAAATTTTCGCTGTTTGAAAATATCATCGAATTTAAATTATTTAATGAAGATAACGGAAGATAACGAAATGTTAATTACTAACGGATCTCAATATTTACAAAATTGCCACCGTGCCGCGCTTTAAAAAAGTTTGTTTTATTTACAAAATTGTCACCGCGTGTTTTAATTTAATTTGACACATGGCGCGTTCTAATTGGTCCATAGGACCTTCTCTCCCTTCTTTCCTTAAGACACCTTCTTCCAGGATCCTCACCCTATCTACCAATAAACTAAAACAAGATTCCATAGTTTTTAAAGCGACACTTGACGTAATATTTATACGACATGTCTTTTTTTCTAAATAAATATGTAAATTTTAATTATTAGTTACCTTAAATAATTAATATTAGTATGAATATGAATTAGTATAGGATTGTTACTTTTATCTATATAACTTTTTTTAAATATATATGTCTTTCGTATCATTAGGATTTTTTGATACATCACACTTGGATTATTATATTCTAACACACGCGTAGAACTCAATTGCCACATTCAATTAAACTATTATACACTCTTAATTACATATATGTAGTAGCTTAAGCACCCGGGTGATACCCGGGTATAATTGTGATAACTGATTATAGTTATATTTGAAAATACGACAACAACACTAACTACATAATAAACGACGTTTATAATAACATATTTTCAAAGTTTATTGCTATAGATAAAAAACTTGTTTCGTACAAAACTTATACTCATAATACATATAAAAAAAACACAAAAAAATTTGGAAAAAAGAATTCATCTATATAATTGAGTATATATATTTGAAAAAGTACTTTTATTTTTGATTATATATCTTTTTTTGTATTTTGAAGACTAATGAAAAAGATATACATGTATTTTAAGAGTATTCAAATTGATTTTTATGTTTTTGAATGATGTCATAAATAGAATTGTTGAAAGAAAAATAATGAATAAAAAGATATCCATAGCGCCAAGTAGGATTATTTTTAGAGAAATTTTAGGAAGGGACTTTAGCTTTATATAAGAGAAAGATACGACAACAGCACTAACTACATAATAAACGACGTTTATAATAACATATTTTCAAAGTTTATTGCTATAGATAAAAAACTTGTTTCGTACAAAACTTATACTCATAATACATATAAAAAAAACACAAAAAATTTTTGGAAAAAAGAATTCATCTATATAATTGAGTATATATATTTGAAAAAGTACTTTTATTTTTGATTATATATCTTTTTTTGTATTTTGAAGACTAATGAAAAAGATATACATGTATTTTAAGAGTATTCAAATTGATTTTTATGTTTTTGAATGATGTCATAAATAGAATTGTTGAAAGAAAAATAATGAATAAAAAGATATCCATAGCGCCAAGTAGGATTATTTTTAGAGAAATTTTAGGAAGGGACTTTAGCTTTATATAAGAGAAAGATGTATTCTGTTTTAGTTTTATTGTGTAAAGATTTAATTTCTAAGTTATTCTATTTAAATTTATCATATCGATTATACTCTAACCAATGTTTTTCCAATTATTTTTATGATATTATAGCAATAGCCAAAATGGACACATTTAAAAATTCATAGAAACCACAAAACTTTAGTTTATATTTACTGACTGATGGAAAAAAACAACATAAATCGAGTATAGCTTTTAAAAGTAATTAATATGCACACTATATGTATATAGATACACACATAGAACAATTAGATCAACCCGTGCATCACGCACGGGTATTAAGACTAGTATATATATATATAGGGGTAGTGAAAAGTTATATTGAGAACCCTTAAAAAAGTAGGAACCTTTAAAGTTAATCTTAACCATTAAATTATTTGATCAATGGTTTAAATGATTATGGCATTATTGTAATTAAATAAGACTATTAATTTAACAAGGGAAAATTTCATATATGCCATTAATAAGTCACATAATATCATATTTGCCCAATTTAATTTTGAAATATCATATATGCCACTCCTGATACACTCAAATATCAAATATGTCACTCCTAATACATTCAAATATCAAATATACCATTGTTAAGTAAAAAAATGTGCCCAAGTACATTATTAAATATTATATATGTCGCCATTATTTTCGAAATATATCTAACATGTCATTGAAATATATCAAATATTTTAAATTTATAATTAAATTTTAAATTTGAATTTAATTTTTTTTAATTCATGAGTTTTTCTTGCATCAAATGTCGTGGAGACTAAATACTAAGCAAAAATAAAAGCATCACATATGGTTGAGTCATTTACAAACCTTGATCGCAAAAACACTTATTATATACCATGAATTGAATTGAATAACCGATTTAAAAATATCAATCAAATTAATCATGTCGGTAACATTAGATTAAATTTACACGGCCAGGGAAAAAAACATAGATTGAATTATAAAAACAAGAGAAAAAACATATAACTGTGAATTTCAAATTTTTCATTGATAGTGTTTTAAAAAGAATTATGTTTTAATTTTGACTAAATTCATTTAATTGGGCATATTGGATATATTTCATTGACATATCTGATGTATTTCAAATTTAACAATAGAATATATGATATTTAAAATTTTATTTTGAGATATTTAATCTTTTTTATTTAACAATGACACATTTGGTAATCGGTAGATTGGGAATAACATATATGATACTTTGTTACTTAACAATGACATATTTGATATATTGATAAATTTGAAATGGCATATATGATATTTAAAAATTTAATTGGGCAAATATGATATTTTGTGACTTAATTTAATAATTAAATTGAAAGGGTATTATAGGAAAAGTCAAAAGAAACCGTCTATATGTTTTATGTCTCCCCATCTCCAAATTTATCTCTATCAGTTATTTAAAATGTATATACCCTCTTTTGAATCTCTGTGATAATGGCGATCAACAATGAAACCAAAAAAGTCATGGTACTAATTAATTCCATTGTGATTTATGTATTATTTAACATTCATTGAATATTTACGTATTGTACTGCTATAATTGATTTCGATTCTTCATCAAATCTGATCATGGGTCGGTGAGAAAATGAACATGAAATTAATTGCGGTATGTTTTTGGCAGAAAATGCATACATATGAATTCCATATGCAAATCAATCATATGTATGCAAGTCGAACATATATATGTAAGTTGATCATATGTATGCAAGGATCATATGTATGCAAGTCGAGCATATGTATGCAAGTTGATCATATGTATGCAAGTCGAGCATATGTATGCAAGTGATCATATGTATGCAAGTCGAGCATATGTATGCAAGTCGATCATATGTATGCAAGTTGATCATATGTATGCAACTGGATCATATGTATGCAAGTCACATGTATGCAAGTCACCACTTAACATTGGCACCTTGGTCAGGATCATATGTATGTAACTATGCAAGTCGAGCATATATATGCAAATATTTTGTAAATCAATAAAGAGTTGATCAAATGTGCATAAAAGATTATATGAATATATGTATGCAATTATATTATATAAATTATATATGTATAATTGATCATATGTATGCATTATAATACAATTTTATTTTGGTTCAAGATTTTGTTTGTACAAAAATGCATTCTCCATGTGAACATATGTTTCTTCCAATTTATTATTAATTTTATTGTGGAAAAAGAACTTTATTATAATTATTATGGACAGGTAAAAATTTTAAAATCTTTTTAAGTTGTTCATATGTGCACTACTAAAAAAAATTGATACTTACAGTATAAGGTTGTTAAATGTAAAGATTTATATGTATAGTCTTTCAAAAAATGAAGAATACGTTGAATTAGAGAAAATATATGTGGATTAAAAAAATTGATGTAACCGTGTGGATTAAAAAAATTCAAATAAATTGATAGTCCTATAATTATGGAATTTTTTAAAAATATAACTGCTCATAAATATTATTCATTGAAATGAAAACACAAATTTACTATTATACCCTCTTCTTAAAAGGTTCTTAAATTTTCTTGCTTTTTTAAAAGTTCTCAAAATAACCTTTCCCGTATCAATCGAAACAATTGGAATAAAATGTTGGATATTTTAGTGATATCAATATTCTGTAGTAGTGGTATTGGATTAACTTATCGAATGGTTGATCTTAATATTCGGTAATCGAGTTAGGTGATGCGGGAGTGCGAACTCGATCGAGTATATTAAGATGGTTGCGTATTGATGGTTTGGTTTAATATTATTAAATTAGTATTAAATATATATGTTGAAATTGGTTTACTCCATTTCGAAACATATATATGTTTTGGGCCGTCCATTCTTTAGAAGGGCGAGACACACACAACTTAAAAAGGAAATGATATGTTTCCTTTGGTTGAGGGACACAAACTTTGGGTTTGAGTAAAACCGTCCATTTTGAGATATACATATACACGAACTCTCTTTAAGGAAGGGGCATCTATTTTTCATGTGGTGTGTCTGTAACATCCGTAAATTTTGACCCATTGACTTTATGTGTAATATGACTAACAATTTAAGTTAATGAAATATTTAGGTCGTTTCGTGATTAAATGACAATGTGGTATGTTCGCCGGGTCGATAATAAGTTTTAATCGGTGTTTAAATGCCTGACGTTTTGTAAATTGGCTTGGGAAGAGAAACGGGTCGGCCCGTGGGTGATCCACGACCCACCAGCCCTTTATGACCCATCTCCCTCCCCTTATCCTCTCATTCTCCACATACTTGGTCTTTCTTTTCTTTTCTCTCTAACAAAAGTAAGAAACTCCCTTTTCTCATCTTTCCCTCTTGAACTCTTGAATTAATTAGTGTTGTGGAATTTGTTTAATATAAGAATCATCATCATCTCCTCCTCATCTTCATCATATCAAAAGATTGAGGTTCATAGTGCAAGGTTTTATCCATTTTGACCTAAATTTGGGTTTGAGCTCAAGGAGAAGTTTTGGTAAGTTAAATTCATCTCTTTTACTCTATTTATACTTGTTTATATGTTGTTAAAGTATAAACTTGAGCTTAATTGAAGGTTTAATGGAGGATTTAGGTTAGTGTGTGAAAAGTGTGTTTGTGTGTGAAAGGGAGGTTGAAGATGGAGTTTAGAGAGAGAAAATATAAGTTTAGAGAGAAGTAACTATGGAATTATGATTAAGGCTTGGTTACATGATTAGTTACAAGGGGTTTATATATGACTAATATAAGTTTCACCTAGACCCCTTGTACTTTAACAATAAAATCAAATGTAACTCTATTTACAATTAAACACCACTAATTTATATTTCTAACAATCTCCCCCTTGGTGTTGAATTGTAAATGTTGCATCGTCTTCGGTCTTTAAATAACATGATGAGCCCATTTGTTGAAAATCTTCAATGTTGATTGGACTTTGAAGCTTTCTCATTGTCTTCAACGTCTTGTATCAACCTTGACTTTGAATCTTCTCAACAAACAAATATATTTGACGATGACTTTCTAATTGCAACTTTGAATACTTTGGAAGCATCTTTGAAATCTTTGTAGCTTTTGAGCTTTCACAACTTGAACTTTTGAATGTTGATTTCAACTTGATGTTGCTTGGAGAAGTAACTTGAACTTTTGAGTAGCATGCGGAAGCTTGGTTTTGAATTCTTTGAATTCTTTTGAGATGCGGAAACTTGGTTATCTTTGAAATCTCTTGGTATTGCGGAAGCTTGATTTTGGAATGCGAAAATTTGAATTGACTTTAAAACTTCAATTCTTGATCTAACTTTTCTCTGAATCAATAAACATCTTGGAGCACTTGATTCTTTGACCAATAAACATTTGCTCCCCCTCAATCAAACAACTATCTCGGAGAAAATTATTCAATAACAAATCTTTAATCTCTTGCTCCCCCTCGAACAAACAATCATTTCGGAGCATATTTAACGAATCATGAGTTTACTCTTGCTCCCCCTCAAATGAACAATCTCTTCAAATAAAGAACAAACTTAACTATCCAACTTAATTTTCTTTGTAGCATCAACAAACGACAATCTCTATTCAATCTCAAACTTTTCTAATCATCAAACGATGGTCAATTATTCAATAAATCTTTCAAATATCGACCATGTACATCATCTTGAATATACTCGATCTAGAATCAATTCTTTAACTTTCTCGAAACAATCTCTCAACTTTCAACATATCACGATAATTATTCACTCTCTTCACCTAAACTAACGATCCTTTGAACAACCAAACACAATAAATATCATCAATCAAATTCTACCTAAACCTTAAACTCTATCTATCAATCATTTAATCATTTCTCCCCCTTATGATGAAAATGTGAAACGTGTTCATCATACAATAATGATTGATAGCATAAACGGTAGATGCCAACAAACAACAAGCACGCAAATTAACCCAACCCAAATCCCAATTCCCAATGAACCTATTGGTGAACTAGAATGTAAGGTTGCGGTTTTGGAAAAGGATTTTAATAGGGTGTTTGTGTTCTTTGTGTTTGTGTGAAGAGATTGAAGATAAGTTTAGAGAGAAGTAACTATGGAATTATGATTAAGGCTTGGTTACATGATTAGTTACAAGGGGTTTATATATGACTAATATAAGTTTCACCTAGACCCCTTGTACTTTAACAATAAAATCAAATGTAACTCTATTTACAATTAAACACCACTAATTTATATTTCTAACAATCTCCCCCTTGGTGTTGAATTGTAAATGTTGCATCGTCTTCGGTCTTTAAATAACATGATGAGCCCATTTGTTGAAAATCTTCAATGTTGATTGGACTTTGATA
>CM067169.1:29808673-29840276 GCA_034093135.1 Erigeron breviscapus | reverse complement strand
GATTTTCTGGGTTTCTGAGCTGATAGACTATCTCTTCAAATATATCCTCTCCATATTCTTCTTGAGCAATACTTGCTGGAGCATCATCAGGTTTATCTGAATCAGACTCATCATGACCATTCTCTGGTTGAAATGGATCAGGATCACTTGACTCATCAGAACTTGACGTGGAAGAGTAATAATGAGAAATATTTCTGATGAGTGGAGGTAAATCATCTGAATCTTCTTGAGTTCCTCCTTGAGTCTCTGTGACAACTTCTTGAACAGTTTCTTGATCATCTTGAGCTTGTGTCTCATGACCCTCTCTAATATCTCTCATATTCTCCCCCTCGGGTTGATCATCAGGTTCTTGATCATCCCGACGCCTTGAGATATTAGCCAGTCGACATTGTTGATCAAGTTCAGTAACTCGCTTTTGAAGAGCTTCCATTTGAGCCTGTTGTTCCTGTTGTGTATTTTGGAAAGACAAGTATGCAAGAAGTGATTGAAAAATTGATCGTTTATGCGATGACAGATTTGGTTCTTCAGATCTTAACCGATTCATAAGAGCGACAATTAAAGTATCGGTGGATAAACCACTGGTAGCAATTCGGTTTGGTGAGCAATCACTTAAATATTCAGATGAATCAGAATCAGATGATGAACTTGAAGAATGATGTGGTGAACTTGGATCTGGAAATGATTGTGATGGTGGAGTTGGTGGTAAGGTTGTTGTTGTTGTTGTTTGTGGGGGTGTTGTTGTTGTAGTTGTTTGTGTTGTTTGTGGGGGTGTTGTTGTATGTGTAGGAGTTGGAGTTTCTTCTGGAGAACGAATTCGTAAAGTTCCTCCAGTATACAATCTTGGTGGTTGAGTAGTTGATGGTGATGCAGGAAGTTTACCAGTGATGATGTTTCTTGATATGAGTAGTTCACTTCTCTGTCCCTCTTCTATCCCTTCAACAAAATGAGAAATTAACCTTTGAGCCTCAGGTGGTAATGGAATATCAGAAATTGGCACATCAGTAGTCTCAAGTGATTCTACTGAGTGACCTGAAGACATCATGACTGTCTCAGGATTTCCTGTTGGTTCAAAAGTATGAGCAACAGTTGATGATTCGGCTTTGCAACCAGAATCAGATTGTTGTTGGGCAACACCACTAACAAATCCGGGGTCACTGAGAATGCCCGTTAATACAGTCTCAGGTTGATCCTGAGGAACAGCAGTGTCACAACGTTCATACTGCTCCCCAGTCTCTGTCTGAGGACTGTTACCTGCGGCTAAAGCTGGCGTGATGTTAGCTAAGGCAGGATTTCCAAGCTGTCCTTGAGGATCACACAAAGTGGGTTCCTCTCCGCTTGTTCCGGCACCAGTACTCAACTGGGCTTGTGTTTCTGTGTCCCTAGGGGATCTAGACTCTAGTGCTTGAAATGAAGGCGAGAGGTGGGGCTGGTCCTCTCTATTTTCAACACTCTCATCCTCCAAATGAGGAGAGTGTGGTGAGCGTGGCTGTTCCCCGTGTATTTCTGAGACTAACTCCTGTTGTGAGGAGTCAGAATGGCTGGGAGAGTTTGGTGCAAGCGAGAATGGGTAGTTCTCGACTTCTACTCTAGGGTAAACCCGGCGTTGATATTGGTTTAAAACTAATTGGAGGCCAACTTTTTCTTTTTGCCTTTCACCTATCCCTGACCTCTCAACCTCTCTGAGATTTTCAACCCCTCCCTCAGTCCTTCCTTGTCCCTCCGGGATGTCCATAACATCATCAGCAAACTGATTGGCATCATCATCGGATGCATCACTATCAGTAGAAATCATTTCTTCTGGTTCGGGTTCTTGAAATCGGTCATACTCAAAGCGAGATCGTTTAAAAGTTTTGCGAATATTCACAGGAATTGATTTCTTTCGGCCTTGAGTATATGTCGGTGGAGGAGATCGGACAAAAGATGATGAAAGGTATGGTTGAGGTAGATTGAGGTATGATAGGTGGTTCAGGTGTAGTAATTTCCGGAAGTGGTGAAGATTGATGGATTGGTGATTGAGGTAATTTTGGTGAAGATGGAGATGATGGTGTTTGAGGTGTTTGTGTTCTGGGGGGTGGTGATCGGATTGTTTTTGGAGAACCAGAAGCAGATATTGTCTTTTCAGAAGAAGATTCAGCTTGAGCTTTGCTTTTAAGATTCTTTGAAGAACTCTTTTTCTTCTTCTTTTGGTGCACTTGCTTACTCAGCCTTAACACAAACATTTCGCCTCTTTGTTTCTTTCTCTTTGGCTTACTGGAACTGGATTCACCCTCACGCTCTTTTCTTTTAACACTTGACCCCTCACCAGGTGTCCTATGTACAGCTTGGGCAAGAACCGGGAGGCTTTCCGGTCCCATTGCTGTTCTAATCCAGTCCAGATAAGCTATCTTATCATCATCAGCATCTGAAACCATATCTAAAAGAAATGATGGAATCAAGAAAGTATAGTTAGCAGTTCCAGAATCTCTGACATACTTATAAAAATGTATGATCACTTTGCTGCTGTCTGGAAGCCTTGGAATGCTTCTTTCTTGTCTTATGGCACTGTAGACAATTGCTGTTAGAAATCTTATAAATGGAATATACTTCTTGGGAGCAGAGACTTTGCCATTTACTAATACTATCAACTGATCCCACAGAAGTTGAGCAATGTCGTAATGTCTGTTGAAAACAACAGCATAGAAGATGTGCAGCATTGGCTGTGTCAGATTGTCCATCCCTCTTGTGTAAGGAGTTAAGCAGTTGCTTAGGATGGAGTACACATAATACCAGATTTTTGGTAGATTTTTCAACTTGAAATCTTTGGTTCTAGACAAAGCACCTTCATAGCCAATTGAAATTAAAGCAGCAAACATCTCTTCATTGGACTCAAAATCATCATAATCAACATGTCCATTGAAGTCTGCTTCAGGTAGTCTTAAAATCCTTCTGAAGTCATCTATATTGAACTCAAACTCATATGTTGTTTCTCCTGAAGTCAATTGATATTGAAAGTAGCCTTGACGACGTAGTTCAGGAGATTTTGACTTGGATTTTGCTTTTGGATTAGTTGGATCATAAGGTTGAACAAATGTAATCGATCTCCACATATCAAAAAGGTAGACTTCAGCTAAGTCTTGTTCAACAGTAAGTGCATATGTGAGATGATGATTATGAAGAATTCTCGGAACAATTTGAAAGCCGGGAGCAATGAATGGATCATATAATGCTCTGTTGTTTCTCATATTGTTTGTATTTCCGGCAATGAGAATCTCTTCAATGGATTCATTTAGTGCAACCTCTTCATCATATTCAACAATTTCTTGATGATCCATTTTTATTTTTTCTGTTTTAAGACAAAAGAAAATTTAATACATACAAAAAATAATGTTTGAATAGAAAATAACAAGGTTCACTCAAATGATTTAAATAAATCATTTGAAATGAGAAGATAAACGCAGAATATAAAGTATAATCATATAAGTACAAGGTATTTAAAATAGCAAGGAAGTACACAAAGGCGTTCGATTCCCTGTATTTCAAATAAATTGTGATTATATGACAATACAAAGCACTTTGACACAAAACAAAAAAATAAAAGAAATTAAAAAAAATTTGAAAATTTTTCTTAATTTTTTTTTTGAAAATTTTTCTAAGTATGGAACCTAGGACGATCTTGACAAGATCGTCCTGAGGTTAAACTCAGGTTTTGGAAAAACATTAAAACGATCTTAAGAAAGATCGTCTCAACATTTGATATTGAAAAAATGTTAAGTAGGAAAAAATGAAACGGTCTTGTTTAAGATCGTCTCATCCTTGATTTCTTGAAAAAATGTTAAGTAGAGGAAAAAATGAAACGGTCTTGTTTAAGATCGTCTTATCCTTGATTTCTTGAAAAAATGTTAAGTATGGAAAACCTGGATATGAGACGATCTTGATCAAGATCGTTTCAACATTCAAAATGTTGAAAAATGTTTTAAGGCAAGGAAAATGAAACGATCTTGTACAAGATCGTCTTAAGGTTTTATAACTTAAAAATTTGAAGTGAGGAAAATGGAACGATCTTGTTCAAGATCGTTTTAAACAAAAAATTCTAACACTTTGAAATATAAAGTGAAATCATCACAATGATTTCCTCTTTATATTTAAACGTATTAGTTTTTTGAGCAAACCGATCTCTTACGAGTTCAGTTACCCATTCTTTTGATTTTCAATTTGAAACAACAACCACACAGCGTTCAGACCCTAGAACGATCTTGACAAGATCGTCTTGGTCTTGGTCTCAAGGGTTACATGGCAAATGAAATGAGAAATTGAAACTAAGAAGATCTTGGCAAGATCGTTTTATTTCCAAGTCAATCTGGAATTTAAGACGGTCTTGGGCAAGATCGTCTTAGAGACAAAAGGACTTCGAAAATACTAAGACTTTGCCAAAATCATTTTATTTCCAAACAGGTTTTGCTTAACACAAATATGATTCATTTTAAGCATAACAAAACATTTATCACAACCCAATCACTAAAATCAAGACAAATAACCTAAAAACAACTCGAAGATCGTCTTAGGTCATCTTCTTCATAAAACACAATGAGTTTCAGGTTTTTAAATTTTCGAAATCTCAATACTAAGCATAGAAACATGTAATAAACATACACATATAGCCTAGACATGCATCTAAATCAATCCAACATCACAGTTTTATTACCAGTCGATCAAAAATTCAAGAAATGAAGAAAATAAAATCAACATTTAAGTGCAGTTTCTTACTTGAATAAGTGATCTGAAGACAAAGTGATTATGGAATAAAATGCTTAGAAAGAGATCACCAACAAAACCCTTATCCTTTTTCAATGATCAGCCAACAATGTTTTTGAAATGATTTGAGAGAGTGTATGGGAAACTGGAAAAAATTAAGAAATGAAAAAAAAACTAATTAGTTTCCCTCTTCCTTAAGGAAGAGGAAACCCGATTAGTTGGGTCGGGTGGGTTTTGACCCGAATAGAGAACAAAACAAAACAAAACAAAACAAACCAACAACAAAACAAAACAAAAAATTTTTATTTAATCTGATCAAAAATAAAAATAATTGAAAGAAAAAAATTTTATTTTTGGTTTTTCTTAATTGAAAAAAAATCTTTTTGGTTTTTCTAAAATAAACAATGAGTTCTCTTCAAATGGTGCAAATACACAAACTCCCCCTTGATTCATGAATTATCCTTTTTCTCCCCCTCAAACATTGCATGATATTTAATCACATTGCACATAAGCATAGCATCAATGTTTGACAGATAATGAATGAAAGAGAAAGAGATGAAGGATTTGTACAGAACATGCAGAGGCAAGTTTAGTGCATTGGTAACGAGCACTTATTTGAGATTGTTTCTTGAAAAGAAACTCATTCCAGGATCATGTGTTAAACAGTATCCTAGATTGAAATACTAAACACAGACCTTTATTACCTGCAAAACAAAAATTAGGTTTTTCTAGGTACCCACCTTTGAATGGGTCCTTTGGGGTTAGTGGAATCATTCAAAGTATATAAATGAGGTTTTCGAACAAGAGGTTTATTCTTTAGATTCACCACAATCCCATTAGAATCAACAATCAAAGGTTTGGAAATCACAGTAGAAGGTTTAGAATTTCTTACCGACCATGGTTTAGCTAGATTACTCAAATTTGAATTAATTTTCCTA
The DNA here is from genome assembly GCA_034093135.1 of Erigeron breviscapus. Classification (NCBI taxonomy): domain Eukaryota; kingdom Viridiplantae; phylum Streptophyta; class Magnoliopsida; order Asterales; family Asteraceae; genus Erigeron; species Erigeron breviscapus. Next base: position 29,834,607 of record CM067169.1, on the reverse strand, counting down.
ACAGGAACTTTCTTCTTGTAATCATTAGCCATCCAATTTCTTCTAACTGATGATTTAGAAATCCACTTATGGGTACTGTCTGATGTCTTCTCTCCTGTATCAGATAAATTCTTGAAATTAGTTCGAGGAGATAAAAACATATTCTGTTTTTGGGTTTTCTTGGTGGAAGATTTGTTATGCTGTTTCTTTTGATTTTTAACAGTGAACCAACCATACTGATCTCTATAACTAGTTATACCATTGGATGTATCTTTTATTAGCAAATCTTGGCTAGTTTTAGATATCTTAGGTAAAGAACTAGATTGAGAGATAGCCTTAGTAGCAGAGGTTCTAGAAACAGATGAAGTATCAACTTTGGGCTTTGATTTAGCAGAGATAGTTTTCTTACCTTTGACAGTTGTTGCATACTGACCTTTGGTTAAATAAAATGAAGTTGGAGCAAGCTTAGATTTAGATTCCTTCTTTGATTTAGGCTTTTTGGGTGAGAGTTTTTCAAGCTCTTTTTCAACTTCTGTTGCAAAAACATGATCAGTGTTCAAAAACTTATCAAATTCTTCAACAGAAAAATCTGGATAAGTAAATTGTATTCCTTTGGTTTGAACTTCTGATTTGAAAACATTTTTGTTTGTCAATTTTTCAATTAATGCTTTTGCTTCAGCCTTAAGATCAATAGGAATCTCAATCTTTTGCTCTAAGTTCACTTTATTTTGATCAACAGAGGTGATCACAGGGGTATCAAAAGAAAGTATTTTCTTGACAGAAGCACGATGTTTAGCTTTCAAAGCTTGAACTTTCTCTTCAATTTGAAAGAATGATGATAGCATGGAAGTGGACATATCATTAATCTCTTCAGGAGAGATGCTATCAACCTGCATATCTTTAAAATTCTCACTCCCTTTGACTGGAGTGGAGCAATCAACAGAAGTTAGATCATGCATCATTTGAATTGGTTTGGTCTCACTTACCTTTGGAGAATAATTTTGAGTTTTCAGATGTTCAATGACTTGTTGTTGAGACTCAATTTTTTGTTTTAAACCTTCAATTTCTTTTTCCAATATGGTAGATGGAATGTAAAATCTTTCTGAATTTGGTTTTGAACAATCTTTTTGAGACTCATTTTCAGGAATTGAAATGCTGTCTATTTCTTCTAACTCATAGATGGATCTTTTATGAGTTTTCTTGTATGTATCATTAATAGCAACATAATCAATCTGAAAACTGTTTGGTTTTTGTCTTTCAACATCATCTGACTCAAAATCATCCTCAGATGGTCTGATGAACTCTTGAATCATGCCAAATCTGAGACATTTCCCATCATAAAGTGGACCAATTTCTTCTTTTTGAATTTTGCTTAAGTGTGTTGGATTCTCATAACCCAAACCAAGAAGAAGTTCTGATCTATCTATCTTTGACTTATTGTAATAAGCAGTGAAATTCAGAAGAGGATTTTGTTCAACTTTATAGAGTTTCTCTTGATAGAACAAAATGTTTGTTTTCAAATCCTCAACTTGTTTTTGAAGAGTTTCAATTTCAACTCCTTTGAGAAAACAAGTACTGTTTAGATCAGAAATCTGTCTTTCATGTTTTTCACAGTTGGGTCTAAAATCTTTCATTTTATTTGTGAGAAACTCAACATCAGCTTGTCTAGCATTTGCTCTTAACCATTCATTGGCTTTCTCAAGCTTTAATGTTTCAATGGTTTGCTTGAGTAAATGAACAGTTTTTTCAAGATCTTGACATTTGTCGGTCAATTGAGCATTCGGTGAAACAACCTGAGAACTGTTACTTGACAAATGCATTTCTTTTAAAGATTCATAATTCACTTTGAGAGCTTCATGAGCTATTGAGAGTTCTGAAAAATCTTCATTAAGTTTATCAAACTCTTGTTTAGCCATTTTCAAATTATTTTTCAAAGTAAGATTTTGCTTTGTCAAAGTATCAGCAGTTGTTTGGTCAGACAAGTAATCATCTGTGGTGATGAATTGTACCTCAGTTGTTGTTTTTTGTGAAGTATTCGGTGAAAGATTGGTTGTTGATGTCATTAAGCATGTGAGATCTTCAGAATCAGCATCAATTTCCCCGAATAGCCATGGTTTCATCTTTTGTTGTGTGGCTAAGAATTTCTTTCTGATCTCAAGCTCTGAAAACTTCATTGTTGACATCTGAAATGAATAAACAATGATTTGTATTTATTTTTGTTGTTTTTGATTAAAAGGAAATGAAACGATCTTGAGAAGATCGTTTTGTAAATTTGGAACTTAGAAGATCGTCTTAGAAAATTGGAACTTAGAACGATCTTGAAGAGGATCGTCTTAGTAAATTGGATGAAAATTTTCTAAGTATTAATGAAGAAATATTAGGACGATCTTGAGAGAAGATCGTCTTAGAAAATGTTGTTGAAAAATATTCTAAGTAAAAATTGGTAGGACGATCTTATGTGAAGATCGTCTTGGAAACTTGTTGAAAAATTTCTAAGTAAAAGATGGTAGGACGATCTTATGTGAAGATCGTCTTGGAAACTTGTTGAAAAATTTCTAAGTAAAAGATGGTAGGACGATCTTATGTGAAGATCGTCTTGGAAACTTGTTGAAAAATTTCTAAGTAAAAGATGGTAGGACGATCTTATGTGAAGATCGTCTTGGAAACTTGTTGAAAAATTTCTAAGTAAAAGATGGTAGGACGATCTTATGTGAAGATCGTCTTGGAAACTTGTTGAAAAATTTCTAAGTAAAAGATGGTAGGACGATCTTATGTGAAGATCGTCTTGGAAACTTGTTGAAAAATTTCTAAGTAAAAGATGGTAGGACGATCTTATGTGAAGATCGTCTTGGAAACTTGTTGAAAAATTTCTAAGTAAAAAATGGTAGGACGATCTTATGTGAAGATCGTCTTGGAAACTTGTTGAAAAATTTCTAAGTAAAAGATGGTAGGACGATCTTATGTGAAGATCGTCTTGGAAACTTGTTGAAAAATTTCTAAGTAAAAGATGGTAGGACGATCTTATGAAGATCGTCTTGGAAACTTGTTGAAAAATTTCTAAGTAAAAGATGGTAGGACGATCTTATGTGAAGATCGTCTTGGAAACTTGTTGAAAAATTTCTAAGTAAAAGATGGTAGGACGATCTTAGAGAAGATCGTTTTGAAAATTTGGAACTTAGAAGATCGTCTTAGAAAATTGGAACTTAGAACGATCTTGAAGAGGATCGTCTTAGTAAATTGGATGAAAATTTTCTAAGTATTAATGAAGAAATATTAGGACGATCTTGAGAGAAGATCGTCTTAGAAAATGTTGTTGAAAAATATTCTAAGTAAAAATTGGTAGGACGATCTTATGTGAAGATCGTCTTGGAAACTTGTTGAAAAAAATCTAAGTAAAAGATTGTAGGACGATCTTATGTGAAGATCGTCTTGGAAACTTGTTGGAAAAAATTCTAAGTAAAAGATGGTAGGACGATCTTATGTGAAGATCGTCTTGGAAACTTGTTGAAAAATTTCTAAGTAAAAGATGGTAGGACGATCTTATGTGAAGATCGTCTTGGAAACTTGTTGAAAAATTTCTAAGTAAAAGATGGTAGGACGATCTTATGTGAAGATCGTCTTGGAAACTTGTTGAAAAATTTCTAAGTAAAAGATGGTAGGACGATCTTATGTGAAGATCGTCTTGGAAACTTGTTGAAAAATTTCTAAGTAAAAGATGGTAGGACGATCTTATGTGAAGATCGTCTTGGAAACTTGTTGAAAAATTTCTAAGTAAAAGATGGTAGGACGATCTTATGAAGATCGTCTTGGAAACTTGTTGAAAAATTTCTAAGTAAAAGATGTTAGGACGATCTTATGAAGATCGTCTTAATACCAAAGCAAAGAAACACTAGGACGATCTTGTAGAAGATCGTCTTAGAGTCATTAAGATCGTTTTGAGTGAAGAACAGTAAGAACACCAGAAATCGATTGTTTCACTAATTTGCCTATAATTCACTCAATTTTGAGTGTTATAACTCGATTCAAACCCAGAAACACTTAAAATTCGATCGCGCACAACCCTAGAAACAAATCCATTGCATAAATCAATTCAAACTGATAATTCAAAATCTCATCAACTTTCCAAAAAATTTGGATTTTGATCAATACTGTGAATTGGATTCTGAAACTTAACAGGATGTTTTTAGAGGTGATTTAGAATGTATCTGTGTACAAAAACAGGAAAATTGAGTGAAAATTGAGGTTTAATTGGTGAAGAACAGTAGCAGTTAAAAACGGTTGTAAATGAAGAACACGAATTCAATTTTGAACAAAATTTGCATCAATCTGCATGAAATTTGTTCTGGATCGTCAACAGATTGTTGTTTTGCTCTGATACCACTTGTTAAAACCTAATAATTCGTGTTTAATGTGCGGAAGTTGATAATCATCAATGGTGGAAAGTGTGTGTTTTATTGTGTGTTCTTGAGAGAGAAAGGTGTGTGTGTGTAAATTCTGGTTTGATTGATAATCAGAAGTGGGAAAAAGGTTTTAAGGAATAAAGGTTTGAGGGGTATTTATACTTTAAGTATATTACAAAAGCTCCCCCTCAACCTAACAATATTTACACAATATACAATGTATTCAAATACAACTAAGCACTATTTTGAATTTCTAACACCCACCTTACGCCAAAAATGACATTTCTAGAGGACCGTAGGTTACGCCCTTGTTGACCGTAACTTACGCCAGTTGTTTTCTGACCACCGTACCTTACGCCCTTGTTGACCGTAACTTACGCCCCCTTTGTTGCTGAATTTTCTTGTTTGACCTAGTTGCCTTCCAGAACCCTAATAACGCTTCGAGCATCGTTCTAAATCACTTCTTAACTTATTTAACAATGATTAAGAGTCTTAAAAGTCATTTAACGTCGAGATGCACCTTGGAACCCTAATTAGGGTTTTGCCGAGTAATTTCAGGGATTTGAATCAGTTGTATTTTGTGTTGAATTTTGTTCATAATCTTGTTGCGGACATGATTTCAAACAGTTTGCAAGTGATTTCGTGATCTAACTCCTAGTAATTCATAAGATATCGAAGTTTTAAAAAGTTGTTAATGGAGTTTTTCTGGAAATATGTTCAGATGAAGAAGATGACCAAGACTACGATCTTCCTAAGATCGTTTTAGTTCAGTGATTTGTGGCTTGTTAAGACGATCCTCACAAGATCGTTTTAGTAAAGAGTGTGTTGTGGTAGTGTTGATTCTGGCTAATTAATCCAAAAGGATTGGTTTGGTCATTTCAAACACTTAGAAGTTTTTGAGAAAGAAAACAAGACGATCTTCATACCAAGATCGTCTCATTTCCTACTTACCCAGAACGATCTTCAAACCAAGATCGTTTCAATTCCTGGTTAATCAAGATCGTTTCAATTCCTGGTTAATCAAGATCGTTTCAATTCCTGGTTAATCAAGATCGTTTCAATTCCTGGTTAATCAAGATCGTTTCAATTCCTGGTTAATCAAGATCGTTTCAATTCCTGGTTAATCAAGATCGTTTCAATTCCTGGTTAATCAAGATCGTTTCAATTCCTGGTTAATCAAGATCGTTTCAATTCCTGGTTAATCAAGATCGTTTCAATTCCTGGTTAATCAAGATCGTTTCAATTCCTGGTTAATCAAGATCGTTTCAATTCCTGGTTAAATCAAGATCGTTTCACATTCTGTTCTTCAAGATCATTTCACTTTCTATACTTAACCAAATTTCATTGAAATCCTAAAACGATCTAGCTCAATACGATCTTACCCAGAACGATTTTGTAAAGATCGTTTCAATTCCTGGTTAATCAAGATCGTTTCAATTCCTGGTTAATCAAGATCGTTTCAATTCCTGGTTAATCAAGATCGTTTCAATTCCTGGTTAATCAAGATCGTTTCAATTCCTGGTTAATCAAGATCGTTTCAATTCCTGGTTAATCAAGATCGTTTCAATTCCTGGTTAATCAAGATCGTTTCAATTCCTGGTTAATCAAGATCGTTTCAATTCCTGGTTAATCAAGATCGTTTCAATTCCTGGTTAATCAAGATCGTTTCAATTCCTGGTTAATCAAGATCGTTTCAATTCCTGGTTAATCAAGATCGTTTCAATTCCTGGTTAATCAAGATCGTTTCAATTCCTGGTTAATCAAGATCGTTTCAATTCCTGGTTAATCAAGATCGTTTCAATTCCTGGTTAATCAAGATCGTTTCAATTCCTGGTTAATCAAGATCGTTTCAATTCCTGGTTAATCAAGATCGTTTCAATTCCTGGTTAATCAAGATCGTTTCAATTCCTGGTTAATCAAGATCGTTTCAATTCCTGGTTAATCAAGATCGTTTCAATTCCTGGTTAATCAAGATCGTTTCAATTCCTGGTTAATCAAGATCGTTTCAATTCCTGGTTAATCAAGATCGTTTCAATTCCTGGTTAATCAAGATCGTTTCAATTCCTGGTTAATCAAGATCGTTTCAATTCCTGGTTAATCAAGATCGTTTCAATTCCTGGTTAATCAAGATCGTTTCAATTCCTGGTTAATCAAGATCGTTTCAATTCCTGGTTAATCAAGATCGTTTCAATTCCTGGTTAATCAAGATCGTTTCAATTCCTGGTTAATCAAGATCGTTTCAATTCCTGGTTAATCAAGATCGTTTCAATTCCTGGTTAATCAAGATCGTTTCAATTCCTGGTTAATCAAGATCGTTTCAATTCCTGGTTAATCAAGATCGTTTCAATTCCTGGTTAATCAAGATCGTTTCAATTCCTGGTTAATCAAGATCGTTTCAATTCCTGGTTAATCAAGATCGTTTCAATTCCTGGTTAATCAAGATCGTTTCAATTCCTGGTTAATCAAGATCGTTTCAATTCCTGGTTAATCAAGATCGTTTCAATTCCTGGTTAATCAAGATCGTTTCAATTCCTGGTTAATCAAGATCGTTTCAATTCCTGGTTAATCAAGATCGTTTCAATTCCTGGTTAATCAAGATCGTTTCAATTCCTGGTTAATCAAGATCGTTTCAATTCCTGGTTAATCAAGATCGTTTCAATTCCTGGTTAATCAAGATCGTTTCAATTCCTGGTTAATCAAGATCGTTTCAATTCCTGGTTAATCAAGATCGTTTCAATTCCTGGTTAATCAAGATCGTTTCAATTCCTGGTTAATCAAGATCGTTTCAATTCCTGGTTAATCAAGATCGTTTCAATTCCTGGTTAATCAAGATCGTTTCAATTCCTGGTTAATCAAGATCGTTTCAATTCCTGGTTAATCAAGATCGTTTCAATTCCTGGTTAATCAAGATCGTTTCAATTCCTGGTTAATCAAGATCGTTTCAATTCCTGGTTAATCAAGATCGTTTCAATTCCTGGTTAATCAAGATCGTTTCAATTCCTGGTTAATCAAGATCGTTTCAATTCCTGGTTAATCAAGATCGTTTCAATTCCTGGTTAATCAAGATCGTTTCAATTCCTGGTTAATCAAGATCGTTTCAATTCCTGGTTAATCAAGATCGTTTCAATTCCTGGTTAATCAAGATCGTTTCAATTCCTGGTTAATCAAGATCGTTTCAATTCCTGGTTAATCAAGATCGTTTCAATTCCTGGTTAATCAAGATCGTTTCAATTCCTGGTTAATCAAGATCGTTTCAATTCCTGGTTAATCAAGATCGTTTCAATTCCTGGTTAATCAAGATCGTTTCAATTCCTGGTTAATCAAGATCGTTTCAATTCCTGGTTAATCAAGATCGTTTCAATTCCTGGTTAATCAAGATCGTTTCAATTCCTGGTTAATCAAGATCGTTTCAATTCCTGGTTAATCAAGATCGTTTCAATTCCTGGTTAATCAAGATCGTTTCAATTCCTGGTTAATCAAGATCGTTTCAATTCCTGGTTAATCAAGATCGTTTCAATTCCTGGTTAATCAAGATCGTTTCAATTCCTGGTTAATCAAGATCGTTTCAATTCCTGGTTAATCAAGATCGTTTCAATTCCTGGTTAATCAAGATCGTTTCAATTCCTGGTTAATCAAGATCGTTTCAATTCCTGGTTAATCAAGATCGTTTCAATTCCTGGTTAATCAAGATCGTTTCAATTCCTGGTTAATCAAGATCGTTTCAATTCCTGGTTAATCAAGATCGTTTCAATTCCTGGTTAATCAAGATCGTTTCAATTCCTGGTTAATCAAGATCGTTTCAATTCCTGGTTAATCAAGATCGTTTCAATTCCTGGTTAATCAAGATCGTTTCAATTCCTGGTTAATCAAGATCGTTTCAATTCCTGGTTAAATCAAGATCGTTTCATTTTGGAACCCAAATCAAGCAACATCAAAACCTGACCAAGTTCACCATTCATACTCTATATGAATCCTTCAAACTCAATGAAAACCAAGTACTAAGCAAAGCTTCATCAAACAAAATGCCAGAAGTTGTATCTTCTGATCCTTTGGCATTGATAGTTGAGAAAAAGATTTCTGAAGCTCTCAAAAGGCAAATGGTAGTTGTTTCTTCGTCAGATGAGGAGGGAGATGATCTGATGGCTACAAGAGATGGTGTTTCGGATGAACTATATCAAGCTCTTGCCGCGGTAACAAAGCATTTCAAAAGGAAATATTACAAAGCGAGGCCAACAAACAACAATCTCCGCACTTCTTCTACAAGTGCATTTCCAAAGAAGGAACACTATCATCCAAGGAGCAATGAGCAAAGTGAAGCTACTGGTTCAAGGTATGGTGAAAAGAAGGAAGCATATGAGAAACAAACAGTTGAGAAGGGTAAGGCATCAGACAAAAAGTGCTACAATTGTGGTATTCCTGGACATTTTGCCGTTGACTGCAAACAACCTCGAAAGCGGGATTATGAGTACTACAAGCAGAAGATGCTGTTAGCCAAACAAGTTGAAGCAGGACATGCATTGCTTGCCGAAGATGACAAATGGCTGTTGCTCACTGATGATGAATACCCAGATGATGAGGTAAATCTCGACTCTACTTTTTCTTTGGTTAAGGACAAAGAGTCTTGTAGATTAGCTTTATCTAAATTAACAAATCATATCAATTCTTTAGCCAACAAAAACAAAAAGTTGAAAAATAGTATTTCATTTTCAAAAAGTGAATTTTCAAATCTTCTTGAAGAACACTCAAAATTACTTTTTGAACATGATACTATTAAACAAGATTTTCAAAACTACAAAGACAAAATGTTGGTTAAAGAATGTGAGATGAATGTCACTCCTGATTCTAAGTTATTACAAAGATGTCAAAATCTTGAAAAACAAGTTGAGGAATTTAAAAAGAATATACTTTTCTATCAAGAAAAGCTATATAAAGTTGAACAAGATTTTCAAAACTACAAAGACAAAATGTTGGTTAAAGAATGTGAGATGAATGTCACTCCTGATTCTAAGTTATTACAAAGATGTCAAAATCTTGAAAAGACCATTCATGATCTTGAAAAAGCCAATCAAGATCTTGAAATTCAAAAGACCAATGAATGGCTTCGGGCAAATGCAAGACAAATGGATGTTGATATTCTCAATAAGAAGCTCCAAGAAGCTAAACCAAACAATGTTGAATTCGAAAGGAAGATTTCTGATTTAAATCATAATTGTTTTTTAAAAGACATTGAGATAGAGAATCTTGAAAAACAAGTTGAGGAATTTAAAAAGAATATACTTTTCTATCAAGAAAAGCTATATAAAGTTGAACAAAATCCTCTTTTGAATTTCACTGCCTATTTAACAAGTCAAAGATTGACAAAACAGAACTTCTTCTCGGGTTGGGATTTGAGAATATCACACCATTGCAAAAAGCCAAAGAGGAAATCGAACCCCTGTATGATGAAAAATTTCTTCGCCTTGGTATGATACAACAATTTATTCGTCCATTGGATGACGAATTTGAGACTGATGAAGTTGAGAGAATACCTAATCAAGATTTTTTGGTTAATTATGATGCAATCAATGATTCATACAAAACAAAACAATCTTCAATTTTCAAATTGGAAGAAATTGAATCAAATTTTCAAAACCAAGAATCTGTTGGTACTTCACCTAAATCACCTAAAATGTATTTTCCAACCACATTTTTGGAAAAGCAAATAGAAGGTTTACAACAAAAGGTGGAATCTCAACAAACAGTTATTAATCACCTCAAGTCTCAAAGTCCGAATTCAGAGGATAAATGTATTGCTGTTGATACTAAGAAAGTTTGTGAGAATGTTTCTACTCAAACTGACCAAAGTGCCTCAGTAGAAAATTCTACCCAAACTACCTGTGATTCATCTACCAATACCTCCACTCAGACCTTGACTGATTCTCTTGAATGTACTTGTCATACTGATGATTATGTGCAATCTGATTTATCTAATGACGAACTTGCACAGAGTTTAGTTTTGATATGGTACTTTTATAGGTTTTTCACATGCAACACTGTTGATGAGTTAGTTGTTCACCCTAAGCCTAGTGCTAGTATAGGTGTTGATACGCCTACTCAATTTTCTTGTGAGACCAAAGATGTGTCAGTTCAAGTTGACCTACTTTCCAAACCTACCCAAGATATGAAGTTGGACAACAAGATTCCTAATTTTTCAAAACTTTCAAATGAATTTGAAACTAATCAATCTCCATTGCAATTTTCTTTTGATAAAGATTTCACAAAGGATGATTTTGATAAATTCATGGAGGGAGAATATGTTTTTAATTCAGAAACTGAGAAAAAGATTGAATCTACCAAAATCAAAGTTGAAACAAAAGAGGAATCTCTGGAATTTCAAAAACCATTGTCCAAAGCTCCAACTTCATATTACTCAAGGAAACGAGTTAAGACCAAACTCGTCAAGACTGAACCAAAGAACATTAAGTTAGAAACCTTTGTTGCTACCCCAGTGAAACATGTCAAAAAGGAACAAGCTGAAACCCCACACACGACAAAGTACACCAAAGTGAAACTTCCGAAAGACTATCCTAATGCTTCTCAATCTAGCTCTCAATCTAGCTTTTTACCTAAGGTGTCTAAGTCTAGCTCAGTTTCGCTAACTAAAGATACATCAAATGGTTCAACTAGATATAGAGATAGATATGGGTGGTTTTCTCATGATAAACCAAAGAAGCAAGAAGTTTCCTCACCTTCAAAAGATTCCAAAAAGATGAAAGTGTTTAAAACTCCTAGTTCTAATTTTCAAAGTTTCAATTCAACAGGTGGAAAGAGCTTAACTAGTGGTGCTAAATGGGTTGCTAAAACTTTAGTACCTAAGATCACTAGTAATCAAAAGAATGTTGAGAAAATGAAGAAAAGAAGGAGGAGAAATGCTGTTAATAAGAAGAAAAGTGCTTCTGTTAATCAAAACAATTCATCTTTGTTAATAAATGTTGAATGTGCCAAGGCAAGGCCTTGTGAGCTTGTAAACAATTTTAATTCTTGTGTGGTTGATATGAATGCTTGTAGACATGTTACTTTTAATTCTCGTGTGAATGTTCGTACATTTTATTCAAATATGTTTGTTGATAATGTGCTTGTTGATGCTTATGTTGATTCAATAACATGTTTGAATGCGCATACTAAGTTATATACCCTGCCTGTTTTATCTAACCAAAAAGGACCCGTTTTCAAGTGGGTACCTAAAAACGGTTAAATTTCTTTGATTGCAGGAAATAACCATCTGTGTTTGGATACTCGATTCCGGGTGTTCGAAGCACATGACTGGAAATAAGTCTTTGCTGAAGAACTTTGTTGAACGATTCATGGGAACGGTTCGCTTTGGAAACAACAATTTCGCTCCTATCTTAGGTTATGGGGACATTGAACGAAATGGGATTATAATCAAGAAAGTTCACTATGTTGAAGGTTTAAGTCACAACTTGTTCAGTGTTGGACAATTCTGTGATAACAATCTTCAAGTTCTTTTTCGAAAATCTCTTTGCAAAGTCCAAACCTTAGATGGAGTTGATATTCTTTGTGGCGATCGTGACGATAACCTTTTTACCGTCAATCTCGATGATAACCAACCAACCGATAATATCTGTCTCATTTCAAAGGCTACTTCAAAGAATTCTTGGTTATGGCATAGAAGGCTCTCTCATCTGAATTTCCAAACAATCAATACTTTAGTCAATAAGCATCTTGTTGAAGGCTTACCTGACTATAAGTATGAAAGTGAGCATGTCTGTCCTTCTTGTGCTGTTGGGAAGATTAAGAGAGTTTCTCATAAACCGAAGAAATCTCCAAATTCTTTAGCACCTCTTCATTTGCTTCACATGGATCTTTGTGGGCCGATGAAAGTTCAAAGCCGAAATGGGAAGAAATACATCCTGGTTATTGTTGATGATTATTCAAGATATACTTGGGTTAAGTTCCTAGCATCCAAAGATGAAACAACTCAGATGTTGATAGATTTCATCACCAATACTCAAGTAAATCTTCAACTTCCTGTTCGTTACATCCGTTCGGATAACGGTACTGAATTCAAGAATGCTGTTTTTGATGAATTCTGCAAATCCAAAGGTATTACTCATCAATTCTCAGCAGTTCGCACCCCACAACAAAACGGTGTTGTTGAAAGGAGAAATCGATCGCTGGTGGAAGCAGCAAGGACAATGCTTGCTTATTCCAAATTACCATCCAATATGTGGGCTGAAGCTGTTGACACTGCCTGTCACACTCAGAATCGGTCCATTATCAATCAGCGTTTCGAAAAGACTCCTTATGAGGTTATTAACAAACGGAAACCCAACATCAACTACTTCCATATATTTGGGTGTGTTTGTTACACGTTGAATGATCGGGAGAATCTTGGAAAATTCGAGAAGAAAGGTGATGAAGGATATTTTGTTGGTTATTCCAAAACATCTATTGCGTACCGAATCTATAATCGTCGAACAAACATAATTCAAGAGACGATGAATGTGTGGTTCGATGAGATGTCAGGCATGATTTTTGAGCAAGAAAGCTTGCTACCAACAAGTATGGATTCAAGTGCTTCAAGTAATTCTACAAGGAACTCTACCTTAGCTTCTAAATTCAAGAAGTTTCCAACTCCAACCAGTGATGAATTAGATATTCTTTTTGAAGAATTCTATAAGTCAAAACCGATTCATGATCAAGAACCTCCAGACATCGTTGAACCAATTCAAAGCAATGAACCTCTTCATAACAACGATCCAGTTCCTAACAACACTCATGAATCGTCATCAAGTTCTTCTGAGCAAAAATCATCTTCAAATGATTCTATTCCACCATCCTATCCTGATAATTCTTCTCAAGTGAATGTTCAAGAACAACCTTCTCAATTCACTCAGACAACAAATCCCCTGAACACTCCAAATGTGTATGTACCACTTGACTTTGATCATCCAGCATATGAGGAAAGGGTTATACCAAGTTATGATTCCATCTCTCAACAAACTTCAAGTTTCAATGATGGTGATGTTGATCTTCAACAACAAGATCCTCTTCCTCATGCTCACAAGTGGATTCGCATGCAGAAAAATCATCCTACTGATCAAATAATTGGAGATCCACAAGCAGGAGTAACTACTCGTACTTCAGTGAATGAGTGTCTCGTTGCACTTTCTCTTAGCAATATCGAACCCAAAACAGTATCTGAAGCTCTTCGAGATCCAGAATGGGTTAAGGCAATGCAAGAGGAACTCGCACAATTTGAAAGACTGAAGGTATGGAGATTAGTTCCAAATCCTAGAAAAGATGATCCAATCGGAACGAAGTGGATATTCAAAAACAAAAAGGATGAGAATGGAGTAGTAGTAAGAAATAAAGCTCGACTTGTTGCAAAGGGTTATTGCCAACAACCTGGTGTTGACTTCGACGAAACTTTTGCTCCAGTTGCAAGAATGGAGGCCATTCGAATCTTCTTAGCTTATGCCGCATTCCGAAACTTCACTGTGTTTCAAATGGATGTGAAGACTGCTTTCCTGAATGGTGACCTCAAAGAAGAAGTTTACGTTGATCAACCTGAAGGTTTTGTTGATTCTCAAAGACCAAACCATGTCTACAGGTTAGACAAGGCTCTCTATGGTCTTAAGCAAGCACCCCGAGCATGGTATGATTCTTTAACTACTTTCTTACTTAAAGGTGGATTTACCAAAGGCACAATTGACCCTACCTTGTTCATTCGCAAACAAGGTAAGCATGTTCTACTAGTTCAAATATATGTTGATGACATTATATTTGGGTCGACCAGTCAAACATTTTGCCGAAACTTTTCATCTCTAATGGTCAATCATTTTGAAATGAGCATGATTGGGGAAATGAATTACTTTTTGGGTCTTCAAATCAAACAATTACCAACTGGTATTTTTATATCACAAGGTAAATACATAAATGACATGTTGAAAAAGTTTGAGATGACTTCATGTTCTTCAATTTCTACCCCAATGGCTGCTCGAACAACCATTAATACTGATTCAAATGGGAAACCATTTGACCAAAAGAGATATAGAAGTATGATTGGTTCATTGTTGTACCTAACAGCATCTCGCCCAGATATAATGTTTGCAACATGTATGTGTGCTAGATATCAAGCTGCTCCAACTGATTTACATTATCAAGCTGTGAAACGAATCTTTCGTTATCTGAAGGGTACACCCGATTTAGGTCTCTGGTATCCAAGGGATACTGGATTCAATCTAACTGCTTATTCAGATGCAGATCATGCAGGTTGTAAACTTGATCGCAAGAGCACTTCCGGTACTTTACAATTTTTAGGAGATAAAATTGTGAGTTGGTCTTCCAAGAAACAGAACTGTGTTTCACTATCAACGGCTGAAGCAGAATATGTGGCTGCGGCTAGTTGTTGTGCTCAAGTCTTATGGATGAAGACACAACTGACTGATTATGGTCTGACGTATGATCATATTCCTATCTATTGTGATTCTCAGAGTGCCATTGCCATTGCAGTCAACTCAGTAAACCACTCTCGATCAAAGCATATTGATGTTAGATATCATTTTCTCAAAGATCATATTGAGAAAGGTGACATCGAACTCTACTTTGTGGGAACTGAATTTCAACTTGCAGATTTGTTCACAAAACCATTGGACGAAAAGAGGTTTAATTTTCTGATCTCCAAGCTTGGTATGTTAAATCTTAAACCTTAATCTTTTTCATTTGAAGGAATTCTTGACACATTTCAGAAAACAAAATACAAAATTGAAAAATTACAAAAATTAACAAAAAGATTTTTTAGTGGCTTGTATATACTATGTATGCAACCCGTTCTTAAAAGATATATTTATTTTCAGAATGTTTTATACATTCTAAGATATTGTTATTATACATATGGATTCATATAAGATAACGAGGAATCGAACGCCTTTGTGTACTTCCAAGTGTTCTTATATGAATATGTATGTGTAGTAGCAATCAAGTTTTTTTTCCCAAATAAAGTTTTTCAAACTCTCAATTATTGATATGAGAAAGCGAGGGATCGAACGCCTTTGTGTACTCTCTTGCTGTCTCATCTTGAACAATTGGAAGTTAACCTTTGCTTAAAAGTTTTATTGCCTCCAACGTGTTGTTGTAAGTTGCGACGGATTGAACGCCTTTGTGTACTCCCTAACTGTCTTACATTCAACATTGTTGTTGAAGCAAAATTTTTCCGAAATATCACAACAAAGATTTTACTCATGTTTGAACTCACAAAAACCAATTTTTGCTCCACCTTTCTATGGAAATTTTTGATCTATTCTTGCATAGATTAAGGAGGAGTTTGTGATTTCAACAACCTTCAAACCTTCAAATGTGTTTCAAATTTGTTTTCATGCACACATTTGATGTTTTTCCAATGATTTTCAATCAAATGGAGTTCGGTGATTAGTTTGCACATGAGTGATAAGTATTTCTCAATTTATACTCCATGAATTTCATCATCGCCGATGAGTTCTAACCCCGGAGTATTCACTTCTTTCATTAGATAGTGAGGGTATTTTGAGTGATGTTGTTTTCGTGCAAATAGGATGGAGGGAGTAAAGTCGAAAAGTGAGAGGTTAAGGTGATATGTTGTGAGAAAAGGGTTAAAAGAAATGATACCCTTCCCTAAATTCTCAAAAAGCCGGGTAAAACACGTCCCTATCGGATTTTCATTTGTTGATATCTCGATATTGAAAAAGCCTTCATGGACCCAGTGAAGCAATGCACATCTTTCCTAACCACTCAAGTATTTCTTAACAAATGCTTGTTTTATTCTCACGGAGATTTTCACACTTCTATTGACTCTTCTTTTGGAAGATGTTGATATTGAAAAAGGGCGACATTCTGCTCCAGTCCCCGACTTCATTTGTTCACTGTGTCTAGAGCTATATTGCTTGGTCATTATTTTGATCATTATTCATTGTCTATATAGGACACATTCGAGTCATATCTTTGTGATATAATTGCTTATCTTTGTGATATAGCCGGAACATTCGTAGTGATATCTGCAATAATATTCCACGATGATCGAATGGAAATCCTACCAATGCTAACATCTTTTCCAACGTTGAACGTAGGTCTCATAATTACATTTATGTGATTATTGAGCTAACGAGAAGTCTAAGTGACCTCGATTTTCCCTAAAAGTCTTTAAGGATAAAATTGTGGTTATCAAATGCTTCGGTAGTGTTAACCATGATTTATATTCTTTGAAGCAATCTAGTGGTTGAAAAGCCGCAGACCGAACTATGTTAGAGACTTGTTTTGTGCATATCTCAATGATACATAGGAAATCCGAAAAATGTTATACATTTCTATCGGTCATTTCATTAATCCTTTTGATTTTTGAACATGCAAACGGATCATTCTTATCCGGTTTCATTTCTCTTCACACAAACACAGAAACCACCAACACCATGATATACTGTTTGTCCCAACAACTTCAATCTTACATTTTAGTCACCCATAGGATCTCTTGGGTTGGGCTACTAGTTTGGGTTGATGTTTTGATGGTTGACGTTTCTTCATGAGATCATGTTATTCCTGTTGACACTTAATCAATCTCATATGTGCATAATGACATTGATTCCCAATTTTGTCATTATGAGGGGGAGAAAATATTATGATTGATTGATTTACTGTTTGATAAGGAAACAAGAAGAAAAGTTTGTGTGTGGTTGTTTCAATAAGTTTAGAGGCTTATCAGAGTTTGTGTATAGGAGGAGAAAATTCTTAAAGATATGTCAATAGTTTCAGATTTTCTCTAGATTTTAAGTTGATTGAGACTTTTGTTTTGAAGTGGGAGAATTTGAATTGACTTCAGAGATAAGAATGAAATCGAAGATAAAAGATTTTCACTCAAGATGCTTCAAAAGTTCAAAAATGCTCCAAAATGTGTATACTCATGGATTGAGGGGGAGCATGAATACTTCATAAGAATTTCATCCGAACTTCATTCAAATACTTACTCTCCAAAGTGTAGGAGTTGATGTGACAAAGATCAAAGCTTCAAAAAGGTTGAAAAATTTGTTAGAAGATTCAAGTCAAAGAAGTAAAGCTTCAAAAGAGTCTTCATCAAACATTCTTCATTCAAGATCTTCAAGTCATACAACAACATTTTGTCAAGAAACTCCAATGCATACATCAAGGGGGAGAGTTCATATTCATGAAACTTCATTTCAAAAAGATGAGATTCATTCAAGGATTAAAACTGAAGAATCGAAAAGTTAAATTTCACTCAAGAATCGAAGATTGAAGAATCAAAACCAAGATTTATCTCTTCTGCATTTCAAAAGACAACTCTGATTCATTATTCATCAAATCTCAAAGATTCAAGCCAAACATGTTTTCATTATTCTCTGTTCTAAAAGAACATTGAGAATCCTCACATGATTTAACTTCAAGAAGTTCAAGACCAAGACCAAGACTGAATCAAGTTCTCCAAAGACAAAAGAGAAAGCTTTGAAGACTTGTTTCAACACCCCAATTGTCTTCACCACCGGGCTCATCAAATTCATTCCTACAAGACAGTATAACACGTACTTCATTCATTACAATATATCACTAAGAGGGAGAATGTTAGAAATCCAAAAATAGTGATAAATTGTAATCTAGAATAGAGGAATTTCTTGTTGTTAAGTCATAGATAAATGATCACTAAGGTTGAGGGGCTAATAGTGAAAATTAGAATAGTTGAGTAGTTAGACTATAAATAGCCATCTCATACCTTAGAGATCATAACTAACACATAACCTTGTAATAATCATTACACCTTTAATTCCAGATTTACACACAGTTACTTAATCCTCTCTCAAAACACACACAAAACACACCAAGAACACACACTGAAAACCGCCATTGTTGGATTGAATTCAGTAGCTAAAATCGTGTTATAACAGATTGATTGATCGTTCTAGTTGTTGGAATTATGTGACGGTTTATCACGTTTGAATGACTTGGTTTATGTTTTGTTAAGTATTTCATTAATATTAGGATAGGCGTACATACATGGAAGTCGATTGTGCCTTCTTTGGGTTTTAGATGTGGTGGGAAGGCTGCGGGTGACGCTATATATAAGCATCTGGGACTTGAAGAAAGTAGAACCCTCTTAAGTGTATGTACGTGTAGTTGGTTTAAATTGTGGTTAGTGGCTTATGTTTGTTGAATATTGATCGTTGGCTTATGTTTGTTGAATATTGATTGTTGGCTTATGTTTGACGAATATTGATTGTTGGCTTATGTTGACGAATATTGATTGTTGGCTCATGTTGTCGAATATTGATTGTTGGCTTATGTTGTCGAATATTGATTGTTGGCTTATGTTGTCGAATATTGATTGTTGGCTTATGTTGTCGAATATTGATTGTTGGCTTATGTTGTCGAATATTGATTGTTGGCTTATGTTGTCGAATATTGATTGTTGGCTTATGTTGTCGAATATTGATTGTTGGCTTATGTTGTCGAATATTGATTGTTGGCTTATGTTGTCGAATATTGATTGTTGGCTTATGTTGTCGAATATTGATTGTTGGCTTATGTTGTCGAATATTGATTGTTGGCTTATGTTGTCGAATATTGATTGTTGGCTTATGTTGTCGAATATTGATTGTTGGCTTATGTTGTCGAATATTGATTGTTGGCTTATGTTGTCGAATATTGATTGTTGGCTTATGTTGTCGAATATTGATTGTTGGCTTATGTTGTCGAATATTGATCGTTGGCTTATGTTTGTCGAATATTGATTGTGGCTTATGTTTGTTGAATATTGATTGTTGGCTTATGTTGTCGAATATTGATTGTTGGCTTATGTTTGACGAATATTGATTGTTGGCTCAGGTTGTCGAATATTGATTGTTGGCTTATGTTGTCGAATATTGATTGTTGGCTTATGTTGTCGAATATTGATTGTTGGCTTATGTTGTCGAATATTGATTGTTGGCTTATGTTGTCGAATATTGATTGTTGGCTTATGTTGTCGAATATTGATTGTTGGCTTATGTTGTCGAATATTGATTGTTGGCTTATGTTGTCGAATATTGATCGTTGGCTTATGTTTGTCGAATATTGATTGTGGCTTATGTTTGTTGAATATTGATTGTTGGCTTATGTTGTCGAATATTGATTGTTGGCTTATGTTTGACGAATATTGATTGTTGGCTCATGTTGTCGAATATTGATTGTTGGCTTATGTTGTCGAATATTGATTGTTGGCTTATGTTGTCGAATATTGATTGTTGGCTTATGTTGTCGAATATTGATTGTTGGCTTATGTTGTCGAATATTGATTGTTGGCTTATGTTGTCGAATATTGATTGTTGGCTTATGTTGTCGAATATTGATTGTTGGCTTATATTTGTCGAATATGGATTGTTGGCTTATGTTTGTTGAATATTAATCGTTGGCTTATGTTTGTCGAATATTGATTGTGGCTTATGTTTGTTGAATATTGATCGTTGGCTTATGTTTTCGAATATTGATTGTTGGCTTATGTTTGACGAATATTGATTGTTGGCTTATGTTGTCGAATATTGATTGTTGGCTTATGTTGTCGAATATTGATTGTTGGCTTATGTTGTCGAATATTGATTGTTGGCTTATGTTGTCGAATATTGATTGTTGGCTTATGTTGTCGAATATTGATTGTTGGCTTATGTTGTCGAATATTGATTGTTGGCTTATGTTGTCGAATATTGATTGTTGGCTTATGTTGTCGAATATTGATTGTTGGCTTATGTTGTCGAATATTGATTGTTGGCTTATGTTTGTTGAATATTAATCGTTGGCTTATGTTTGTCGAATATTGATTGTGGCTTATGTTTGTTGAATATTGATCGTTGGCTTATGTTTTCGAATATTGATTGTTGGCTTATGTTTGACGAATATTGATTGTTGGCTTATGTTGTCGAATATTGATTGTTGGCTTATGTTTGTTGAATATTAATCGTTGGCTTATGTTTGTCGAATATTGATTGTGGCTTATGTTTGTTGAATATTGATCGTTGGCTTATGTTTTCGAATATTGATTGTTGGCTTATGTTTGACGAATATTGATTGTTGGCTTATGTTTGTCGAATATTGATTGTTGGCTTATGTTGTCGAATATTGATTGTTGGCTTATGTTGTCGAATATTGATTGTTGGCTTATGTTGTCGAATATTGATTGTTGGCTTATGTTGTCGAATATTGATTGTTGGCTTATGTTGTCGAATATTGATTGTTGGCTTATGTTTGTCGAATATTGATTGTGGCTTATGTTTGTTGAATATTGATTGTTGGCTTATGTTGTCGAATATTGATTGTTGGCTTATGTTTGACGAATATTGATTGTTGGCTCATGTTGTCGAATATTGATTGTTGGCTTATGTTGTCGAATATTGATTGTGGCTTATGTTTGTTGAATATTGATCGTTGGCTTATGTTTGTCGAATATTGATTGTGGCTTATGTTTGTTGAATATTGATTGTTGGCTTATGTTTTCGAATATTGATTGTTGGCTTATGTTTGACGAATATTGATTGTTGGCTTATGTTTGTCGAATATTGATTGTGGCTTATGTTTGTTGAATATTGATCGTTGGCTTATGTTGTCGAATATTGATTGTTGGCTTATGTTTGACGAATATTGATTGTTGGCTTATGTTGTCGAATATTGATTGTTGGCTTATGTTGTCGAATATTGATTGTTGGCTTATGTTGTCGAATATTGATTGTTGGCTTATGTTGTCGAATATTGATTGTTGGCTTATGTTGTCGAATATTGATTGTTGGCTTATGTTGTCGAATATTGATTGTTGGCTTATGTTGTCGAATATTGATTGTTGGCTTATGTTGTCGAATATTGATTGTTGGCTTATGTTGTCGAATATTGATTGTTGGCTTATGTTGTCGAATATTGATTGTTGGCTTATGTTGTCGAATATTGATTGTTGGCTTATGTTTGTTGAATATTGATCGTTGGCTTATGTTGTCGAATATTGATTGTTGGCTTATGTTGTCGAATATTGATTGTTGGCTTATGTTGTGATATTGATTGAATCCTTTATTTGCATTTAGTTCATGTTCTACATTAATTCCACCTTGTGCTATATGATTTCCGTGATATTTCTAGCCTTGGCTTGGGGTGTTACAGTGTCTCTAAAAACACAACAGTTTAGTTTTTTCCAGAAAAAGTTTTCTGGATTCATACGCATAAGAGGAAACCATTCAATACTTTTGGTACAAGATTTCTCGATGAATCAAAATCTAGTTCTTGTATGGGAAACCAGTCTTATCCGTTCAAACATTTGGGTGTACCTCCAAATAGTTTGTTCTGAAAGTGATTACACGATTCTGGTTCCAATCCAAGTTATTTATTTATTTTGTTGATCGGATTACGGAAGTCACATGAACAGGTTTGTATACAACATTTACGGGATCAAATAGGTACGCATTCTAACATATCCCCAACAAAGGACAAACTATTTTAATTTATTACCGTAAAAACTTGGCGTGTTGCTGGATGGTTCCTTTTAAGTGTGTATTGTGCATGGAAACTAAATCGATCGCTGAAAGAGTTCTATTCAAACAAATACGGTGGCCCATGTCGGTTTGTTCCAAGATGGTAAAGAACGTAATCTATATATGTTTTCAAGTTTTTCAAATCAAATCCCGTTGTATATAGATTGATATATTAAAACTCCGGATGGGTGTGTCTATCCCTCCAAAGGAATCGTTCCAATGCATGCATATGCCAATTTGATCCCAATTTCATGCGTATCTATTTTAATTATATTAAAAGTATTAAAATTTCTAATTGAAATGATATTAATCGGATGTTTTGGAAAAGTATTAAAACTCCATCTGGTTTAATATTTGGGTGTGGCACTAAATGTTTTCAAATCATTTGAAAATTATTACGGCATATTATTCTGCATTTGCATACGGTTTTTGTGTGCGGAAATATTGGAACGTGATCTAATTTTATTTAAACGACTTCGATTGAATTCGACACTTTGATTTAGAATCATTGTTTTGGAGTGATATATGTGTTCGGGACAAACGGGTTTACACTCCGGTTGTTTTGATAAATGGTGAACTGCATTTATGGGTTGATTTTGAAATTGTTTGAAATCTTCTTTAACAACTGTTTAAAACATGTTGTGGTTTAATTCGAAACGATGGTCGTATGGGTTTATGGTTATTTAAGGCCATATGCACATTTTTTGATCTAATTATTTTTATGCTCATTAATTAATGCTTTAAATTTGTTCCAATGACTACGAGCAAATTACTACATGGTTTGTGATGTAATTTTGACAAATTGGAAAGTTTGAGGGACAAGATTTCGAATATTGGAAAAGGAAGATGTACATCCCTTAATGACTTTGAAAGTGGCTTACGGTATGTCTTCTATCATGTACATGTTAGAAAACGCTTCACGTAAGATTTTTCTTGTCAACAATTTATTTTATTATAAATTGATTGATTTGCAAAACATGATCTTAAAATGGATGAGTCAATTATGGTTTTAGCATAATTGACAATCTTCCAATTATCTGGAAGGACTTTAAGCATACCCTGAAAATTAGAAAGAGGATTTGTCTTTGGTTCAATTTGATGATCATATCTAAATTGAGGGTCACTTCAGGCCCAAGAAGTAGACAAAATAAAGGCAAAGGTCAATCGTAGTCCTTTTTGAATAATGTTAAACATGATAGAAAACCTGGCAGGTTTTTAGAGTTGAAGGGTATTGAGTTTGACAAGTTTATGTTGTCAAGATATTGGTTTGGATACTTATCCAATGATATGTTTAAGTTAAATGTCCTTGTTCCAATTGCAAATGAATAGTTGTGCATGACTTATTGTCTAGCAATAAAATCTTGGCATGGACAAAGTTACTTATTTTATGATGAATGACATGTTTGTTATAAATCTTATATCCGAATTAGATATTTATCATGATAAATGTCATACTTGTAAGCTGGCTAAAATTACGAGACATTTTAAAACATGTTAATTGGGATTCTAGGGTATCAGAACCCATTGATTCAAAATGTGTGATTTTGACGGTACACTTTTCCCTTGGTAATGAAAGTATGTTTTTACTTTCATTATTGATGCCTTTAGGTATCTGTTATGCTTATCTAGTCCACACTTAAGACAAGACTCCTGATAAATTTCTAATTTATGAACAAGAGGTAGGATTTTATCAAGGTGGTTTTATTAAGGGCCTTCTTATTGATAAAGGTAAGGATTATTATGATCTAGTCTACTTTTAGTATACTAGTATAATACACAAGACCTTGATGGTACTGGGTAATCTCATGATGTCTTATTCTGGATTAAGTAAAGGGTGGTTTTGAAGTGAGGCTATGTTAAAAGCCTGTTACTTGTTGACTAGAATTCCTAGCAAGAGTTTGGGATCATAGATTAGTAGATTAGTTGTGAGGCTTATTAAACCTAATGTGAAAAACTTTACGTAAAAGAAGCATAAATTTCATATTCATTGGATATGCTGAACACAGTTTATTGGTTCTATTTTATAGAATTAGATACCTATGTATCTGTTGACATAGTGATTGAGCGGAAGGTTGCTTAATTGTAGTAATAAGGACAGACTTATTTCTGAACCTAGACTCAAGGATGTATCTTATAGCTTAAAAGCTTCAACTGTAACTAACCCTTTTAGTGTTGTCTCTATTGAGGTCAATGATGGGCTTTCTACTAGTACTGAACCTAAAAAGAGTACTAGGACAAAGAAACCTAAGTCTTTGGAGATAATTTTCAACTATACTTAGTTGAAGGATCAAAGGATGGAATTGAATCTAAATATCAATATTGCTGTAATATTGGCATAAATCTAAGTCTTGTAGTGAATCTATTGCTTCTAGAGATGCTTGTTTGTGGAAAGAAGTTGTATTAGATGAGATAAATTCCATCAAGACAACTTGAAGACTTTGTGTTGCATAGTCAATAAAATAAGATGGTTTTATTCTTATTGAGGTTGATGAATGTGTATATAGCAAAATTTGATACATCTGATAAAAAGAGATGTAATTTGTCCATATGTGATGACATGTTAGATCTTTGGTACTAGTAAAGATCAAGTTGATTTACACAAAGGATTTTGTCATCTATGTTTGATATAAAGGACATGGGGGAGGTAGAAGTAATTCTGGGTATAAGAATTACTCATGGGAACAATGCTTTCTTGATTTGTCAATCTCATTATTTTGAGAAGACTTTTGAAGTAATTCGATAAGTCTGAATTGTTCGCCGGTTGTAACCCTCATTGATCCTAACATTAGGCTTATGCCTGACCAAGAAGATCCTATATTTCAGCTTGAATATCCTAAGGCTGTAGGATGCTTAATGCATGTTTTGATTAGCACTAGGCTTGATATAGCCTATGATGAGAAAATCTAGTGGATATACTAGTGATTAAAGCATATCGGTCTTCTGTTATTAAAGGATTTATTAAAGTAAGCTGAATGAGAAAAAGGATAGTTCTTCTACAAGTAGATGGATATTTCTACTTGGTGATAATGTTATTGCTTGGTGTTTCGAGAAGCAGGATTGCATTACCATATCTACAATGGAATCTGAATTTATATTACTAACATGAGTTTGTAAGAAAGTTGATCTTTGATATTCCATTGTTGCCTAAACAGATATCACAATTATCTATCAAATATGATAGTGCTGGCTAAGGATTAAAGTCAGGTGTATAATGAAAAGTCTAGACGGTTATATCTTATACATAGCATGATTCATGAGCTCATCATGCAGGGTGTGATATTTGTTGAATTTGTAAGATCAGAATTTTATTGGACTGATTGTCTAACCTAAGGGTTAGGAAGAGATCTCGTGAATAAATCAGTCATAGGGATGGGTTTAAAGTCCAACAAAAATGTCCTTGTGACAAGATACCCAATTCCCACCTAGTATGACGCTATGTGCTGAATTCAATGTGGAAGGCTTGCATAAGGATATTGGAACACATTAAAAGAATCATCCCAAGGAATGTGTTCAGACTGCAAGATAAAGGAGGTTGAAGTAAAACTTCTTAATAGTTCTTTGAAAAATTGCAGTGCAGGTGCAAGATCTAAAGAACTACCTATAAGAGTATGAAGTTTAGCCGCTTCAAGAAGCTTGGACTTGGCTTCGATATACTCTTTGAAGGATGGGACACAGGCTAGTAAAATATAGTGTCACGTAAGAACACATGATTTTAAACTTGTGTGTACATTATCTTCGTGTATTCACTGAGTTCCCAGGGTTCAATCGTTACGACACCCTGAAATTCGAATATTCGGAATGTGTAATGTACTAAGGTGAAATTCAACCGTCACGACATTTCATTTATGCATAAGTTTGTATTCATTGAGAATATATTTAAGTTGATCATGGATATCACTAAAATGGGGGAGGAATGTTGGATATTTTAGTGATATCAATATTCTGTAGTAGTGGTATTGGATTAACTTATCGAATGGTTGATCTTAATATTCGGTAATCGAGTTAGGTGATGCGGGAGTGCGAACTCGATCGA
>CM067169.1:29708673-29803673 GCA_034093135.1 Erigeron breviscapus | reverse complement strand
ATATATATATATATATATATATATATATATATATATATATATATATATATATATATATATATATATATATATATATATATATATATATATATATATATATATATATATATATATATATATATATATATATATATATATATATATATATATATATATATATATATATATATATATATATATATATATATATATATATATATATATATATATATATATATATATATATATATATATATATATATATATATATATATATATATATATATATATATATATATATATATATATATATATATATATATATATATATATATATATATATATATATATATATATATATATATATATATATATATATTATACAAAATATATATGAGAAAAATATATCAGACAAAATAGATGAATGTGTGTTGTTTTGATTTAGGGTTTGAAGCGATTATATATAGAGACAGAAGTTCCAGAATGCCCCCTCCATCTTTCTTCTTCTTCAACTTTGTCCCAAAGTATATGCATCTTCTGTTAATGACAAAACTGGTCCTTTCACCTTATTCCTGCACAACAACACTCATACAAATAATGAGAATGAATTTCATAACATATGTTTACAAGATTAGATTGGATTTAAAGCATAGATTTTAACATGCCCCCTCAATCTAAACTTGAAACATATCAAACATTTTTAATTTGTTACAAAGATAATGATGAGCATTAATATTGAGACCTTTTGTAAAGATATCTGCAGGTTGTTCATCTGAATCAATTTTAACAAGTTTTAAACAACCTGAAGCAACCTTTTCTCTAACAAAATGAATGTCAATTTCAAAGTGTTTTGTTCTTTCATGAAGAACAGGATTACCAGCAATTTGAATTGCAGGTTTACAATCACAGAAAATTTCAACAGGAAGCTGTTCTTTATATTTCATATCTTTCATGAGTTTTTGAATCCACAAAATTTCACAAGTAGTAGCAGCCAAACACCTGTATTCAGATTCTGCAGAGGATCTGGATATAGTGGGTTGCTTTTTACTTTTCCATGAAATTAAATTGCCATTAAGAAAAATACAGAATCCTGAAACAGACCTTCTAGAGGTGAGGCATTTGCCCCAATCTGCATCAGAGAAGGCTTTTAAACCTTCTTCATTAGATTTCTCAATAATAATTCCTTTACCTGGAGAAGCCTTGAGATACGTCAAAACCCTCATAGCAACTTTAAGATGAGATTGTAAAGGAGCATGCATGTATTGACTTAAACACTGCACAGAATATGCAATATCTGGTCTAGTAATGGTAAGGTAAATAAGTTTTACCTATCAGTTTCTGATACTCAGAAATATTGGGTATAAGTTTATCATTTTCAGTTTCATGAGAAGATAAAACCATGTTAGCTTCTAAAGGTGATCTCATAGGTTTGCACCCTAAAAGACCAAAATCTTTAAGAAGCTCTAAACAATACTTTCTTTGTGATAAACATATACCTTTATCAGTATTTATAATCTCAATTCCAAGAAAAAACTTTAATTCACCCAAGTCTTTGATTAAATTTTTTTCCTTAAGAACAGTTTTAAACAATTCACTTTCTTTTTCATTATCACCAGTAATAACTATGTCATCAACATATACTAGCAATATTAGAAAACACTTCTCATCAGACTTGGTAAACAAAGAGAAATCATTTTTACTTTGTTCAAAACCCATATCAATCAAAGACTTAGTTAATTTTTCATTCCATTGTCTTGGGGCTTGTTTTAAACCATAAAGAGATTTAACAAGTTTGCATACCTTATTGTCATTCTTATTGAAATAACCATCAGGAAGAGACATATATACATCTTCATGTAAATCACCATACAAAAATGCATTATTAACATCTAATTGATATAATTTCCAACCTTTTTGAACTGCCATGTTAATAACACATCTAACTGTAACCATTTTGACAATAGGAGCAAATGTTTCTTCATAATCTAATCCTTCTCTTTGATTATAACCTTTAGCTACTAACCTAGCTTTGTATCTCTCAATCTCACCAGAAGCCTTATACTTGATTTTAAAAATCCACTTACAACCAATTGGTTCTCTTCCCTTAGGAAGATCAGTTATAATCCAAGTGTTATTCCTATTTAAGGCTTCCATTTCATCATTCATAGCATTAACCCAGTTTATATCAGTACAGGCTTCCTCAAAAGTCTTAGGCTCAATGCTTTTATTTAAACAAGATACAAAACAGAAATTTTCTTTAGATAACTTAGAATAATTAACAACTCTTTCTAAGCCATATTTAACTTTGCCTTCAACAATATAATCTTCATACTTTTAAGGCAAATAAGTAGTTCTTTTAAGATTTAAAGGTTCAACATTGTTTTGATTACTTTCAGTCCCCTCAGAAATAGAAGTGGTGTTATCACCATCAAGTTGATGATGAACACTAGTACCCTCATCACTACTGGTAGCTGCAGGTGTACTGCCAGTAGGTGTTGCACTTGGTTCATCAAAATCACTATTATCTCTTCCTTCATCATAGGGAATTTCATGAGTATTGGTTGCATTTTCAGGAAAGAAAAGATCAAAGAAATTTAACTGATTTAAGTCTTTATTGATTTCAGAAGTCTCAATAGTTTTTAAAGGAAAATTTTGTTCATAAAACTTAACATTTCTTGAATAGAAAATAGATTTATTTGGTAAACTTAACAATTTATAAGCTTTCTTTACTCCAGAATATCCAATCAAAATACATTTTTGAGCTCTTTCAGAAAACTTATCATTATTATTTAAATTTGTAGCAAAACATAAGCAACCAAAACTCCTTAAATGGAAGAGATTAGGTTTAAAACCATGAACAAGTTCATACGGACATTTTCCAGCTAAGACTTTTGTGGGTAACCTGTTAAAATACATTTTTGAGCTCTTTCAGAAAACTTATCATTATTATTTAAATTTGTGGCAAAACATAAGCAACCAAAACTCCTTAAATGGAAGAGATTAGGTTTAAAACCATGAACAAGTGTGAGTCCCTTAAGTTCGATGGTTAACCAGGAAAGTGTAAAATACAACAAGTCTAATAATCACTAGAATGGACTAGTATTACTTGTAAATAAATGCAAGAATAGATAAACAAAGTAATACAAGACTTAAAGCAATAAACAAGTAAAGTGGACCATTATGTATTTTTCAATTGTGTATTTTATTTATGATGTTAAATAAAATACAAGGTTGTGCGGAATCAAGATAATACAAATAAGTATGTATCCTAACAACCTATGAGTTACAAATGATCTATAATTGTCAAATAACTCTTTTGGATCGAGATACTTAAAGTTGTGAAGTATCCCTGTTTAAGATCGAGAGTATTTGGACAAATTCACTTTCATGCAAAGTGTATGCTTAAAAGTATTTTTCTCAAGGAAATGACTTTGTATTTATAGGCAACAAAATTCACCAGTGAATTTTGTGCCGTACAAATATGGTTGCATACATTTAATGATCCGACAAGAACATTAAATGTATTGGATAAGGAATAAGGATAAAGTCACATCAAATGACTTTGTGTCCTTTTATCCAACCACCTTTACACACACAAACTTTGGTAAAGAACAACTGGATTGTTCTTTGGAAAGTGTGTAAAGGGAAAAGTCAATCCTCGATATCAGTGTTCAGACTTGTAGGGTCTAGAACACTGACAATCCTCCAGTGTACAGATCTGGTAAGACTTTCCAGTGGACTCCGCCATTTGTCAGTCTTCTTTCTTCAGACTTCAGTCTTTGACTTCAGTCAGAATGTCTTCAGTAGAGTTGATCTGGACTGGGGTGAAGTCCAGTGAGCTCATCTGGAGAATACTCCAGATTTCCTATACAAGTATTTGCTCACTGGTCTTCCATTATTTCTGGACAAATCTTCAGAGGGACTCCAGATTCCAAGTCTGGAGTAGGTCCAGTAGAACACGTTTCTGGACAGATCTTCAGTAAGGCTCCAGTAGTCGAGTCTGGAGCGAGTCCAGTAAATCTGGACTAAATCTGGACCTAACAATTTCCCCCTATTTGTTTAGAAATAATGCAAGTGTTTTCAAGCTTAAATCTATACATTTTGTATGCTTGAAAAACACAAGTTTCGATTTGTCTAAAAAATCTAAGTTACTGGAAAACACTTTATAGATCATGAGTGTTTTCAGTTTCATCTTTTAAGTTCTAACTTAGACTAAATCTGATCATTTACTTATAAGAATAAAAAATTGCAACTATTATTACATACATCAACTGATAAATAGTATACAATTTTCATAAGACAATAATTTACAATAAGTAAATGATAAGAGTCAAGCCCTTCTTTTTGATGTCTGTCCTGGAGCATCTTCAGTAGCCTTTCTCTTTGGTGATGGAGAAGATGGTATTGATTCTGGCGTTCTTATGCCCATTGCAACTTCCATCTGTTGCTTTCTTCTCCATACCTTTTCAATCCTTTTCAGAAATGCTTTAACATCAGTTGACACATCTGTCTTCCCCCTGAACGTTAAAGTGATTTCTTTCAGTTCACTCCATCCAAATGCTTGGACTGAAGTACTTTTCCTCTCATCAGTAAAGTTACCCTCCCTGGTCAACTTTACTTCAAACTTAGACATGCCTTCATGATCTTCAGCCAATTTGATTCCAGCACCAGTGATCCTTCTAGCATCAGCCCTGAAATTCAACATCTCATTGTATTTTTCTTTCAGCTTGGCTTGCTGGATCAATGATTCAGTTTCCTTGGACACTCTCCTTTGCTCTACAGCAGATTGGAGTTCTTGACGATTTATTTTCCGAGAAGTGTCCAGGGGAATGAAATTGCTTACATCAGCATCTTTGATTGCTTTGATCTGTCTGGCAGTCAATTTTGGTAAGCCAGTAAGTCGCTTCCTGTACTCTATCTCCGGAGCACCAGCGTTCTTTCTGATCTTTTTCTGGAGGCTTACCAGTTCATCCTTTCTTTGTCTGATGAGTTCTGGTACACTCACGCCATAAATTATCGAATCATAGACTTGTTCTTCTTCAGCGTAGAAAGAGCGTACATGAACATCATCTAATGCATTTAGGCATTGATGAACTCTGGGGTCATCTTTCATCTTTTTATATACTTCAATATTAATGCCTAACCTGCCAGCATTGTAAGAATCCAGAGTACCCATAGTTGCCATCTCCCTTTGATGGGCCAGCAGTTCATCTTTTTGATTTCTTTTGAAAATCTCTATCATGATGCATTCTTGTTCTAACTTCTTGGAAGTTTCATCATCAGCATCTTCAGTTTGCTCTTCCTCTTCACCAGATACCACTTTTTCTTTTCCTTTAACAGCCTTTAGTGTAGTTGGAATATCTGGGAAGGTCTCAAACTAGGGCTCACTGGCTTCAGTACCAGTAGCTCCTTCAGTTAGCCCGGCTTCAGTGCCATATGCTCTTTCAGGTAGCCCGGCTTCAGTGCCATATGCTCTTTGTGACAATTTCTTTAGTGTTTGGTCACCAGACGACTTTTCCCCCTTGGAATGATCACCAGTCCTTGACTTGAGATCGTTCCATAATTCTTCAAGCATATGTCTATCTAGTGCACCAAATGTTGTACCTGCTATTGGAGTTGTTTCAGTCACAACTTTCTTAAGTGCCTGCACTTCCTTCTGAACATTTGCAACGGTTTTAGCAAAGTGTTTTGGAAACTTTTCATCCAGTAACTTGTCTACTTGGGGTAACACCCCATCATGAATGCTACGAAGAACAGTCTCAGAAACTTCTTCACATATTTCTTTCAGCATATTGTTTCTGAACTTCCTTGTACATGCATCACTTATTGTGCTGACAACTGCATCCTGGTCTAGTGTGGGTCTTGTCTCCAGAGAACTGACCCTAAAAACCAAATTCTGAACATCTTCTTTCAGACCTGCCAGTTCGCCAGTGACTGCAGTCTGAACAGAATTAACCAACCTAGTCTCTAATCCCTGGACTGCCATTTTGATCTTTTCAGTGTTGTTGTTTGTGGCCAGTACCAGTTCATCAAGCTTCTCATAAACCAGCTTCTCATTCCCAGCAAAGACATTCATCTCAGAAGCAAGGTTATTTGATAATAAAGATTTGAAGTCTGAAATAACCTGAGATGAAGTCTGGAGTGATCTCTCCAGGTCCACCACCTTACTTAAAAGGCCTTGGACCTCGGCAGAAGATGAAGTGGAGAGACCACTGGGAGGTTCAAGAGTTGAAGGCAATCTGGTCATAAGAGGAACTTGTGCCCAGTCCTCTTCAGTTGCAGATTCAGATGTTGCAACTGGTGACTCCGGCGCACGAGGTGGAGGTTGAGATTCTGAAGGTTGATTGGTTGCTGGAGTGAAGTATGGTGTATTTCTAGGAATTGAAGGTGGTGGTGGTGGTGGCATGTTTGGTTCTGGTGGTGGTGGCATTTCTGAAGATAAAATTGGTTGGGCGACTTCTTCATCACCCAAGAAATTCATGTTAACATCAAAGCCTTCAGACATTGGGGAATCTACATCATCCCATTCTGGAGTCATCCCAACTGTCTGTTCACCAGGCTGATCACCAGTCTCTACATTCACTTGTTCACCAGCCTCTACATTCAAGTCAATTGGAGCCTCTTGCTCACCAGAAATACGTTCATCAGTCTGAACATCTTCTTCAACAACCTGCTCAACAACCTCTTGTTCATAAATTGGCGATCCATCTAGATTCATAACATCACCAGGATGTCTTTCAGGATTTACCTGAAGTCCTGCTCTCATCAGACGCCTGTTTGTTCTAGGTCATCTGGAAGGTTCAACAACTTCTTGTACATGACCTTCTGGAGCAACTTGTCTGATGGGTTGTACAGCCTCAATTATCTGTACATCTTGGTCTCCAGAGGCTCTTTCAACAGCTTGACCTCTATCTGGAGCCATCCCAGCTTCTTCCCTTTGGAAGGAAAGCATGGACTGAGGAATATCTACCTCGTCCAGTGGAGACCTGAGGTTGACCAAATCCCTCATATACTCACTCACAGAAAAGTGAGTAGTATCCATATCATACTGGTCTCCAAGAGCATTTTTAAACATTAGAGAAAGGAAACGAATATAAGGAACAAATGGTTTTCTTCCTTTCACTCTTAGGCGCTCAACCAGGTCATCAAAAAGAATTTGGGCAAAATCCACTCTAAGCCCAAACCATAAGCAGTAGGCAATCTGGAGGTGGGTTTGATTTATCTGGTCTAACCCTCCAGAACTGCCTCCCAGACATTCAACAATATGGGTGAAAAAATATCTCCATGAGTCTGACAGCTTGCTCATGTAGATAGTCCCTTTTCTGGATAGCTGGCCATGCTCATCCAAGATATCCGTGTGCCCCATGAGTCTGCATACTTCCCTTGTATTTATACCAGTGGGAAGCTCAATAGGCAACTCATTCTGTTCAAAATAATTTAACTGTAGAACAGACCTGAGTAGACTTGCAGTGAAACCAAGGGATCTGGTACCTCCCTTTAGAGTATAATTGATCGATGAAGTTTCATCGTCATATTGAGCAGTATACCAGAATTCACATAGGTACTCATGGTACATCCTTCCTGGATTCAATGTTAACGCACCATATAATGGGCAAGAGAGAAAGAATGAGTTTAATCTCCCAATAATCGATTGGGCATCATGAACACTGGAAAGTGAGAGTCTTGCCATCCAGTTATTCATATTGATTCTTATGGCACTTGCCTCAAGATTGATATGAGGTGCCCTGCCAACATTTTCCGAAGGAGCATATTCAGCGGCAAGGAGATTTTTGAGCGATTTTTATTGTCTAGGTGCCATTTATAACAGAATAAATGAAGATGAAATTGAATATATATAGGTTATGATGAAGATTTGATGAAGGAATTGAATATAAATGGAGTAAATAAGAGAGATGATGATGATTGGAAAATGAATGAAGAAGTAAATGAAGGAATTTGAAAGATTTGGGAGTAAATATGTTCGAAGTAAATGCAATTGAAATTGAAAGTGGGTATTTATAGGAGAGACAATGTGGAACTCAAACGGTTTATTTGAAATTATCAAATAAAGTTTTTGATCGGGTTCTGAGATCCGCATTAATTACATCACATCATACATAAATGCATGACGGTTTACAGCCCACAAACAGTAACAAGTTGTACTTTTTGTTTTCCCAAAGTAAAAATACCATCATTACGTTGAAAAAATTTATATGCCACGTAGGATAAAAATATCTTCAAAAAGATTTGCTTACGTGGCACACACAATGACCAAGTATTTAGAAAATATTATGACATATTACAGTGCATCTGGAGGTTGACTGGACACTCCAGTATCACTGGTGGATTAGTCCAGTGAACATGTACTGATGGTACACTGGAGGGACACTCCAGTAAAGTACCAGTGAAAACCAATTTTTTTGAAAGACTGGTAACCTCAAACGTGCACGTCAACTAATTCAGACAAATGAGAGGGGCACATTTACAAGGAGACATAAGTCACCTCAAACACGCACTTCAACCTGTCCAGTTACCAGTGAGAGGGACACATTTACAAAGCACCAGTAATATTTTCTGAAGAGTTTGTCCAGTGAGAAAATAAATTAATAAATTCCCCTGAACTTAAAATATTTTTAAGAACAAAAATATCTTTCAAGTCTTTCCCTGGAATGTTGTTCCAGAAATCTAATAATGCAAAGATAGTACACAAAGGCGTTCAATATCTGAGCAGTCACCAGATTTAAGGATTTAACATTCCCAACTCACCAACAAGATATTCAAAAGTTTTGACATCCAGAGGTTTGGTAAAAATGTCAGCGAGTTGTTTGTCAGTGGGAATAAAATGGAGTTCAATGTTGTTTTTCATAATATGATCACGAATGAAGTGATACCTGAGATCAATGTGCTTCGTTCTGGAGTGCATGACTGGATTGTTTGAAAGCACCAGTAATATTTTCTGAAGAGTTTGTCCAGTGAGAAATAAATTAATAAATTCCCCTGAACTTAAAACATTTTTTAAGAACAAAAATATCTTTCAAGTCTTTCCCTGGAATGTTGTTCCAGAAATCTAATAATGCAAAGATAGTACACAAAGGCGTTCAATATCTGAGCAGTCACCAGATTTAAGGATACAAAAAAAAAAAAAAAAAAAAAAAAAAAAAAAAAAAAAAAAAAAAAAAAAAAAAAAAAAAAAAAAAAAAAAAAAAAAAAAAAAAAAAAAAAAAAAAAAAAAAAAAAAAAAAAAAAAAAAAAAAAAAAAAAAAAAAAAAAAAAAAAAAAAAAAAAAAAAAAAAAAAAAAAAAAAAAAAAAAAAAAAAAAAAAAAAAAAAAAAAAAAAAAAAAAAAAAAAAAAAAAAAAAAAAAAAAAAAAAAAAAAAAAAAAAAAAAAAAAAAAAAAAAAAAAAAAAAAAAAAAAAAAAAAAAAAAAAAAAAAAAAAAAAAAAAAAAAAAAAAAAAAAAAAAAAAAAAAAAAAAAAAAAAAAAAAAAAAAAAAAAAAAAAAAAAAAAAAAAAAAAAAAAAAAAAAAAAAAAAAAAAAAAAAAAAAAAAAAAAAAAAAAAAAAAAAAAAAAAAAAAAAAAAAAAAAAAAAAAAAAAAAAAAAAAAAAAAAAAAAAAAAAAAAAAAAAAAAAAAAAAAAAAAAAAAAAAAAAAAAAAAAAAAAAAAAAAAAAAAAAAAAAAAAAAAAAAAAAAAAAAAAAAAAAAAAAAAAAAAAAAAAAAAAAAAAAAAAAAAAAAAAAAAAAAAAAAAAAAAAAAAAAAAAAAAAAAAAAAAAAAAAAAAAAAAAAAAAAAAAAAAAAAAAAAAAAAAAAAAAAAAAAAAAAAAAAAAAAAAAAAAAAAAAAAAAAAAAAAAAAAAAAAAAAAAAAAAAAAAAAAAAAAAAAAAAAAAAAAAAAAAAAAAAAAAAAAAAAAAAAAAAAAAAAAAAAAAAAAAAAAAAAAAAAAAAAAAAAAAAAAAAATTTTTTTAAAAGATCTCTAACATATTTCTCCTGATTAATAAAAATGCCATCTTTGTTTTGTTTAATCTGGAGTCCAAGAAAATATGTTAGTTCACCCATCAAACTCATCTCATATTCAGTTGACATTATTTTTGAAAATTTCTTGCACATGTTTTCATCAGTAGACCCAAAAATAATATCATCAACATAAATTTGTACCATTAACAGATTACCTTTTTCAAGAAGAATAAATAAGGTATTGTCAATTGCACCTCGTTTGAAACCATTTTTCAACAAATGTTTAGTCAGAGTGTCATACCAGGCACGTGGGGCTTGTCTGAGGCCATATAGCGCTTTGTCCAGACGATATACCCAATGTGGATGCTTTTCATCAACGAAACCTGGTGGTTGTCTGACATAAACTTCTTCTTCAAGCTTTCCATTCAAGAAAGCACTCTTTACATCCATCTGGTAGACCTTGAACTGATGATAAGCAGCGAATGCTAAGAATATTCTGATCGCTTCAAGTCTAGCCACTGGAGCAAATGATTCATCAAAGTCGACATCTGACTGGCAGTAGCCTTGTGCTACCAGTCTGGCCTTGTTTCTGATTACGTGGCCATCTTCATCTACTTTGTTTCTGAAGACCCATCTTGTTCCAATTGGTTCTTTCTTTCCAACTGGGAAAGGAACCAGATACCAGACCTTGTTCCTTTCAAACTGGTGAAGCTCTTCTTGCATAGCAGTCACCCAGCTTGGATCTTCCATAGCCTCGTCAATCTTCTTTGGTTCCATCAAAGATAGAAAACTAACGTATAAGCATTGATTACTGGAGGCTCTTCTGGTCTGAACTCCTCTACTGGAGTCACCTATGATCTGATCAATAGGATGAGCTTTTGTCCATCTGGAGTACTGACCAGGATTGTTACTGACAACAATATCAGTGCAAGAATTCAGTTGAGTCTCCTCTGGAGTTGTTTCTGGAGGAGGATCTTGCCAGACTACTTCAGTATCTTCATCTGAGTCATTTAAATCACGATTTGCATCATGAAATTCTTCATTTGAAGGCATTTCCTGAAGTACTGGTTCAGTTTGGAATTCTTCATAAGAAGACATTTCTGGTCTATTCTCAACTGACACTGATACTGGGGGAGTAGTACGAACATCTGATCCAATATTAATTTCAGAGGGTAGTTTGAAAATAATAGAAGGATAGAATGGAGTACTACTGGAGAGTTTCTTTTTCTGAACAGGTTCAGATATGCTGAAATTCTGTCTGGTCTTGAAACTGGTACGTTTTTGCTTACCCATCTCACATCCTGGACATGGCCTTTCCTTTTTGAAGGAAACTGAAGGTATCCCATCTGCAAGTTGTTTTCTGGACAACTTATTAATATTCTTGAAATTTAAATGGGATAACCTTTTGTGCCATAACCAGTTTGTGTCTTCATCAGCTTTGGCATCAAATTTGCCTAGCTGACTGGAGTCGTTCAGGATGTAAACTGGACATCCAAAAACGTGAAAATAACCAATATTTGGTTTTCTATTTCTTAAGACTTCATAGGTTGTCTTTTTGTGTCTTTTGATGTACACTGATCGATTCTGGGTGTGGCAAGCAGTTGCAATTGCTTCCGCCCAGAAACTGGTAGACAGACCAGATTCAGCAAGCATACTCCTGGCAGCTTCTATCAGCGTTCGATTCTTCCTTTCCACCACTCCATTTTGTTCTGGAGAGCGGGCTGATGAGAAATTCTGGGAGATGCCAGTGTCAGTACAGAATGACTCCAGAGTTGCATTCTGTTCCATTGTCACTTCTTAACTGACACACTTTTCGACTGTACTTGAGCTCAATTTGCTTGATAAGACTGATGATTTCAGCAGCAGCTTCACTTTTAGACCTAAGAAAGATCACCCAACAATATGTGGAGAATTCATCTACGATCACCAGGGTGTATCTTTTACCATCACGAGTCTGAACATTCACTGGACCAAAGAGGTCCATATGAAGCATATGAAGAGGTTCAGATATGCTGAAATTCTGTCTGGTCTTGAAACTGGTACGTTTTTGCTTACCCATCTCACATCCTGGACATGGCCTTTCCTTTTTGAAGGAAACTGAAGGTATCCCATCTGCAAGTTGTTTTCTGGACAACTTATTAATATTCTTGAAATTTAAATGGGATAACCTTTTGTGCCATAACCAGTTTGTGTCTTCATCAGCTTTGGCATCAAATTTGCCTAGCTGACTGGAGTCGTTCAGGATGTAAACTGGACATCCAAAAACGTGAAAATAACCAATATTTGGTTTTCTATTTCTTAAGACTTCATAGGTTGTCTTTTTGTGTCTTTTGATGTACACTGATCGATTCTGGGTGTGGCAAGCAGTTGCAATTGCTTCCGCCCAGAAACTGGTAGACAGACCAGATTCAGCAAGCATACTCCTGGCAGCTTCTATCAGCGTTCGATTCTTCCTTTCCACCACTCCATTTTGTTCTGGAGAGCGGGCTGATGAGAAATTCTGGGAGATGCCAGTGTCAGTACAGAATTGACTCATGGACCTTCTCCAGTCTCTTGTTGTAGACTCTGAAGGCCTTGCGAATGGCTGAATAGCCTAAGAAATACCCTTCATCAGCTTTGGCATCAAATTTGCCTAGCTGACTGGAGTCGTTCAGGATGTAAACTGGACATCCAAAAACGTGAAAATAACCAATATTTGGTTTTCTATTTCTTAAGACTTCATAGGTTGTCTTTTTGTGTCTTTTGATGTACACTGATCGATTCTGGGTGTGGCAAGCAGTTGCAATTGCTTCCGCCCAGAAACTGGTAGACAGACCAGATTCAGCAAGCATACTCCTGGCAGCTTCTATCAGCGTTCGATTCTTCCTTTCCACCACTCCATTTTGTTCTGGAGAGCGGGCTGATGAGAAATTCTGGGAGATGCCAGTGTCAGTACAGAATGACTCCAGAGTTGCATTCTGTTCCATTGTCACTTCTTAACTGACACACTTTTCGACTGTACTTGAGCTCAATTTGCTTGATAAGACTGATGATTTCAGCAGCAGCTTCACTTTTAGACCTAAGAAAGATCACCCAACAATATGTGGAGAATTCATCTACGATCACCAGGGTGTATCTTTTACCATCACGAGTCTGAACATTCACTGGACCAAAGAGGTCCATATGAAGCATATGAAGAGGTTCAGATATGCTGAAATTCTGTCTGGTCTTGAAACTGGTACGTTTTTGCTTACCCATCTCACATCCTGGACATGGCCTTTCCTTTTTGAAGGAAACTGAAGGTATCCCATCTGCAAGTTGTTTTCTGGACAACTTATTAATATTCTTGAAATTTAAATGGGATAACCTTTTGTGCCATAACCAGTTTGTGTCTTCATCAGCTTGAGTATAGAAACACTGCTCTGAAGGAGAGCTTTCCATATCCATCACGTACACATTCCCTTTTCTGGGAGCAATCAACACTACCTTCAAGTCCTTGTTGAATACGATACCCTGAGCAATATTGAATAGAACTTGATAGCCATCATCACACAGTTGGCTTACACTGATCAGGTTATATTTCAAACCATTCACAAATGCAACACGTCTGAACTTGACTTGTTCATTGTTCAGAACACCGTATCCCTCAGTCTTTCCACAACCATCATTTCCAAAAGTAATGGAGGGTCCATCAGAAATGGTGAACTCCTCCAGCAGGGTCTTACATCCAGTCATCGTCCTGCCAGCAGCACTGTCAAGATACCAGATATATTTCTTTCGATCGCCCAGCACATACACCAGATACTTATCAGTTAGATTTGGGAACCCATCGATTGATGGGTTCACTGGACCCTCCCTTATAGGTCCCTGGGGCAATCTGGTTTAGTTCACTTTCTTCAACAGTGGTCTTAGTTGAAAAGACCACTGGGGTTGATAGTTTTGAAACCTTTTTCTTTTTCTCAACTGGAGAAATAGATTTAACTTTCTTAGCAAAAGGTTTTGTATTTTGTCTAGGGCCAGATGAAGTACCCTCAATAAAGTTTAATCTTGCATTAAAACTTTGAGATTGACGAGTCAGAATTTGAATCTGGCTCTCTAACCTGGACAAAATATTTTCTTCAGATGACACCTTAGCCTTTCCAGTCCTAGGCTTAGGTAGGGGATTGGTCTGAGGCAAAGGTTTATTCCGATAAACCTCTTTAACTGGAGCAGCCATCTGGAATGCTCCAGTCTTGACCTCTGGGATTGAACTGGGTAAAAATTGGTCTTATCAGTTGAAGAACTGGATGCAAATTGTCCAGATGGCCTACTTGCTCTTGCTTTGAAACGGTTAAACGTTTTAGCAATCATTGCAATGAGGTCATCATCATCAGTTTCATCACAACAGTCTGGAGAGATATGACTGGTCTCTCCAGAATCCATGAGTTCAGACACCATCTTCTTCATAGAAAATACATTCTCAGAAGATATCAGTGCTGTACCTTGTGGTTCAGTATGACTAACCACATTAGGACTACTGGAAGCATGGTTAAAAGCATCTTGTTCTGCCACCACTCTCTGGGCTTGATTTTCTTCAGTGTACCTGAAAGCTCCATATAGAGTTGAGAGAGTGTGTGTGTGCAGAGTTTTACCTTGTCGTAAGACCAGGATCATGTGAGACCATTTGGTGGGTAGAATATCACAAAATTTCTCCAGAAGTATATCCTTGTCCTTCTCAACCCCAAGACCTCTCAATTGGTTTATGATACTCATAAATCTGGTGTAAGTACCAGTGAGAGACTCGTTAGGCTGAGCAAAAAATGACTCATACCTCTTGTTTAAGGAGACCTTTCTGGTGACAATGGTGTCATCTCCTCCTTCATGTTGATTTAAAAGTTCATCCCACATGGTTTTAGCACTAGGAAAAAGAACTAGTGTGGGAATTAGGGTTTCAGGAACGGCCCCGAGGATCATGTTTTTGAGAAGGGTGTCTAGATTCACCAATCTCCTCTCCTCTTCAGACCAATGTTCCTCCCTCTTTTCCCTTCCTCTTCTAGATCCAGAAGGATCAAGAAGGGGATTGAGAGGTGATGTTGGTACATAAGGACCTTCATTTAAAATTTTCATCATGTTCCTCTCAATACCAGTGACATGCAAAACCATCCTAGCCTTCCACGTACCAAATTCATCACTGTTCTCACTGAATTTAGGAACAGGATTATTTGAGTAGAATGGACCAGGCTTGGATACAAACTGGTTGGACCTGCACTCTTTCATGAAATGACCCTTTTTGCCACACTTAAAGCATGTCAAATTGGTCTTATCAGTTGAAGAACTGGATGCAAATTGTCCAGATGGCCTACTTGCTCTTGCTTTGAAACGGTTAAACGTTTTAGCAATCATTGCAATGAGGTCATCATCATCAGTTTCATCACAACAGTCTGGAGAGATATGACTGGTCTCTCCAGAATCCATGAGTTCAGACACCATCTTCTTCATAGAAAATACATTCTCAGAAGATATCAGTGCTGTACCTTGTGGTTCAGTATGACTAACCACATTAGGACTACTGGAAGCATGGTTAAAAGCATCTTGTTCTGCCACCACTCTCTGGGCTTGATTTTCTTCAGTGTACCTGAAAGCTCCATATAGAGTTGCAGCCCCCCCCCCCCCCCCCCCCCCCCCCCCCCCCCCCCCCCCCCCCCCCCCCCCCCCCCCCCCCCCCCCCCCCCCCCCCCCCCCCCCCCCCCCCCCCCCCCCCCCCCCCCCCCCCCCCCCCCCCCCCCCCCCCCCCCCCCCCCCCCCCCCCCCCCCCCCCCCCCCCCCCCCCCCCCCCCCCCCCCCCCCCCCCCCCCCCCCCCCCCCCCCCCCCCCCCCCCCCCCCCCCCCCCCCCCCCCCCCCCCCCCCCCCCCCCCCCCCCCCCCCCCCCCCCCCCCCCCCCCCCCCCCCCCCCCCCCCCCCCCCCCCCCCCCCCCCCCCCCCCCCCCCCCCCCCCCCCCCCCCCCCCCCCCCCCCCCCCCCCCCCCCCCCCCCCCCCCCCCCCCCCCCCCCCCCCCCCCCCCCCCCCCCCCCCCCCCCCCCCCCCCCCCCCCCCCCCCCCCCCCCCCCCCCCCCCCCCCCCCCCCCCCCCCCCCCCCCCCCCCCCCCCCCCCCCCCCCCCCCCCCCCCCCCCCCCCCCCCCCCCCCCCCCCCCCCCCCCCCCCCCCCCCCCCCCCCCCCCCCCCCCCCCCCCCCCCCCCCCCCCCCCCCCCCCCCCCCCCCCCCCCCCCCCCCCCCCCCCCCCCCCCCCCCCCCCCCCCCCCCCCCCCCCCCCCCCCCCCCCCCCCCCCCCCCCCCCCCCCCCCCCCCCCCCCCCCCCCCCCCCCCCCCCCCCCCCCCCCCCCCCCCCCCCCCCCCCCCCCCCCCCCCCCCCCCCCCCCCCCCCCCCCCCCCCCCCCCCCCCCCCCCCCCCCCCCCCCCCCCCCCCCCCCCCCCCCCCCCCCCCCCCCCCCCCCCCCCCCCCCCCCCCCCCCCCCCCCCCCCCCCCCCCCCCCCCCCCCCCCCCCCCCCCCCCCCCCCCCCCCCCCCCCCCCCCCCCCCCCCCCCCCCCCCCCCCCCCCCCCCCCCCCCCCCCCCCCCCCCCCCCCCCCCCCCCCCCCCCCCCCCCCCCCCCCCCCCCCCCTCCTCCTTCATGTTGGTTTAAAAGTTCATCCCACATGGTTTTAGCACTAGGAAAAAGAACTAGTGTGGGAATTAGGGTTTTAGGAACGGCCCCGAGGATCATGTTTTTGAGAAGGGTGTCTAGATTCACCAATCTCCTCTCCTCTTCAGACCAATGTTCCTCCCTCTTTTCTCTTCCTCTTCTAGATCCAGAAGGATCAAGAAGGGGATTGAGAGGTGATGTTGGTACATAAGGACCTTCATTTAAAATTTTCATCATGTTCCTCTCAATACCAGTGACATGCAAAACCATCCTAGCCTTCCACGTACCAAATTCATCACTGTTCCCACTGAATTTAGGAACAGGATTATTTGAGTAGTGCACATGCACGTGTGGAGAAGCAGGAGTAGGAGGAGGAGGTGGATTAGTGTTATTAACAATTGGTGGTTCATTTTGATCATTAATATTTGCATTAGGATCGGGACCAAGACTAAAACCTTGTGTATTTTCTTGGTTAGCCATCAAGAAACAGATCTAGGCAATGTTTAGCCTTCTGCTCTGATACCAAATGTGAGTCCCTTAAGTTCGATGGTTAACCAGGAAAGTGTAAAATACAACAAGTCTAATAATCACTAGAATGGACTAGTATTACTTGTAAATAAATGCAAGAATATATAAACAAAGTATTACAAGACTTAAAGCAATAAACAAGTAAAGTGGACCATTATGTATTTTTCAATTGTGTATTTTATTTATGATGTTAAATAAAATATAAGGTTGTGCGGAATCAAGATAATACAAATAAGTATGTATCCTAACAACCTATGAGTTACAAATGATCTATATTTGTCAAATAACTCTTTTGGATCGAGATACTTAAAGTTGTGAAGTATCCCTGTTTAAGATCGAGAGTATTTGGACAAATTCACTTTCATGCAAAGTGTATGCTTAAAAGTATTTTTCTCAAGGAAATGACTTTGTATTTATAGGCAACAAAATTCACTAGTGAATTTTGTGCCGTACAAATATGGTTGCATACATTTAATGATCCGACAAGAACATTAAACGTATTGGATAAGGAATAAGGATAAAGTCACATCAAATGACTTTGTGTCCTTTTATCCAACCACCTTTACACACACAAACTTTGGTAAAGAACAACTGGATTGTTCTTTGGAAAGTGTGTAAAGGGAAAAGTCAATCCTCGATATCAGTGTTTAGACTTGTAGGGTCTAGAACACTGACAATCCTCCAGTGTACAGATCTGG
Source organism: Erigeron breviscapus (assembly GCA_034093135.1). Lineage (NCBI taxonomy): Eukaryota > Viridiplantae > Streptophyta > Magnoliopsida > Asterales > Asteraceae > Erigeron > Erigeron breviscapus. Next base: position 29,785,872 of record CM067169.1, on the reverse strand, counting down.
TAAGACTTTCCAGTGGACTCCGCCATTTGACAGTCTTCTTTCTTCAGACTTCAGTCTTTGACTTCAGTCAGAATGTCTTCAGTAGAGTTGATCTGGACTGGGGTGAAGTCCAGTGAGCTCATCTGGAGAATACTCCAGATTTCCTATACAAGTATTTGCTTACTGGTCTTCCATTATTTCTGGACAAATCTTCAGAGGGACTCCAGATTCCAAGTCTGGAGTAGGTCCAGTAGAACACGTTTCTGGACAGATCTTCAGTAAGGCTCCAGTAGTCGAGTCTGGAGCGAGTCCAGTAAATCTGGACCTAACAACAAGTTCATAGGGACATTTTCCAGCTAAGACTTTTGTGGGTAACCTGTTAATGATATAGACTGCAGTTAGAACACACTCACTCCACAAATTTAGAGGGATCCCCCCTTGAAACATAAGAGATCTTGCAACATTCAAAAGATGCCTATGTTTCCTTTCTACAACATGCAACATTCCAGTCATATGTTGGTTTGCCCCTGAATCCATAAGCCAACCCAGAATTTTGATTATAAGACTTTGATTGTTAAAAAACTTTCCAAAATTTTCATTAAAAAATGAATTTGCATTGAAAATTATACCTGCCATATTGGCATGAGAAGGTGGAAAACCAGTAGGAACAGAAGGTTTATCACTAATAAGAGCCATCAACTTCATCATCTGTTCATTTGTAAAAGACAAAGTAGAAGCAGAAGGAGTACCAGAAGAAGAAGCAGAAGTGCTTCCAACATTATTATCAGAAACAAAATTATAAGTAGTAACAGATTTAGAACCAGATTGATTGTTAAACTTTTTCTTAAAACCATTTGGATAACCAACAAGTTCATAGCATCTATCAACAGTATGACCTAAATAACCACAATGAGTGCACTGAAGATTAGGATTAGGACCTCTTTGAACATTAGAACTTGACCCTTTAAAATTTCCAAATTGTTTCTTTCTTGTATCATTAAATTTAGCCACAAAAGCAGATGATTGATTCTTTTGATTAACTTGATTAATTCCTATACCTCTATGTGATTCCTCTCTAGATATTAAGGCAAAAGCAGTCTTTACACTAGGCAGAGGTTCAGTAGTAAGAATAATACTTCTAATATTAGTAAAAGAATCATCTAAGCCCATCAAAAATTGCAACAACTTCATGACATTATTATGAGCAATAAAACTTTTAGAAGCCTTACAAGTACAAACTGGCAATTTAACAAGAGCATCATACTGTTTCCATAATGAGTTTAACTTGTGATAATATTCAGAAACAAGCATACCATTCTGTTTTAAAGAGTTAATTTTCATATATAGATTAAAAGTGACAGAACCATCAATTTTATCATAAGTTTCTTTTAATTCTTTCCAAACAAAAGCAGGATCAGTAGAAAAAATTTGACCAAGATATAGTTCATCAGAAATTGAACCAAGAATCCATGAAAGTAACACAGCCCTACACCTATCATACTGACTAGCAAGCACATCATCATCATCATCATCATCATCATCATCATCATCATCATCATCATCATCATCATCATCATCATCATCATCATCATCCTCATCATCATCATCATCATCATCATCATCATCATCATCATCATCATCATCATCATCATCATCATCATCATCATCATCATCATCATCATCATCATCATCATCATCATCATCATCATCATCATCATCATCATCATCATCATCATCATCATCATCATCATCATCATCATCATCATCATCATCATCATCATCATCATCATCATCATCATCATCATCATCATCATCATCATCATCATCATCATCATCATCATCATCATCATCATCATCATCATCATCATCATCATCATCATCATCATCATCATCATCGTCATCATCATCATCATCATAATCATCATCATCATCATCATCATCATCATCATCATCATCATCATCATCATCATCATCATCATCATCATCATCTCATCATCATCATCATCATCATCATCATCATCATCAGATTCATCATCATCATCATCATCATCATCATCATCATCATCATCATCATCATCATCAGGTTTTTCAATAGATCCATCAATAAAACATGTTTTATTCTTAGTATCCAAAGCTAGTTTTAAAGCACAACTCCAAACATTATAATTTTCAGTTCCTTTTAGTTTAAAATTGATCAAAGGTGTATTAGATCAAATAAGAGAGAAGGGAGAGAAATAACAATACAGTGCTTTAATGCCGAAGGTAGAGGAACCCTAATTTCTCTTTGATTCACTTAGTCAAAGAGAAAATCAGGATCAGAATCTGCAGCGGAATCCAGATCAAAAATAAAATTAGGGTTTCTTAAAAAATTAGGGTTTCTGATGAAATAAAATTAAAAAATAAGAGGTTTCTTAAAAAATTAGGGTTTCTTAAAAAATTAGGGTTTCTTAAAAAATTAGGGTTTCTTAAAAAATTAGGGTTTCTTAAAAAATTAGGGTTTCTTAAAAAATTAGGGTTTCTTAAAAAATTAGGGTTTCTTAAAAAATTAGGGTTTCTTAAAAAATTAGGGTTTCTTAAAAAATTAGGGTTTCTTAAAAAATTAGGGTTTCTTAAAAAATTAGGGTTTCTTAAAAAATTAGGGTTTCTTAAAAAATTAGGGTTTCTTAAAAAATTAGGGTTTCTTAAAAAATTAGGGTTTCTTAAAAAATTAGGGTTTCTTAAAAAATTAGGGTTTCTTAAAAAATTAGGGTTTCTTAAAAAATTAGGGTTTCTTAAAAAATTAGGGTTTCTTAAAAAATTAGGGTTTCTTAAAAAATTAGGGTTTCTTAAAAAATTAGGGTTTCTTAAAAAATTAGGGTTTCTTAAAAAATTAGGGTTTCTTAAAAAATTAGGGTTTCTTAAAAAATTAGGGTTTCTTAAAAAATTAGGGTTTCTTAAAAAATTAGGGTTTCTTAAAAAATTAGGGTTTCTTAAAAAATTAGGGTTTCTTAAAAAATTAGGGTTTCTTAAAAAATTAGGGTTTCTTAAAAAATTAGGGTTTCTTAAAAAATTAGGGTTTCTTAAAAAATTAGGGTTTCTTAAAAAATTAGGGTTTCTTAAAAAATTAGGGTTTCTTAAAAAATTAGGGTTTCTTAAAAAATTAGGGTTTCTTAAAAAATTAGGGTTTCTTAAAAAATTAGGGTTTCTTAAAAAATTAGGGTTTCTTAAAAAATTAGGGTTTCTTAAAAAATTAGGGTTTCTTAAAAAATCAGGATCAGAATCTGCAGCGGAATCCAGATCAAAAATAAAATTAGGGTTTCTTAAAAAATTAGGGTTTCTGATGAAATACGCCCCAAAATTAAAAAACCCTAACAGAAACAGATCTAAAACAAGTTGATTCAACCTGTCTCTGATACCATCTACAAAATCTAATCTAAGAAGATTAACACACAAACTTTACCCGAATTAAGTCGGATCGATTATCCTTCTCTTATTATTATTGTTATTAATATGAATACAGAATATAATCTAAACAACTGTTGTTTAGATTTATACAGAATACCAGACAGAATGAATACGATCAAGATGATCGAATTTATACAAAATATATATGAGAAAAATATATCAGACAAAATAGATGAATGTGTGTTGTTTTGATTTAGGGTTTGAAGCGATTATATATAGACAGAAGTTCCAGAATGCCCCCTCCATCTTTCTTCTTCTTCAACTTTGTCCCAAAGTATATGCATCTTCTGTTAATGACAAAACTGGTCCTTTCACCTTATTCCTGCACAACAACACTCATACAAATAATGAGAATGAATTTCATAACATATGTTTACAAGATTAGATTGGATTTAAAGCATAGATTTTAACAAAATCCAAATGTAGACTAACAAGTAACAACAAGACAGTAACATCCCCATGAAGATTAAGTAAGCAGACCGTGCACAACACATTTAAATGAAGTCCCCATACAAGGATAAGCTCCATATACAACAAGTCAAAGTCATCCAATCTCCATTGGGTTCACGAGCCAATTGTTCCAATCGTAATTACGCTTCTTATCACGGTTAGTCAAAGAGAAAATCAGGATCAGAATCTGCAGCGGAATCCAGATCAAAAATAAAATTAGGGTTTCTTAAAAAATTAGGGTTTCTGATGAAATACGCCCCAAAATTAAAAAACCCTAACAGAAACAGATCTAAAACAAGTTGATTCAACCTGTCTCTGATACCATCTACAAAATCTAATCCAAGAAGATTAACACACAAACTTTACCCGAATTAAGTCGGATCGATTATCCTTCTCTTATTATTATTGTTATTAATATGAATACAGAATATAATCTAAACAACTGTTGTTTAGATTTATACAGAATACCAGACAGAATGAATACGATCAAGATGATCGAATTTATACAAAATATATATGAGAAAAATATATCAGACAAAATAGATGAATGTGTGTTGTTTTGATTTAGGGTTTGAAGCGATTATATATAGACAGAAGTTCCAGAATGCCCCCTCCATCTTTCTTCTTCTTCAACTTTGTCCCAAAGTATATGCATCTTCTGTTAATGACAAAACTGGTCCTTTCACCTTATTCCTGCACAACAACACTCATACAAATAATGAGAATGAATTTCATAACATATGTTTACAAGATTAGATTGGATTTAAAGCATAGATTTTAACAAAATCCAAATGTAGACTAACAAGTAACAACAAGACAGTAACATCCCCATGAAGATTAAGTAAGCAGACCGTGCACAACACATTTAAATGAAGTCCCCATACAAGGATAAGCTCCATATACAACAAGTCAAAGTCATCCAATCTCCATTGGGTTCACGAGCCAATTGTTCCAATCGTAATTACGCTTCTTATCACGGTTAGACATCCAAAGAAATCCAAGAGACATAATCGAATTGAAAGTATCAATCGGGGTAGCGTGATTACCATTATGTAGAGCATTGTTTTTCTCCTTCCAAATATGCCATCACCAGACGAAAATAATAGCTTCAAGCATGTCGAGTTTTGGATTAGTAACCTGTAAGTATTTATACCATGTATTTCTAAACATATTATTCCAAATATATATAAATTGACGTAGATATTTTTGACTCCGAATTTGAATTTAATTAATTTTTTTTGGCACCATACAATGTCCAACAAAAAAGAGAAGTATTAATCGTTACCTTGGACTAAATGTTTAAAAAATATTATTCTAAAAGTTGTCAATTATTCCGATTACAAATCAGTTTGATTAAAAGAATCACAATCAATTGAATTTATATTTCAGTAAAGAAGTAGGGTTGTTTTTGGTAACACAAAATGTCCATCAAAAAAAATATTAATTATCACCTTAATTAAATAAAATGTTTAAAAAACTTATTTTAGATACAAACAGTTTGATTAGAATAATTATTAAACAACTAATTTTATTAATTCAATAAAGAAGTCAAATTCATTGATGAAAAAAAGGTTTGAAATAATTATTAACAAACTAATTTTATTAATTCAATCTATTCTATTATATAAATAAAGTAAAATTGTGATGACATAAGAATTTTTAAAAATTGTCTTATATGGTATAACCACACATCTTTTTAGTTTAATTATTACATCATCATACTTTGTTAATTTAAAATTCAAAATATCCTTCTCTTTTTTAAATATCATTAATATAGATTTTTATTAAATGTCCACATTATTATGTAAGATTTTAATCACCTTAATTTTTCGTTATAAAACTTATTTTAGATACAAACAGTTTGATTAGAATAATTATTAAACAACTATTTTTTGTTTTACAAACCGTATGTGTTTCAACGTGTGTCCACACCTACAAAACTTTTGTTTCCGTTTAGTTTCGTTTTTTACATAGTAACTTATTACAACTTTTCAACTTATTTAACGCTGTTATTATACATTTAAAGATAACAACATATCTTAAAGCTACATGGGTATCATTCGGTTTATTTACAAAGCGTCTATAAGTTAATCAGGGTTGAACCCGGGTTGATTAGCTAGTTTTTTAATTAAATTAGAATTGAAACATTTTTAATCGACATGTGTCACACTATCTAAGCGACGTGTGTCTTTCAATTTATTAACCTTATCTTTTAAATACCATATATAACTAAAAATACTACTCGTATTTAATTAGTACGTAATATATATAATATATAATTAGATTTTTATTATTAAATTGTTACCATATATATCGATAATTAAAATATATTTAATATGTCAAGTATAACATAACTTCTTAGTTTACAAACTAGTTGGTTTACCCGCGTGTTGCAGCGGGAATCATATTTTTTTAACTGAGTAGGAATAAATGATTGAACTAAAAACATTTGTACTAAAACTACTAAAAATTAACTTTTTTTTTAACAGCGCTAAAAATTAACTTTATACATTACTTTGTAGTTTCAACACACTTATTAGAAAGAATGAGGTAGTATAATAGACATATTTGGGGTGGGCACATGTATTTTAGCTTCCACCTTTGGTGGGCCTGAGTAAGTTTTCCCCTCAAGATTTTTGAATGATAGGGGTTTTTTCATCGATGGATTTTAAATTGGTGATTTATTCGGCGAGTAGGCTCTTATCGCAGACCGGTTAAGACAATGTATGTCAGGCCTCCCGATATTCACGTATAAATCACACCTTTAAAAAAGGTGTGAAATTGTAAAAGAAAAGCAAAGGTTGTGTTAAAAATTAAAAACAAAAAATTAGTTGCCAAAACTTAAAAAGCTAAAAGTTTACTATTCTTAAGATTGTTCTTAAATGTATATATAATAATAATAATAATAATAATAATAATAATAATAATAATAATAATAATAATAATAATAATAATAATCTTAATAATAATAATAATAATACAAATAATAATAATAATAATAATAATAATAATAATAATTAGACATTTGTATCATATTTTTTTCGAACATTCAGTCGGTATACGACATCAGGGAAACCTCACTGTATAATGGTGAAGCCTTGCACGTACCCTAGACAACGAGATGTTGACCATGAGCCGTTACAAGTATTCAGAGGGAAAAACCCCAAGGTTTTGTCATCCTTAAGGATCGAACTCAAAACCTTGGGTAAAACTAGGAATGTCTCTGACCAGTTTGAATGACATTCATATAAGCCTATTAAACATGTAATAATCACGAGTAAACGTAGGGGATAAATAAATCACGTATAGCATACAATTAATTAACATAAAAAATGAATAAATAAGATTGATTACCTTTTGTTGTTTGACTTAATCAAATAAGTGACTTTTGAACAAGACTAACAAATAAAGTTTTAAAGTAAAAACTCTGCCTAATAGTTTATAACTGATATCTATAATATAACTAAAAGAGGAGGTTGGGGGTACACTTGGCACCCCTAATCCCCTCCTTTAGCCTAAAACTCCCTCCTCATTAATCCTCTATTTTTTAATATTTTTTAATTATTAAATCTAAAGGCCGACCTTATTATTAATAAAACAATCTTTTTATCCTTAAAAGTCTCCCAAAAATTATATTATATCTATATATATACAACCTAGGAAAAAACCCTCACATATTCTCAACCAAAAAAAAAACCTACGACCAAACCAAAAAAAATAGTCGACTACCAAAAGGTTCAACCTCCTCCTATACCAGGTAACATGTTTTTAATTTTTAAAGATCATCACTTTTATGAAATTCAATATATTATGAACTTAAATTATTATTATCATTATTAATTATTATTATTATTATTATTATTATTATTATTATTATTATTATTATTAATATTATTATTATTAATATTATTATTATTAATATTATTATTATTATTAATATTATTATTATTAATATTATTATTATTATTATTATTAATATTATTATTATTATTATTATTATTAATATTATTATTATTATATTATTATTATTAATATTATATTATTATTATTATTATTAATATTATTATTATTATTATTATTAATATTATTATTATTATTATTAATATTATTATTATTATTATTATTATTATTAATATTAAATTATTATTATTAATATTATTATTATTATTATTATTATTAATATTATTATTATTAATATTATTATTATTATATTATTATTATTATTAATATTATTATTATTATTATTATTATTAATATTATTATTATTATATTATTATTATTAATATTATTATTATTAATATTATTATTATTATTATTAATATTATTATTATTAATATTATTATTATTAAATTATTATTATTTATTATTATTATTATTAATATTATTATTATTAATATTATTATTATTATTATTATTATTATTAATATTATTATTATTAATATTATTATTATTATTAATATTATTATTATTATTATTAATATTATTATTATTATTATATTATTATTATTATTATTAATATTATTATTATTATATTATTATTATTAATATTATTATTATTATTATTATTATTAATATTATTATTATTAATATTATTATTATTAATATTATTATTATTATTAATATTATTATTATTAATATTATTATTATTAATATTATTATTATTATTATTAATATTATTATTATTATTATTCAATATTATTATTATTATATTAGTATTTGTAGAAAAAATCTCATTAATTTACACTTTTTTGTTTTCATCAATAATTTACACTTTTTACCCTTGAATACTTAATTTATATTTATTTTAGCCATCAACTTGAGAGATTTTTTTAAAATTTTTTAAATTTAATTAATTAAAAATATTTCAACATATGAAATATTGTCTACAAAAATTATTTCAAAAGATGAAATACAATATATGTGTTCAATGTTCTAGAAGTATATTCTTTTAAATTTGTTTTTACTTACATTTTTACATTTAAATTTATATATTTAATAATTTATCTTATCTTTAAAATGTTATAAACAATCCGTGTAATCACATTTCTCGATTTTCTCAAATTTTTAATTTTGACTTTTCTTGACTTTTATTATATTAAATAAATATAGATTTACACATATAAATATCAATGTCGACTACATGACTAAAGATAAATATTAACTTATAAGAAAATATTATAAATTGATACCTATAAATGTCGTACATTGGTATCCCAATACAATATTGATAATGTCGTCCAATTTAATAATATATTAGATTAGATTTTTATAAATTATAAATATTAATATTTAATTTAATATTTAATTTAATATTTAATATAAACACAATATGAACTCTATAGATACCTATCCCAAACACAATAACAGATAACGATACAACATCCTTATCCTAAACACAATAGGAATCACATAACATTGTGGTTTTTCTTGTAACAACCGTCTTAGAAATGTTCTAAATAGGTTCTCTGAAACGTACTTTCGCCACCGGAACGGCTAGACAGTTCAATTTATTTAAGTTCTTGACGTACTTTAGACTGAAATTATGTGCTTATATGAAGGTCAACTTGATCTTAATTCCTGACTTATATGACGAATTTATGACTAAATTCGACGAATTAATAAAGTTCTAGACTAAAAAATAATTGCAAATGAGTCCTTGCATTTATGATGTTCACTTAATATGAGAAGACTATAAATAGAAGGTTTAGTGAGAGAAAACCCTATTCATTTTCACTCTCAATCTCACTTCTCTCACTAAAAACCTCTCCAGGCAGCCATAACCAACCACAAATTCATCTTTTGATTTTGGATTGTTAAATCGAAATCGTTTGTACTTTTAGCATCCTTGTGATAATCAAAACGTGTTTCTGGAATCAAATCTCAGGTAACAACAACAAATTATGAGTTTTTGAGCAAATTAAAAGTGTACTTTTTCAAGTTTATGTTCTTGATGATTTGGTCCAGTTCTTGAACGAAAAATCATGTTAAAAGTTAATGGGTTTGTGTCTAAATGTGTTTAACAACATTTTTATGAGCAAATTTGGGTCATAACGTACTCTAATCTCGAAACCCATTTTTGAAAAATGAAGAAAGTATGTTCTTGAGTGCCATAACGTGTCCAGGCGCTATTTGATCTTGAAAAGCCTTAAAAGTGTTATAAGTTGTTGTTATTATGTATATAAGTACTAGTGCTATGTTCTAACATGTCTTAAAATCAATCTAGACCTCCGAATTGTGTGAGTGTGTTGTTCAGCTCGTTCTGGCCTTTAGGACGGTCTTGGATGGGACGATCTTGTCCCAGGATCGTCCTAGACAACTCTTTTGGTTCATGGTTCCTATTCGTTCGATCTTGTGTGGTGTGTGGTGTTGTTGGTACGTATTATGGGTAACCGATCCTTGGATTGGTTTAGCTCAAACTCTTGATCTTGAATCGATCATGAGACTTGTTCTTGTTCTTGGATCACTTAGAACGATCCTGGCCTAAGTCCCCTAGGACGATCTTGAGTCTGTTAAGACGATCCTGAGTTCATGGTTCCTTAGAACGATCTTAAGTCTTGTAAACCTGAAACGATCTTGTACAAGAACTTAAAACGATCTTGACTAGACACCTAGAACGATCTTGAGCTAGAAGAAGCCTAAAACGATCTTGCTTCTCAATGAACTTAAAACGATCTTGCCTAATGTCTTTCAGGACGACCTTGTTCAGAGTACTTAAAACGATCTTGAACTAGGAACTGTAAAACGATCTTGAGCTAGAAGAAGCCTAAAACGATCTTGAGCTAGAAGAAGCCTAAAACGATCTTGGCTAGGAACTAAAACGATCTTGAGCCTTAACACTTAAAACGATCTTGATTCTGACCTAGACGATCTTGAGCCTTAACACTTAAAACGATCTTGAGCTAGAAGAAGCCTAAAACGATCTTGACTAGAACCTAAAACGATCTTGACTAGAGAACCTAAAACGATCTTGAGCTAGGAAGCCTAAAACGACCTTGTTCAGAGTACTTAAAACGATCTTGAACTAGGAACTGTAAAACGATCTTGAGCTAGAAGAAGCCTAAAACGATCTTGCTTCTCAATGAACTTAAAACGATCTTGATCTGACCCAGAACGATCTTGACTAGGACCTAAAACGATCTTGAGCTAGGACCTAAAACGATCTTGACTAGGAACCTAAACGATCTTGAGCTAGAAGAAGCCTAAAACGATCTTGTGCCAACACTTAAGACGATCTTGACCTCCTGTCAGCTAAAACGATCCTGAACCAGAAACAGTGGGACGACCTTGCAGTTCCAAAACCCTAGACGATCTTGTACTTGTTCTGTAACATACCACGCTTGATCATTAATCACCAACCCAGTTCCTAACATCATTATCACATGATCAATCACATCAAAGGCTACGTATTAACACCAAAGCTAGTTCTTAAATCGACCTAAAACAACGTACACTGTGCAAACCCTAATTAAGCACCCTAGAGGCATGTTCTACCTTGATTATTAAAGTACCAGCTCAATGAACATTCAAATTGAGTTCTAAAGACTAAAGTTCATTATTAAAGACGCGTTCAACTCATTAACACGATAAGTACTTATATGTGAGTTCTAAGACGTTCAGTTCGAGTCCAGTTCATGTACTTAAAGTTCATTTAAACTCATTTCGAGTCAAAACGTTCAAAGATCATTAAGGACCAAATCATCAGTTCATCAAGGACATTTCAGTAGTTAATTAGTCATTGGAACTAATATGTGTGCATATCTATGAACAATAACTTGCACTTAGGCATCCATCAAGACGTACTTGGATTTCGATAAATATAACTTATCTATCTCGGTGCTTGTTCTCTGTGCTATAAATTGTGCTTGTACCAGATCACTGTGAGTTCACTAATCCCCTTTTCGTACATTTGTTCAAAGTTCTTTTATCGGGGACTGAAAAGCATGAAAACTACTTTGTACTTATACATATGTTCTTGAATTACTTTACGTACTATTATGATCTTACGAGGTACTTATGTCATGATTCCTAATTATTTAAAAGAGTATTTAAGTCTTGAATGGGCAGGATCTTAAATACATTTATACTGTTTAAAGGAGTATTTAAATCTTGAATGGGCAGGATCTTAAATGCCTCCATATTACTATATTGATCTTTAACATGTTCTAGCTCGTACTTGTACTTGTTCAGTTCTTATTCACTGCTATCAATTCATATCCCACAGTTCAGGGATTGAACCGTAGATAATTATGGACAGCGCTGTTTAGGGTAGGCCCACCCTCATTCTCCGCAGTTCTGGAGGATGCATATTATCTGTTCTTGTTCTAATTTAGATCTTCGTGAAGTACTTGATTATTATGTACTTAAGTTCATTACACTCATTTTGAGTCAAAACGTTCAAAGATCATTAAGGACCAAATCATCAGTTCATCAAGGACATTTCAGTAATTAATTAGTCATTTGAACTAATATGTGTGCATATCTATGAACAATAACTTGTACTTAGGCATCCATCAAGACGTACTTGGATTTCGATAAATATAACTTATCTATCTCGGTGCTTGTTCTCTGTGCTATAAATTGTGCTTGTACCAGATCACTGTGAGTTCACTAATCCCCTTTTCGTACATTTGTTCAAAGTTCTTTTATCGGGGACTGAAAAGCATGAAAACTACTTTGTACTTATACATATGTTCTTGAATTACTTTACGTACTATTCATGAACTTACGAGGTACTTATGTCATGATTCCTAATTATTTAAAAGAGTATTTAAGTCTTGAATGGGCAGGATCTTAAATACATTTATACTGTTTAAAGGAGTATTTAAATCTTGAATGGGCAGGATCTTAAATGCCTCCATATTACTATATTGATCTTTAACATGTTCTAGCTCGTACTTGTACTTGTTCAGTTCTTATTCACTGCTATCAATTCATATCCCACAGTTCAGGGATTGAACCGTAGATAATTATGGACAGCGCTGTTTAGGGTAGGCCCACCCTCATTCTCCGCAGTTCTGGAGGATGCATATTATCTGTTCTTGTTCTAATTTAGATCTTCGTGAAGTACTTGATTATTATGTACTTAAGTTCATTACAGTTCAGTTCTGGCCAATCGGGTTAGCAGTGACAACTCATTTAAAGTTCATTATATGTTCTAGTACTATACTTACGATCATCAAGCATTTTTGTTAAACGTACAGATCTTATGACTTGTTCCTGCTTTACATATTATTATATGTAAGCGTACTAGTACTTTATGTGAATCTCACCAACTACCTTTGTAGTTGACCTTTGAACTTACATGCTTTTCAGGATAGGATAAGTAGATCATGTTAGCATAGGAATCTTCCTCTCTAAGCTCATCCTTTTTGGCGATTGTCCGAGCGTTCAAGATCAAGAGCCGTGAAGACTCTCTTTGCTATTTCAAGTTCAGGACCTGTTCCCAAAAGACAATTGTTCTGTCTTAAGAATATTGATTATTCTGAGTTCATTTTATGTTCTGTAATAACTATCGTACTTCTGTTCTTTATTAATGTTATTGGCTGTGTTGGAAACTTGTACTATGTGCTTTTGTGCTTGTCTGTGCATCCCGTATATTCCGCTTTAGCGGGGTGTTACATTTCTAACTTAAACTTACCATCTACTTATTGGTTACAATTTGCAACATATATATACAAACTGAAATGTTTGTTACAAATGTAAATATATTACAAGTACATGATAAACTGAAAAAGGAACTACTTCTTGGCAGGCCTTGAACAGAAGGTGCTTCAGTAGGTTTCCTTTTCAGTGGAGAATGATCCTTCTTTCCAAACAATCTGCTTTCAATCTCTACTTTGGCTTGCATCTTTTGTTGTATTCTGGATAACCATGCACCAATCAAAACAGATTTCGGCTTCCCCCTCAGAATTTGGATCATCTCCTTATGCTCTGAAATCCCAAACTCGTGAACTGAAACTTGATTATATTCTTCAGCTGCCCTACCTTCTCTTTTTACAATCAAATCAAACAACTTCAATCCATCAGCCTTTGTAACTTCTATATCAATGATTTTGGCCTGATGCGATCGATGATTCATGTAATGATCATACTGATCCTTCTCATGTTTTCTTTCAAGTTCAGCAGCATCATCAGATGGTTTGAGGGAAGTAAAGACAACATCACGAGAATTCTTTCTTGCAGACCTTGTTCCAGTTACTTTGGGCTTTGTGGTTGGTCTGAACAACTCTTTTTCAACCTTCAGAACTTCGGCCAGAATTTCCTTCCTTTTAATTGCCATTTCCTTTTCTCTATTTTTCTTCAAGTCTTCAATAGACAACTTGAAGGTTAGACTCTCTAGCTTTTGTTCCAAAGGTGAGTAATTCATCCCACATTCATACTCGAGCATATCAACAACAGACTTCTACACTCTTGGATCATTTTTTATTTTCAAATATCTTTCCAGTGACAAACCAAGAGCTGCAGCATCTATATGATCAAGGGTCCCCATCTTCAGATGTTGTTCCCTTTCTCTTTCTTTGTTTTCCCTCCACATAATGAATTGATTTGAGACCTTCTTCTGCAAAGCCTCCAATTTCTTACAATCAGCATCAAGATCGTGCAGGGGATAACCATGCTCATCCACATTCTCACCAACAATAATCCCAGAACCCTTAGAACTTTTCTTTGTTGGTTCTTCCTCTAATGGGGCCTTGCCCTTATCTTTCTTACCAGATTCAGATTCAGTTTCCCCCTGATTTGAGGCACTACCAGATGGCACCTCAGTTTTCTTCATGGTTGCTTCAATGATTTCTTGTGTACTTGCAAGCAGACCAATAGGCACAACTTTTCCCCCTTTGGGGACCTCTGAAGGCAACTTAGCAAATTCTTCAATGGCCATTTGCATGCCCTTCAGTGGTTCCCAACTTTGTTGTTGTAAGCATTCAGAAATACCTCTAGAAAGCTGAGCAAACTGAGATCTTAATCTGAAATTGGAGTTCAGGTTCAACGACTCTTTATCTATTATCTCTTTCAACTGCTTTCTATCTTCTTCAGTGAATGAGGGAATAGGAGGAGCAACAATATTTTCCTTCTTGAGATGAGTTAGAATTTCTTCTAACTGTTTGGACTGGTTCTGAACTGAGCCTTTAAGTTTGGACACTGAATCTTTTACTTCATTCACAGCCTTGTCCACTTTGTCATATGTGTCTTTGGTTAGTTTAGCAATCATCACTCTAACCTTCTCACCAACCTTCTCAGAAACGGATTCTGAAATCTGAGTAACTAGATTCTGAGTTAGCTCAAACTTCAGATTATCCAAAATACCAACACTTATAGAAGCCCCAAGTTCTTTCTCATTTATACTTGGCTTCTTAACCAACTCATGTACTTCTCTTCCAACAGCCATAAAATCTTGCTTCAACAACTAAACACAAGATGTCAAGTTTGCAACCACCGAAGCTTGCACATCTCTTTTTGTTAGTTTGAAGGCTTCTCTGATTGCAGAGCTCACCTTGTTGCAAGTCATCACCAGCTCATTCAGCTTCCCAACTACTAGTCCTTCGTTTCCAGCAACCTTGGTTAACTCAGTTCCAAAAAACATCTGAGCTCCTTTCATTTCAGCTACAAAACTAGTATTGGCAGTTAGAGACTTGGTTAAGTCCTCCACCCTTAGAATAAGGCTTTGGACTTCGGTTTGAGTCTTTTCTAAATGTGCTTCTACATTTAAAGGTGGTGGAGGTTGTGCAGAAGCAGGAGCAACAAATGGTAGATTACCAAGTCCTTTAAGAACATTTTTCAGTTGTAAATCAGTTGGACTCTCAGATTTTGTATCAGAATCCAAGTTCGTCTTCATTGGGGGATCATAATTGATAGGGGGTGGGATTTTATGAATTTGGGGGTGAAGAAATTGAAGTGATGGATTAAAAGTACCGGCTGTAACATAGGCAGGATTAGTGCCCGGTGGAAAAATTGGATGTTGATGAGATGGAGGTGGTGGAACATAAGGATTAATATCTTGTTCTTGTTGGTCTGGTTGAATTTGGATTTCTGGGGGAGGAGGAGGGGCGTTTGCGAGGATGGCGGCTGGCTCAGAATCAGATTGATTCGCCTCCAACTGGAACACGAATGATGTTCAGCAACTTATCTTTAGGTCGACTAACGGGTCCCACATTCTTTTGTGGCCCACTTAGTGACCTTTCTGAACCAGCTAGTGTGGCTGAAACAGTTTTATTAAATACCTGAAGCATAGCAGTGGATAGTTCAGGCTCATTTTCAGCAGTGGATGCCTTTGAGAAATCTCTGATGTATTCAGGTACTGAAGCTTCAGGTCCAGCTTGATTATAAGCTTCACCAAGAATATCCATGAAACATAAGCTTAGAAATCTTGGAAAGGCAATATGCAGACTTCTCTTTCCTTTTAGTTTTGTAATCAGCTGAGAAAAGAGAATCTCAGTAAAGTCTGCTTGTATCTCATTCCAAATATAATACCCCATCTCAACTTGGGGTAATGAAAGTTGGTCCAACCCTCCATGGTTGCCACCAAGACTTTCCACAATCTGGGTCCAGAAGAACCTACAGCAATTGCCAAATCCAGACATAAATATGTGTCCGGAGGTCTTCAGATTATCATCAGCATCCTCCATATCGCCATGACCGGTGGCGACTAGAACTTCCCTGAAATTGACTCCTTTGAGTCGTTTAGCAAATACCTGGGAAGGTTTGAGGTTAGTTCAGATGAAGGAAATTTCTGAACCCCTCAAGAGTGATGACACACTGCTTGGTGCCCTCATTGAGAGTGAAGGAGATGGATTGTTCATCTTTGCTCACCACAGCAGTATACCCGAATTCAAGAAAGTATCGATGATACAATGCCTGAGGATTAGCGGTCAGAGCATAATGGAAAGGGGATTGCTCCCAAAAATTATTAATTCTTCCCATTAGTTTTTTGGATTTCACATTTAATTGAGCCAAGAAATTGCTCATGTTAAATCGGATTTGAGAAGGAGTGAAATTCTTTGGCCATGTGGCAGATGTTTTCACAACATTCGATGGAGTATATTCAAAGTTGATGAGCGATTTGTGTTGTGAAGAAGATGATGATTTAGACATTTTTAAGAATCGAAAGTTGAAAGTGAAAGGAATATGAAGAGTTTAAGGAATTTGAGAGTAAATATGAGAGAGATTGATGATTGGGAAGTAAATGAAAACGAAGTAAATGAAAGAATGAAAAGGAATTTGAATTTAAGATGGAATACAAAGTGATTTTCCAATTAAAAACAATTTCTGGGGTCAAGTCCGCATTAATGCAGAGACGTTTGAGTGACCCCACCCTGCAACACTTTTTCAGAAAAAGTACTCATTTCTTTCCCTTTTACGGCGCAACTTGTGTGACACATAAGCATGACCAACGTAAGTTAAAACATAGTATGCAGTAGGCCACGTGTACACACAATTGACCAAGTATCAAAAATATCTTGAAAGGATTGTTGTCTTTCAGTGATGACAAAATAAATTCTGAGCATGGTCAGTTCCAAAGAGATCTAAACCATCTCAGTTAATAAAATTCAACTGAAATAATTTTGATTTTCTGAAGTGCTTCAGTTAAATACGTTTTTCTGAGTAAAAGGTTCCCCCTCAAAAATGAAGGTTTATTTTAAAGTTTGAAAAATATTTAACATTCCCCCTGAAGTGATGATCCATGAATTAATAAGTGCCAAGATAGTATCATAAAGGCGTTCGATAGCTAGGCGAGCAAAAATTACATGGATCGCTCAGACTGGTGAACCAGATCAGTGTCACTGAGGCGTTCATAACAAGATTACCAGTCTAAGATTTAACATACCCAACTCACTGACCAGATGTTTAAAGGTTTTGACATCTAAAGGTTTTGTAAAAACATCAGCGAGTTGCTTATCAGTGGGAATAAAGTGCAAATCAATATCTCCTTTCAGAATATGATCACGAATGAAATGATACCTGAGATCGATGTGCTTGGTTTTCAAGTGCATCACAGGATTGTGAGATATGGCAATGGCACTAGTGTTATCACAAAAGATTGGAGTCTTTGTGTAAGTAACACCATAATCAGTCAGCTGGTTTTTCATCCATAGAATCTGAGCACAACAACTTGCTGCAGAAATATACTCAGCTTCTGCAGTGGATAGTGATACTGCAGTCTGCTTCTTACTGGTCCAGCTTACTAATTTGCCACCAAGGAAATGACACCCTCCTGTGGTACTTTTCCTGTCTATCTTACAACCTGCATGATCAGAATCTGAATAACCCATTAGATCTAGACTGGAGTCTTTGGGATACCAAAGACCCAATCTGGGGACACCTTTAAGGTATCTGAAGATCCTTTTAACAGCATTTGCATGTGCTTATCTGGGATCAGACTGAAATCTAGCACAAAGGCATGTTGCAAACATTATGTCTGGTCTACTTGCAGTTAAATACTTCAGTGAACCAACCATACCACGATATTTTGTATGGTCCACTGGTTTTCCATGTGGATCAGAATCCAAAGATAATGGAGCAGAAATAGGAGTATCTTTTGATGAGACTGAATCAAATTGATATTTCTTTAATAAATCTCTGACATATTTTTCCTGTTTTATGAAAATACCATCTTCAGTTTGTTTTACTTGAAGTCCCAGAAAATATGTCAGTTCACCCATCATACTCATTTCATACTCAGAAGACATGATTTTAGAAAAATTTTCACACATCTTCTTATTTGTAGAACCAAACACAATATCATCAACATAAATTTGTACTAAAAGGATATCACTTTTATCATGCAATATGAACAAAGTATTATCTATTGCACCACGTTTAAAACCATTTTTAAGAAGATGTTTAGTAAGAGTATCATACCAGGCTCTGGGTGCTTGTCTCAGACCATATAAGGCTTTGTTCAGTCTGTACACCCAATGTGGTTTTTCTTCATTGATGAATCCTGGTGGTTGATACACATAAACGACTTCTTCTAGTTCTCCATTCAGGAATGCACTTTTGACATCCATTTGATAGACTTTAAACTGATGATGAGCTGCAAAAGCTAAGAATATTCTTATAGCTTCAAGTCTAGCAACTGGTGCAAAAGTTTCATCAAAATCTATTCCCTCTTCTTGTGCATATCCTTTTGCAACAAGTCTTGCTTTGTTTCTGATGATATGACCATCTTCATCCATCTTGTTTCTGAAGACCCATCTTGTTCCAATTGGTTCCTTCTTCAGGTTACTGGGACAAGGAACGAGTTCCCATACATCGTTTCTTTTAAACTGGTTGAGCTCATCTTGCATGGCTTCAACCCAGCTTGGGTCTTGCATAGCCTCGTCAATCTTCTTGGGTTCAATTAGAGATAAGAAGATGACGTTTAAGCATTGATCGCTTGTGGCTCTTCTGGTCTGAACCCCTTTACTGGACTCTCTAATAATTTGCTCGATTGGATGTGCTTTTGTCCATTTAGAGTATTGACCAGGGTGAACAATGATATCAGTGCAAGAACTTCTCTGAGTACCTTCAGGAGGAGCTTCAGAAAATACATTTTCAGCTTCTTCTTCTTCCTGCAGATCATGACTTGCATCATGAAATTCTTCAGATTGAGGTTGCTCAGTGGAGCCTGATATCAGAGGAGAAGCAGCATGTACATCTGATCCAATAGTCAGTTCAGAAGCTAGTTTGAAACTGACTGGAGGATAAAATGGAATGTTGCTAGGCTTGTTTACTACTGGTTCTGAACGGAGATGTTCAGAAGCAGGTTCAGGTGACTGATCAGTTTCAGCAATAGGATCAGAATCACCAAAACTTATTGGTCTTTCTGAGGGTGGTACAGGAATGGAATTTTTAAAGATTGCAGAATTGGATTCATCAAAGGTAACATGAATTAACTCATACACCTTTTCAAGTCTCTTGTTAAAGACTCTAAAGGCCTTGCGATTTGATGAATATCCTAGGAAGTATCCTTCATCAGCTTTTGCATCAAATTTTCCAAGCTGATTTGAATCATTCAGAATGTATACTGGACATCCAAATACATGGAAGTATCCAATATTAGGCTTTCTATTTCTGAGTACTTCATAGGAGGTATTCTTGTGTCTTTTGATATAAACAGATCTGTTCTGAGTGTAGCAGGCAGTTGCAACAACTTCAGCCCAGAAATTCTTGGGAAGACCAGATTCATTCAACATACTTCTAGCAGCTTCAATCAGCGTACGATTCTTTCTTTCTACAACACCATTCTGCTCTGGTGTGTGAGCTGAGGAGAAGTTCTGAGATATGCCAGTTTCAGTGCAGAAGGACTCCAGAGTAGCATTTCTAAATTCAGTGCCATTGTCACTTCTGAGCTGACAAACTTTTCGCTTGTGCTTGAGCTCAATTTGCTTGATGAGAGCAATGATTTCAGGAGCAGCTTCACTTTTGGACCTAAGGAAAATCACCTAGCAGTATCTTGAATATTCATCAACGATAACAAGGGTGTACTTCTTTCCTGCTCTGGTTTGAACATTCACTGGTCCAAAAAGGTCTATGTGAAGCATGTGAAGAGGTTCAGTTATACTAAAGCTTTGTTTTGTCTTGAATGAAGCTCTTTTCTGCTTACCCATTTCACAACCTGGACATGGCTTGTCTTTATTGAAAGACATAGAGGTATCCCATCAACAAGTTGTTT
This sequence comes from Erigeron breviscapus, assembly GCA_034093135.1. Classification (NCBI taxonomy): domain Eukaryota; kingdom Viridiplantae; phylum Streptophyta; class Magnoliopsida; order Asterales; family Asteraceae; genus Erigeron; species Erigeron breviscapus. The sequence continues at coordinate 29,765,348 of CM067169.1, read as the reverse complement.
TCTAGACAACTTATTAATATTTTTGAAGTTCAGATGGGATAATCTCTTGTGCCACTGCCAGTTTGTGTCTTCATCTGCCTTTGAGTAGAAACATTGTTCAGTGGTAGAAAGATTCATATCAATGACATAAATGTTTCCCTTCCTTGGTACAATCAGTACCACCTTTCCATCTCTGTTGAATATGGTGCCTTGTGAAATATCAAATAAAACCTTGAAGCCATCATCACACAGTTGACTGACACTGATCAGATTATATTTCAAACCGTTCACATATGCAACACGTGTGAATTTGACTTAACCATTATTCACCACACCATATCCCTCAGTTTTTCCATTACCATCATTTCCAAAAACTATTGAGGGCCCCTCTTGCACCCTATATTCCTCTAGCAGGGTCTGATAACCAGTCATGGTTCGGCCAGCAGCACTGTCCAGAAACCATATATTCTTCTTTCGGTCTCCCTGCACACAAACAAAGATTAGTTCTTTTTGGGAACCCATCTTTGGATGGGTTCACTAGACTCTCCGTTAGCAGTCTTAGATTTCTTTGGTTCATAAGGAACAGAAGGATCAAAGGGGATTTCAGTCATTATTTCAGATGACACAAACATAGTTGGTTTGATGGGGTTTTCAACCTTTTTCTTTTCAGATTTCTGCTTGATTTGCTTAGAAAAAGGTTTTGTATTTTGTTTAGGTTGAAGAGAAGGAGTTTCAACATTTTTTAAACGTTCATTACAACTCTGCACTTGTCTAGCCAATAGTTGAAATTGACTTTATAACCTTAACAAAATTGATTCTCCATTAGACACCTCAGCCTTACCTGAATCTGAGGTAGGTGGCTCAGTAGGGGAGAAGTTTTTCTTCTTCTTTAGGTCTTTAGGAACCTTAGATGAAGTCTGAGGGGATGGATTTTTGGATTTAGCCTTCCTTTCTGAAACAGTTGTCTGAGCTGTTTCAGATTTACCCTCAGATTGTTCCTGGGCTTTATTAGTTACAGTTTTCTGCTTGCCAACTTCAGGAAAAATGATTTCAGGCTTTATTTCCTTTGGAAGTGCATCTAAATCAGTGATTATGGATGCCAAATGAAGATCACCAGACTCATATGCTGCTCTTTGTGATGCAAAAGTATTTTTAATTGCAGCATCTGGTCTTGGTGCTTTCATCCAAGATTTAATAATTGCTTGTTCTTTTTCAAGGATGGATTTTAATTCTTCCTTTTCCAATTCTAAAGTTGCAACCATAGACTGATAACGTTTTAGAGCCAAATGAACATCTTTCAGTTCTTTCAGTCTGGTATGACTGGCGTTTAGTTCAGAAGCATTATTTTCAAACATTTTTAGGCTTTCTGAACGCACTGTCTCAACAAATGAGATGTCAGCCTCTAAAAGAACCAAAGGTCCAGTTTGTGTTCCTCATTATTTTCAAAGCCAAAATTACTGACCTTTTTCATTACAATATCCACCCAGCGACCAGATTCAACATCGGATTTGACCAAATGACCTTGATCTTCTTGTGCCATGAAACACATGTCCCTAACTTCTTCTTCATCATCATATGATTCATCAGATTCTTCCCATTTTTCAGTTTTGGCAATCATACAATTGTTGCTTGAGTTGTCTTGTGCCAGAAGAGCCATATGTGCCTTTAACTTCTTGTATTTGGCCTTATAGCTGTCATCAGATTTCTGAAAAATAGAATGGTTAGGAGCAGATTGTGATGATGATGGTTGACTAGATCTGCATTCCTTCATGAAATGTCCTTTCTTGCCACATTTAAAGCATTCAAGATTAGACTTGTCAATAGAAGCGCTGGAAGCAAAAGGTTTGCCAAATCGATTTGATTTGGCCTTAAAACGATTGAACGTTTTAGCCAGCATGGCAACCAGATCATCATTGTCATCCTCATTACAATCATGAGTAACATTACCAGAGACACCAGTCTTTAACATTTCAGAAACCATCTTCTTCATCGAGTCAGAAATGTCACTCTCAGAAGATAGTAGAGCAGTACTATGTGGTTCAGAATACTGAACCATACCAGAACTGGTAGAAACATGATTCTTGGCATCCTGCTCAGCCAAAGCTCTCTCAGCTTTGTTCTCTTCAGTATATCTGAAGGCTCCATAAAGGGAAGCAAGAGTGTGACTGTGCAAAGTTTTGCCTTGTCTCAAGACCAAGATTAAATTTTCCCATTTAGTAGGTAAAATGTCACAAAATTTTTCCAACATAATTTCTTTATCTTTGGTTACACCCAGGGCTTTCAGTTGATTTACCAGATTTGTAAATCTGATGTAAGTTTGAGTTAAAGTTTCCCTAGGGACAGCAAAGAAAGACTCATATCTTTTGTTTAAAGCAACTTTTCTTGTGACAATTGTCTCATTTGTGCCTTCAAACTGTGTCATTAGTTCCTCCCACATTAATTTGGAATTTTCAAGTAAAACAAGAGTGGGCATAAGGGTTTCAGGAACTGCATATAAAATCATATTTTGTAACTTAGTGTCAAGGTCTACAAGTCTATGATCTTCCTCAGACCAATGATCCTTCTCCTTAGGTGACTGCCTAGGAGTCCCATCGGTATTTCTGACAACAGTAGAAGCATTCATGGGGACAAAGGGTCATTCTTTTAAGATATCGGGTAAGTGTCTTTCAACACCAGCAATATACTTTAGCATGCATGCTTTCCATGTTTGAAAGTTTTCACTGTTCCCATCAAACTTGGGAACAGGATTATTTGGAAAGTGTACGTGTACATTATGCGATGGTATATTGTTGTTGATGATAGGGGGTGGAGTAGTGTTATTAGGGTCAGGACGTTCTTGTTGAAAGTCAGCCATCTATGCAGATCAAAGGTTAAAGAATTGATATAATTCAACCTTGCTGCTCTGATACCAATTGTGAGTCCCAAATATAGATGATTAACTAAACCCGACTGGCAAGTACAACTGATCTTGATGGACAAGTTAAGTTTACGATCCAGATATGGATAACAAGAAACAATTGACTTAAAGTAAAATGCAAGAACTAAATGGAAGAAACTATATAAAGATATATATATATGTATAATCAAGTATGTAGCATTGAGACACGTTATTTTCTTTCTAATGTATTTGATTTATTGATATATAAACAAATACAAGGATTGTTGCGGAACAAAGATAAACACCCAAGTGTAAATAATCCCGAAAAACAAGTGATCTAAATAACTTGGAAATACTCGTAAGTTTACTTAGAATATATCTCACAAGTTGCAATGCTAAAGTTTCAAGCACTTTGCAAGTTGTGAGAAGACTTCACATTTATAGACCAAGTTCATGATGACATGGACAAGATCGTATAAAAGTGGTTGTGAGCATTTAAGGAATTAAACTTAATTCCTTACATGCTTGTACTAGGAAGAGTATATAAGTCAGTTGATGTGACTTATAGTACTACGTTCCAAACCTATACTTTTACCTTGTACCTTTTATTAATAGATAAATCTATTAACTGGGTAAAGGTATGTAAAGTAAAAAGTCTTCCTCGTAATCAGTGTAAAGTGTTGTAAATACTTTATACTGAGATGCTTCAGTCTTCGATCTGGTAGAATCACTCTTTGCTCGCTTCTGAGATGATTCTCTTCTTCATACTTCAGTCTTTGACTTCAGAATGAATGCTTCAGATTTATCTTGATCTGAACTGAAGTGAAGCTTCAGTGAAGTAATTCTGATACGGCTCAGAATTCTGTACAAACGTTTTCACTGAACTTCAAGCTATTTTTGAACAAATTATACTTGGTCGATTTCCGACCTAACATTATATATTGGTTTTGCGTATTAATGTTTAAAGTTACAATTGTCACTCAAATCAAGAGTCCTAATTGTTATCAAAGACTATGAAAAAAATCCTAATTGTTATCTAATTATCATAGGACATGTGATTGAAAATAAACTTATTCGTGTTATGGGTCTTCATCATGATCAAAGACATATACTTGAATGTCAAGTACAGGATCACAAGTATGTTTATATTTTAATTCTTAATTATCTTTCATAATAATATCACATTATGAGTACAACTGGTTTCAAAAAATTATATAATAGAGAATTATTGTAGCATGTGCCTTGTGGAATGACTACGGCAAACAATTCCATCAATATGTCTCAGCTAATAATGACAGTGACGAATCTGTGATTATTGTACATAACTTGCAAAGTATAACACTTGGAACCGTATATTTTCAAAATTATAAGTTTTTATGACTTAAATGTATGAAGATCTAATATTGATAATATCGTAAGCCCCGTGTCCAGTGTTGGACACGGGTCTAAAATCTAGTTTAATATACTTGAATTCCAATTTTTTAGCTTTGATTAATATATTTTGAGACTACCCGTCCTGAGCACTAGTCTTAATAATAAAATACTCTCATTCGACGTGATTCTCTCAAAACAAAGAAACCATAAGTGACTTTGTGCCGTAAAAACAAAATCCATCATATCATAAATGATTATTAATATAATGATAATAATAATGGGAAAGTGAAGGTGGGGTTGTCTCACACCCAAGTTGGGTGAAAAACCTCACACATCTTGTTTTTTTATTCCATAAAAATCATGGGGCCCCATCATATTATACAAAAATATAGACAACAAAACATGTAACAATGATAAAAATAAAGTATAAGAACTATAAAAATAATAGAAAAAAATTGATAAAAAAAATAAATTTTATAAAAAAATAAAAAATAAAAGATGTTATACTACATACACAAAAAATTGTAATATCAATTTATCTTTAATGTATATATATAATGTATTTTGAAATACCCTCTATTTAAGAAAAAAAATATTTAAATAGTATGTGAGGGGTTTTTCACCTAAGTTAAGTATGTGACAACCCCACACTCACTTTTCCCTAATAATAATTAACATTGATTGATGTAATTGTTCATTCATATATTTTATTCGAATTTACCTTTCGACACTTACCTTTTTTTCATCTAGCCTCCAGTTAGTCTTATCTCCTGAATTCTAATTAATCTATTCATTTCATATTTATCCATAACAATTTATTTATTTTTAATCCATTAAACGTATACGTACAGAATATTAATTTCAATACTCTTAGCATGTATGAAATTAATACTCAGTTATGTTATTCGGGCTTTGCCGGGAAGCGAAAGATACATTCATTTGTTTTCTATTTAATTGTGTGTCTGAAAATGTATTGTCATGTACAAACGTCACATATTATAATCATTTACATAATCAATTCTATGAAATAATTGAAGAAATAAAAAAAAACCGAAAGTAGTAGAGGATACTCTCCGCTTGGCATAAAAGGAAAATTCACAATAGATGAACTCATGAAAGTAGAAAGTAAACTAGTCAATCTATCCGCACGTTGCTGCGAAACACGCTTTCTACAACAAAATTTTTGACATACAAACAATATATAGTAGTATCAGTGTAATACAAATACATTTATGTCAGATTTCCAAACCCAAATTTATACAAAAAAAAAGACAACAAAACATGTAACAATGATAAAAATAAAGTATAAGAACTATAAAAATAATAAGATGTATGAAACCATATAACAAAAAAATAACTAAATAATGCAAAAAATGACATTCCGATAACGGTGATATAATATAATGTCTTGCTTTAAAGGTTACATAAACCTAAAACGTAACGATGGATATTATTTTATATTAAAAAACATTATGTATAAGTATATAACGAATAGGAGGCAGAACATAATCAAAACCAAATGCTCCAAAAGTTTGGTGTACACAAACTGAAAACAAAAATTTTGATGGAAGGCCAAACTTAAAAGATATAAACTTCGGGAGTTAAGAAAAGAGGCAAAAGTCAAAAAATATGGTACTTCATAAACATAAAGTTATATTATGATCAGGACAAAAGTTAAACGGTATAAATCTTAAAAATAATAGAAAAAAATTGATAAAAAAAATAAATTTTATAAAAAAATAAAAAATAAAAGATGTTATACTACATACACAAAAAATTGTAATATCAATTTATCTTTAATGTATATATATAATGTATTTTGAAATACCCTCTATTTAAGAAAAAAAATTCAAATGGCATACTAATGTGTGTGGCTTTATGTAACATATAGCAAAAGTTGTAAAAGATTTATTAGATTAACTAAAATTAATAATTAGTAAAGTAGCATGTGCATATGAGCTTGTAAACTTAGGAAAGATGAAATTGTATCAAGTGTGTTGTACTTTACACATGTTAAGTTGTAAATTGTAAGTTACTTTTTAGTATATAGGTAATAATAATATAAATATGGGCTTATCCAAGGATTTTTTCGCTAAGACCGGGTCAAGAACCGGTCTTTGAGCCGACCTTTAGTCCTTGTCATTTGTCAAGCTTGGTAGGACAAGACCAAAGCCCAACTGATTCGGGCAAAGGACTAGTCTCGGATTTAGACTAATTTGCCATCCCTAATCGAGAGCCTCATATGTTCTCAATGAGACTACTTACACATTTATACATACAGAATATGATCCCAACCTTGCAAATTCAGCTAATTTACTTATGGTGGTTGTTACTCAATCAGTGGGTCGAGTCGAAAGGATACAGTATGGGTTGAATTGGTCGGAACTCACCAATGTGTGATTTCTAAGCACAAATCCTCCGAAATCAATTTCCTATAGATGATCATTGAGATAAATTGCTTTTTGTAATCATACTTGACACATCGACTATTTAGAAAAGAAATCAAACTTTGAGCAGAAAGTGTTTTGAATTTGCCCCAAATCTTACGCAGAAATTACCAAGTCTTTCCACATCTGCTTTCATCTATTGCAGATCAAAGAGGGGCCTTGGTAACTCAAGGAAGACGGACAGAATGACTTTGTACGTGACTACCTTCATAAATCTGGTGACCTACAAATTCTAAATCCCGAATGTAACGAAAACATGCAATCAGCATGTATAGAATCACAAGGGAAGTAGAAACTTTTTCAAACCAATCATATCAATCAGATTCATGTGTCCTTTCTAAAAGTAGTTTTTCGTAAAGAAAAGTATGTAATAAGACTGGTATAAGACACACTACTTAAGAAGAGCAGCAAAGATCTATCTCCATAACCATAGACGAGATAAAAGTTAATCACAGCAACAGAGACACAACAAGCATGAATAGCAAATCTAAATCTAAATACATATATCCAAAAACTACAAAACTAGTATGAAGCATCCAAAATTTTCAAGAACTAAACCTAAACTAATCATACCATACTAGTAGGAAATATGAAAAAATTTCAAGAGCTAGCATCATACAAAGCCTTAGAAAAAACCTGTCCATCAACCACATACTAAAGCCCAACTCTGCATTTCTTGGATCTAAAGGTATAACTATTAGAAACATCAACAGATGAGTTAAGACGTAAGAAATCCTCAAAACCATGTTTCTAGCCCACCAAGCAAGAACCTTAAAAAATCATAGAATTTAGAGTCAACACTTGAACTCGCACATGTGCTATTCCAATTTGAACATCAACAATGACCGCCAACAAATGACCTAAAGATTGACAATTCTTCATTAACCAAATAAAGAGCGAGTAAAAAACTCATCCTGGCATGTCTACGAAACAAGCAATGTGCCTCCTTAACCATATCTTCATAAATTAAGCTGGGTAGAACATGACACATTAAATTCACTTGCATGTTTGTGTCATATCAAATGTCAAGCTAGATTAGATAGAGTTCTGCGAAAGACCAGCTATCGATATTTCATAACATCCTAATAAAGGAAAAATTCAAAGAAGCACGTTATTGTCAATGAGGCAGATGAAATATCATATTAACAAGTAGATATTCAGTGACCTTCATGAAATCTGGACACATACTCATTAATGCTGGCTATAGTTATTTTACAAAATGAATGTGATTACATGACATAAAAGCGGCTAAAATTGTAAACAATCTCCAGCAGTCCAGCCAACTACAAACTGTGCAAAATCTCAACTCCAAACCATTTACCAAAAATTTATAGTTCATTAGCTATTATGTAAGTGAAAGAAAACACACAAACAGTCTCCAGCATACTACGGTGATTGAATCAACTAGAATATCTAATGAATCGTCATGGAATGGAGAGTATCACAATGATATGCTGGTATAAACACTTGCAAACAACTCATACCAATTATATTGAATAAGCTCTCTCTAAAGTGTAGTATTCAGTCTGTTATAACTTAACGTCACCTACAGAAGACAACCAATAACTAGGTTCAACTAGCATCATTTTGCATCTACAGAAAATAAAAACATAAAAAATAAATCTAATCAAAACGAGGCCTGGCTAAGCAGCACAAAAAACCTAGACATATAAACTCGTCAACTAAATCACAACGACATAAACAAAAAAAGAACACAAATAAAAAAAAATCGAAGAACAAGTGTAAATATATATATCCAAAAACTAGGGTTCAAATAAATTTCCACAAGACTAACCTATACAAAATAAAGTCGGATAAACCTCAAAGACCAACTCTGCAATTCTTAACTCCAGCAGCAGTCAAAGATCCAGAAGAAGTTGCATTACTAGAAAAGGCGACATTCAAATCAGGACAATAAACCCTCAAAACCCGTCTTCTAGCCCACCAAGAACCGGCTTTGAATCTAACCCTGGCAACCATCCTTATATTAAAAGCAACAGCATTCCCTTTGATTCGGTCATTCGCAATCCCATTCTTGTCATTCACATAAGAGGAAACCGAAGCAAACTTGGCCCTGAAGGCCGTCTCATTGTTTTTGGGTTGAACAAAGGGGGCAACAGTAGTTTCGGCAATAGATTCGGCCTTATAAAAGACGGCAGCTTCGATATGATCATAATACAGAGTGATCTTTGAGTTGGGGTTTCTAACAATCAACTGGGTATCCCAATTACCTGAAACTAAGGAGTTGGATGATGCATTGAAGTTGGATACAGATAAGGAAGTGACACGGAATTCAGGCACTTGTGGACGGAGAATGAGCCACATAATGAAAACGATTATGCCGGTGATGATGATGCAACCCATGAAGATGGCGAATATGCGCCGGAGGAATTTAACGCGTTCTTGTTGCTGCTGGAGGGTGTATGGGTTGTTTGGGGGGTAGTATGAAGTATTGAAGTAGGTTTGTTGTGCAGCAGGGTACGGATATGCAGTGCCGTTTTGGGGCGGTGGTGCTGGGTACCCGGTCACCGGTGGCGGACGGTTTGGATCTGACATGATTGATTGTATCTATGTATGTATGTATGTATGTTAGATATATGTGGTGAGATTGATATTTATGTAGATTTGGGGTTATGCCCGGAACCCACCGCGTAAAGGCTGCCTAACACAGAGTGTGGGTTGGTCGGTGACTTGCGGTTTCGGATTCCTATACCATTTCATAACCTATTTCTTCTATCACGCGATTCGGCTAAGCGTTGCTTGGCCAAACCTTTATCTCTATTATCTACTAATATTCGTACACTCATAATTATTATTATTATTATTAATTAATTTTATAAATATGTTTCTCACATTCGAATGTGAATTATGTGCAAACAAATCAAAGAATCAACTGTTTCGGGAGTAATACTCTCTACCGACAGGTCGGTAATAACAAATGTGTCTTCGTCAATAGCCATTATGTCTTACCAGTGACACCAAAGATTGTAATGTTGGGATTTATTCAATTTTTCACATACAAATAACATGAGTACGCAGCGGAAATAAATATAGTAACGCCCCAAAATTTAAAACCCCTTTTTATCTATTTATTTAAAACTTCTAATTAAATAATTAATCATTTCAAAAACGATATGTAAAAATCCAAAACATGATCCATCCCAAAAATGGTATATTAAATATATATGTCAAAAAGATCCAATTTTAATTATTATGGGCGCACATAAGTACCAAAAGCACAAGTGTAAGGGATCACTAACCCATGATCACAAATAAGCTATATCCTCTAAGATAAACTTCTGCACCGCAAGGTTTCTAGTCAATCATCTTCTTGTCTCAATATGTTAGGATTGCCTATAAAAATGAGAACAACTAAACAATAAGCGAATGCTTAGTGAGTATATCCATATATTTACATACATGTCATGGCAACCACATCTCATATCACATCATGTTAGGAACGTTAAAGCCAACCGGGTCTTACATAACGTCCTAACCATCATACCTAATATGGATCCATATTACACCACCAAGCTCAAGCTCATGAGTCGTCACCCAAGGCTTGTGGCCTCATACAACATATAACCAGTTAATCTCCATGACAGAATATATACATAAAGATATACTCACCTTAGTCATGACGATTTACTATTTCAAATATCAAATTTCCATGTACCTATCAATACAAAGCATAGCTTCATTAGGCTACAAATTCTTACTTTCGGTCTGTACATCTCGTAAAGCTCCATGGTGTTTGGCTAACTTCTCACTTTATTTCCATACCATTACAATCTCATTCTCTTATCAATTCATAGATCACATCATTTTACATCATGTTATTATCTTTAAACCGTATTGAGTTATTGACTATATTAAGTCAAACCATTTTCATACCACAATAAGAGTAACAAACTAATTATTTGCCAAACACCTTACAGATATTGACAACCAAGGAATTTATTGCAAATGATGTCTATTACATCATTATAGCATTCCCCATTTTGATAACACTATGAACTCAAACTTATAATGACTATGATTAGAACTTACCTCAATTAGTTGGAGCTAGTACTTGGTATTTCATTCCAGTATCTGAATCCTTGGTTTCTTTCTCGTGCTCCTTCTTTGATACGACCACACACACACTCCCACCCAACTTTAGTTTTAATCTTACTAACGATACTAATTGTGTTATTGTTAGTACTTAGTACTATATATCTTATGATATCTTTTTGACATAATGGGAGTGAAGTTTACGTACTCTTAGCAAAGAAAGGAGTAAAGAAGGATATAATGGATTTAGTATGAAATGAAGACATCTTAAATCGTGAATAGATGATAAGTATGAGATTAAAATGCACTAATTTGCTGGCATCATTAGTTGTTAGCCACGTATGACATTATCAGTTATATTTATCCATTGTTATTGTTATTTTAAGTAAATTAATATACTTATCATGATAATGTTAGAATATAAGCATATAAACGTATAACAAATCACGAGTACGCAGCGGATAAGAACGTATATGCAATCATATTAATTAACAAAGAGGGAATCGAATATGTACCTTTTAGCGTAAGCTTCCAATAAGATAATAATAATAATATTATTATTAATTAGGGTTTAAAGTAAAACCCCTCTACGATCGCACACTTGACACCCCTATGATGTATGCTAGTACCCGATCACGAACTCACAAACCCGTTGTGTATTACCCTAAAAGTCGAAACCTAAAAAACCCGAACCCCTTGGGGTTTTTTCTTGCTTGGCCGATCGAACAAAAGGGAGAGAAAGAGAGTGTTTTTAGTTAGGGTTTTACCTCATAGAACTTATGAAAAACCCTTAACTATAACCCTCTATTTATAAGCTTCAATTAAAAGGGTTTTAAATTTGGTGACCAAGTTTGTAGAGGATTAGGAAACCCCATTAGGAATTTCGCCCCCCCTTTATTGTACAATTAGGAAACTTCTAATTTACACTTTAAGCCATCTCTTTTAATTAATAAACATTTATATAACTATTAACTTATGTTTATTAATCATTTCATGATCATATTAATTAATATATTACTTTAATATACTAATTAATAACATAGAGCTTACGTGTCATTTTGTGTGACCCCGTAGGCTTAAATAATTTCCGAACATGCGTTTATTTAACGTGATCACATACCAACAGCTCCCACTTGAACATGTTATATAAAGGAAATAACATTGGTTAGCGTCTAGCAACACGCCAATGCTCCCGGAAATATTTAAGTATAGTTTCTTAAAGTATCATTTGAAATGATTTAGTCTTTATTATCCCTTTGTTTCAGATACCTTGTTAAATATGGATATGGATCAATGTCATTCCATAATTTAACGATTCTGTTTCTCATTTCTACAACTAATTAAGATTACCAAATTAATCGAGACAACCTCTGGAGTTCATTTGGGTATGGCCATACAAACATCTTAATTAATTAATGAGGGCGCCAAATGGTATCATTCTTCAGTTGCAAATTGAAGGAACAAATCCTATATTAACTACACGTGTTAGTCATGTCGTTTCACTACATTTCTGAAAATAGCCCTTTGTTACTACCTTGTTCAGGATAGTTAGAACTATATCAAGAAAATGCAATCCACACATGCATAACCTACTTGTATCTCAAGTCTAAGGATAAATAAAGCAACCATTTCACGAATTTCACTTAATGACGACGATGCATAAAGTGATGATTCGTTAAGTGGGGTAGTCCGATATGCATCTCTATGGATATCATGTGAGTTTGGTAGGACCATCTTCAAATATTCCTAAGAATATTACCAATCGCTCAGATTTTTCTTAGTTTAACTAAATATAGGATACAATTATTATTGAAATGAAATCACTCATACCAAGTATATAAATTCATTTATTGAAATAATAATTGTTTAACATCCCTTATTCAAATACCAATCACAGATTTACATGATATAACTAGCTAATTTTAAGTCCTCTGCCCTCGGCATGCTTATTGAGCTTTCCTTTGACAATGCCTTTGTAAAAGGATCAGCTAAGTTATAATCTGTGTGAACTTTGAGTATCTTAATTTCTCCTAGTTCGATTTGTTCACGTGCAAAGTGATATCGTCTAGGATAATGTCTGACACCTTTCTGAACTCCGGGTTCATTGGCAATAAAGATTGCACAAGTATTGTCGCAATACATATCTAAAGGTGTGTTATTTGAGGGCATCACGTTAAAACCCAAAAATAATCTTTCTAATCCAGACAACTTTCATGGCGGCTTCTTGAGGCGGCAATATACTCAGACTCTGTCGCATACATAGCAACTGTGGTTTGCTTCTTGCTCTTGCAATCCACCATACCTCCATATATAATGAAGACGTATCCCGACTGAGATTTTGTATCATCTTTATCAGTCTGAAATCCACCATTACAGTATCTATTCACTTTGAATTCTGGATCGGGATTTCCTCCATACACCAGAAAATCTTTAGTAGCACACATGTACTTAAGAATTATTCTTCACAGCAATTCAGTGATCCTTACTCGGATTCTGTTAATATCGGCTAACGATATTTTGCGCGAACGCAATTTCAGGTCTAGTGCATCTCACCGCATACATGATAGATCCCACAGCCGAAACATAAGGAACTCTTTGCATACGCTCCACTTCTTCAGGTGTAGAGGCACCATTCTTTGCTAGATAAATTAAGTCCTTCTTGCATAGGTACGAAACCACGCTTAGAATTTTCCATCTTGAATTGCTTCAAGATCTTATCAATATAACTACTTTGACTTAATCTAAACAACCGTTTACTTCTATCCTTATAGATTTTGATTCCAAGAATGAATGCTGCTTCACCCAAGTCTTTCATAGCAAAACACTTTCCAAGATGGGATTTTACATCTTGCAACATTGGAATGTGATTTCCTATTATCAATATGTCATCAACATACAAGACAAGGAAAGTAACATTACTCCCACTAGCTTTGCGATATACACATGGCTCATCAGGATTTTGAGCAAAACCAAACCTTTGATTTCCTCATCAAACCTTTTATTCCAACTTCTTGATGCTTGCTTTAGTCCATAAATGGACCTTTGAAGCTTGCACACTTTGTTGGGATATTTTGAAATAACAAAACCTTCTAGTATCATATAAACTTTCTTGTTTAGAGAACTATTCAAGAAAGCGGTTTTGACATTCATTTGCCATATCTCAAAGTCATAGTACGCTGCTATGGCTAAGATGATCCTAATAGCTCTAATGTCCGCAACGGGAGAAAAGGTCTCCTCATAGTCAACTCCATAAAGTTGAGTATAGCCTTTCGCCACAAGACGAGCTTTATAGGTCTGTATATTTCCATCCATGTCGGTCTTCTTCTTGAAGATCCATTTACACCCAACGGTTATACCATTAGGTGGAAGATCAACCAAGCACCAAACTTGATTATCTTTCATGGATTTCATTTCCACATTCGCAGCTTCAAGCCATTTGTCAGATTCCGGATCTGATAATGCAGCTTTGAAATTAGGAGGTTCATTTAAATCTCCTAATACGTCCTTGAGGATCTACGAATTGGAATCGCATCATCTTCAACTTGTAGTTCATGAGATTCATCTCTTTGAACATTTTCCCCCCCAAGTTGATGATTGCTAGTATTTTCAGAAGTTGACACATCTTCTCCTTGAGTCTCATCAAGCTCGATAATCCTCCCACTGTTTTCTTGAGATATGAGATTCTTTTCAAAGAACTCAGCATATCGAGATATTTTAACAGTGTTGTCGGTAGGAAAGTAGAAGTAGTAACCCATCGTTTCCTTTGGATATCCTACAAAGATGCACTTAACAGATCTAGGTTCAAGTTTGTCAGGCGTATCTCGTTTCACAAGCGCCTTACAACCCCAGACCTTTAAGTAAAACAAATTGGGAACACTCCCATGCCACAATTCATGCGGTGTCTTGTCAAACTTCTTGGTTGGAACCATAATGAGAATGCATACAGCAATCTCTAGAGCATAATCCCAAAATGAAATTTGGAGAGTCTTAAGGTTCATCATTTAATCTAACCATGTTCAACAAGGTTCGATTTCTCCTCTCAGATATACCATTATATAGGAGTAAGCTTGTTGGATAAATCCTCAAGCTTTTAGATAATCCTTAAACTTTTGGCTTAAGTATTTTCCACCTCAATCCGAATGAAGAATCTTGATGGTTTTACAGAGTTGATTTTCTACTTCATTTTTATAACTCTTTGAATGTTTCGATGACTTCATGTTTATGTTTAAACAAGTAAACATAACCATAATGACTGAAATCATTCATGAAAATGATGAAGTAGCTACCACCTTTCTTGACACATGTCTAAATGGGCCACATACATCGGTATTGTAACATTTGCCATTTTGGTCCGATACTTGTTATATATGATAATGGCAAACTTTATGAATATAAGAAAACTTTGGGTATTTTTGGTGCATATATATATATATATATATGAGTTGGGCTAATTACAATATTTAGATGGATTCAGATATTGTAAATGATTCGATGTGATTAAGCCCATGTTACAAGACCATGATATTGGCCCATATGTGATAAGGAAAATATATTATAGACGATAATTGAGTAACTGTGTTAACAAGGAAAATGTATATACAAAACCTTAAGTATAATGTACGGTAAACAGTGTCGGTGGCACAGTGTCGGTGGTTATCTAATAATTCCATTAATGGGACGAAGCCGACATACTTTATGGAAAGTAGGAATACTCGTGAAATTGTCACAAGCTATATTTGATTTATTAGTTGAATAATGTTACTAGTAGACATCCGACAAAACTTTTATAAAAGGTATACACCCGTGATTCTTTGCTTTCTGGATGACAGACTCAAACGTTACTCATTTTATACAAAATATTCCTTTTGAATAATCAATTTACCATGGATCATTTTTAGGTTCATGTATATGTACCTAAGGAATACTAAACATTTATTAAGAAACATCATTTGAATATATGTATAATTACGTATGTGTAATTAATTTATAAATACTTGAATATATTGTGCAATAAATATAAATGCTAGTAAAATAATTAGGCATTATAGATATGTAAATTAAGGGGTATATTATACTACTAAATATCCTAAATAATATCTAAAAACAAAACCTTACATGAAGGGTTTTCCTAAATCTACCATAGTTGACTAAAATACATACATACATACTACCTATACTATCTATCTATTTACCTATTTATAGAACATCACTCCTTTCCTTATTTTCTGCATTCTCAACATAAAAACAACACACACAACAAGCAAAATTCAAGTTCTTGACAATCATTAAGCCTTAGTTGAACTTGAGGAAGAAAACTACCAAAACAATTTCAATCCCGTTTTTACATACCACAGCCCAGAAAACATCCGATCCCCGGAGATCAAACCGTTGAATCATCTTGATTCTTTGACAGTAGCTTCCTAACATATATTCCAACGTTTTACACCGTTGAATTTGTCTAAAGAGGTCCAGAAGTCGAGTTACAAGGCTAGAACAGAGGGTTGGGAATTTCAGTGATTGTTAGCTTTAAGTCACCTTTGATCATTCCTTAAATCATCCTTTTGATTAAGTGCATATATAAGGTGGGAATAAGTCTGAACGTTGAATCACGTGTGAACTTATTAGTACGCCTACTTGTACTAGTACTTGGATTTGCTCTACTTTCAGGTGAGTTTTCGTAGTTCCCTACTCAATTGAGATTCGGGCTGAAAAGTGTACTTTTATATGTGTACTTGTATATATGTGCTTACATATACGTATTTATATATATATATGAGTTGGGCTAATTACAATATTTAGATGGATTCAGATATTGTAAATGATTCGATGTGATTAAGCCCATGTTACAAGACCATGATATTGGCCCATATGTGATAAGGAAAATATATTATAGACGATAATTGAGTAACTGTGTTAACAAGGAAAATGTATATACAAAACCTTAAGTATAATGTACGGTAAACAGTGTCGGTGGCACAGTGTCGGTGGCACAGTGTCGGTGGTTATCTAATAATTCCATTAATGGGACGAAGCCGACATACTTTATGGAAAGTAGGAATACTCGTGAAATTGTCACAAGCTATATTTGATTTATTAGTTGAATAATGTTACTAGTAGACATCCGACAAAACTTTTATAAAAGGTATACACCCGTGATTCTTTGCTTTCTGGATGACAGACTCAAACGTTACTCATTTTATACAAAATATTCCTTTTGAATAATCAATTTACCATGGATCATTTTTAGGTTCATGTATATGTACCTAAGGAATACTAAACATTTATTAAGAAACATCATTTGAATATATGTATAATTACGTATGTGTAATTAATTTATAAATACTTGAATATATTGTGCAATAAATATAAATGCTAGTAAAATAATTAGGCATTATAGATATGTAAATTAAGGGGTATATTATACTACTAAATATCCTAAATAATATCTAAAAACAAAACCTTACATGAAGGGTTTTCCTAAATCTACCATAGTTGACTAAAATACATACATACATACTACCTATACTATCTATCTATTTACCTATTTATAGAACATCACTCCTTTCCTTATTTTCTGCATTCTCAACATATAAAACAACACACACAACAAGCAAAATTCAAGTTCTTGACAATCATTAAGCCTTAGTTGAACTTGAGGAAGAAAACTACCAAAACAATTTCAATCCCGTTTTTACATACCACAGCCCAGAAAACATCCGATCCCCGGAGATCAAACCGTTGAATCATCTTGATTCTTTGACAGTAGCTTCCTAACATATATTCCAACGTTTTACACCGTTGAATTTGTCTAAAGAGGTCCAGAAGTCGAGTTACAAGGCTAGAACAGAGGGTTGGGAATTTCAGTGATTGTTAGCTTTAAGTCACCTTTGATCATTCCTTAAATCATCCTTTTGATTAAGTGCATATATAAGGTGGGAATAAGTCTGAACGTTGAATCACGTGTGAACTTATTAGTACGCCTACTTGTACTAGTACTTGGATTTGCTCTACTTTCAGGTGAGTTTTCGTAGTTCCCTACTCAATTGAGATTCGGGCTGAAAAGTGTACTTTTATATGTGTACTTGTATATATGTGCTTACATATACGTATTTATATATATATATAGATGACTGTTTATGTGAATGTTTATGGGAATTGATCCCAGCACTTTGATTTGGTTATTGTGTTTGATATTATTGTTGATATGATGTTGTTGATGATATTGATGTTGATATGACGCATTTGAAATATATGTAAGTCGCCCCGTTGATATAACGCATTTGAAATATATGTAAGTCTCCCCGTTGATATAACGCATTTGAAATATATGTAAGTCGCCCCGTGATATGACGCATTTGAAATATATGTAAGTCGCCCCGTCATATGACGCATTTGAAATATATGTAAGTCGCCCTGTGATATGACGCATTTGAAATATATGTAAGTCGCCCCGTTGATATAACGCATTTGAAATATATGTAAGTCGCCCCGTTGATATGACGTATTTGAAATATATGTAAGTCGCCCCGTTGATATGACGCATTTGAAATATATGTAAGTCGCCCCGTTGATATAACGCATTTGAAATATATGTAAGTCGCCCGTTGATATGACGCATTTGAAATATATGTAAGTCGCCCCGTTGATATAACGCATTTGAAATATATGTAAGTCGCCCCGTTGATATAACGCATTTGAAATATATGTAAGTCGCCCCGTTGATATAACGCATTTGAAATATATGTAAGTCGCCCCGTTGATATGACGTATTTGAAATATATGTAAGTCGCCCCGTTGATATAACGCATTTGAAATATATGTAAGTCGCCCCGTTGATATAACGCATTTGAAATATATGTAAGTCGCCCCGTTGATATAACGCATTTGAAATATATGTAAGTCGCCCCGTTGATATGACGCATTTGAAATATATGTAAGTCGCCCCGTGATATGACGCATTTGAAATATATGTAAGTCGCCCCGTCATATGACGCATTTGAAATATATGTAAGTCGCCCTGTGATATGACGCATTTGAAATATATGTAAGTCGCCCCGTCATATGACGCATTTGAAATATATGTAAGTCGCCCTGTGATATGACGCATTTGAAATATATGTAAGTCGCCCCGTTGATATGACGCATTTGAAATATATGTAAGTCGCCCCGTTGATATAACGCATTTGAAATATATGTAAGTCGCCCCGTTGATATAACGCATTTGAAATATATGTAAGTCGCCCGTTGATATGACGCATTTGAAATATATGTAAGTCGCCCCGTTGATATAACGCATTTGAAATATATGTAAGTCGCCCCGTTGATATAACGCATTTGAAATATATGTAAGTCTCCCCGTTGATATAACGCATTTGAAATATATGTAAGTCGCCCGTTCATATGACGCATTTGAATATATGTAAGTCGCCCCGTTATAAGACGTTATATTTGATGATGATGTACGCACCCCGTTTTGAGGGAACCTTGTGCGATATATGTTGGTAATGATAAGTTTGAATTGATATCATTGGTACTTGTTGGCATATTTGTTTGATTGTTATATTTGAATAAATGGTTATCGTGTGAACATATGCTTAACACCAGAGCTTACTATAAGTATTGTTATTGCTCTATGATATTGTACAAGTACTTGATATATCATCATAATTGATGTTGTTATTTGATACCTACGAACTCACCAACCTTGTGTTGACACTTGTTAGTACACTTTTCAGGTAATCAGGGTAATTTCAGAAATAGGAATAATTGGATGCTAGAGATAAGGCGACTTAGTATTCATGTGGTCTCTGACCCATATGCCCCCTTGTTTGGGGATGAACTTATGAAATTATGTAAAATATTGTTGTGTGATTTGCATGTAAACCTTATGAGGTTACCTTGGTTTGAACTATTGTATGTTTGATATGTTTGACAATAAACCATTTAGCGTTGCTCTATGTAATTTCCATGCTCATATGTGCTATTTCTCGACATCCCATGATTTCGCCATTATTGGGGTGTTACAGGTATGTATAAGTCCAAGTAGATCTTTAGCCCTTTCCATTTAATGTGGAAAAGTTTTTCTTGTCATCTTGCCGTAAACACAAGACACGCATTTGTCAAATGATTCATCATTTGATTGTAAGATCCCTTCACTTTGAAGACTTTCAATGCGTTTCTTGCCAACGTAATGTCAAAGACACGCATTCATCAAATGATTCATCATTTGATTATAAGATCCCTTCACTTTGAAGTCTTTCAATGCGTTTCTTGACAAAATAAACAAGATGACAATGTCAAAGATAGGTAGAGTCCAAGTTAGACTTGACTCTTTTGCTATTTGAATTATCATTTGAATCTCATCAACACTTATAATTCAATTGAGAAGATACTTGAAGAACTGGTTAAACCAGCTTGCTTCTTCTTCTTATTAAACTCAGCTAGATACTTAGGACAATTCATTTTCCAGTGTCTTACATAGTGATGAGAAGCATGGTCTTTAGCCGTATGCTCTTTTTTCACCGTAGGGGTCTTTTAAGGTTTCGAGACTGAAGCACCTTGTTTTCCCTTACCAAATTTCTTGCCCTTAGCTTTCGGTTGTTTTCCTTTCTAAACCTTTCCCCCCTTGATCATAAGAACTTGGGGTGTCTCAGATTTCTCGGGAAGGTTTTCCTCATACTCAATTAACATGGCATGAGATTTAGCTATGATTTTGCTCATGCTGTGCATATTGTAATTGTGCATACAACTCTCAAAATCACTTGAAAAGGAATTTAAGAATCATGCCAATAGCAATAGGTAGAGGATATACATAGTTTAGACTTTCCAAGTGCTCAAAGTAACTCTTCATCTTGAGTACATGAGCACTTACCGGTTTCCCATACTCGTATTTCAAAACATGAAGTGTTTCAACAAGTCCAAACAATTCCACTTCATCTTGTTTTCCATACATAGACTTGAGTTCTCTGATCATATCATACGAATTTTACAATTCGAACTGCTTTTTGAAACTCAGGAGTCATCAAACAAGCAACCTCATTATGTCTATCATACTGAGTATTATATGCTTCCAACTGCACAGCAGTGGCACTCGCATCAGGGATAGCGGGCATCTGAGTTTCAAGGACATCAGTTTTCATTTCAACTTTTAGAACGATTCTCAATTGACAAAACAACCATTGAAATTGGTTTCAGAAAGTTTTTCTCTTTCTAGCATCGACCTGAAAGCCGATTGGTGTATGTTTTGTGAAGGATTTGTTGCCATTTACAAAACAGATTCAAGTTCAATTATCGGTATTTTCGATAATTCTTAGTCAAGTTTATTCTTTTCTCTAAAATAATTTTGCATCACCATTTATACCACAATAAATATGCAAAATAATAAACTTACTAACTATTAACTAATTAATCATGCAACGAGTTAAGGTGGGCCACCTAAACATGGTCACTATGGTTCATGCATATGTCTAAGTCAGCTCCCCCTTCCAAAGAAGAGGACCACATACATCAAGTTACCTTGATTGCGTAAGCCTTTAAACAACTAATTAGCAAGTAATTCACATAAACATGCTGACTGGAAATTTCCAGTAGCTTCACGACCTGTTTAGACCTGTTTCTGGTCAGAATCGAGCTTCGACCAGAACTACAAAGTTGTAGCCCTATGAGTTGGGCATCTACAGTCCAGAAATCAGCTTCTAACTCATTACGGTTTATCGTTTATGAATTTTTTAGGGAACTGTCGCAAAGCAGAAAAATCACACGAAAAAATGCACATAGTCACACAATTATCTAATAATTAACCCTAATTATTGGATCATTATGCTTAGCTATTTATATCTCTATATCTAAGTAATAATCATAAAGAATTTTGCATGAATTCCTTATGATTTTTACTTCTATTTAACAACTTTAAATAATTAAGGTACATAACATGCAATTTATATCTAATAAACATGTTAATTCACATTATCAAAACTTGCTTAGAGGGTTTCAATTAACCTTAAAATTAGGTTGAATTAATTAAACAAAACCCTTTTTATTTAATTAAAAATCGAAAAATTTAATTAATAAATAAGAAAAACAATTTTAATATTTAATAATTAATTAAATTCAAACCAACCCTTTCAAGTTTTGATCGTAAAAATTTAATTAAAAATCGAAAAATTTAATTAAAAATCGAAAAATTTAATTAAAAATCGAAAAATTTAATTAAAAATCGAAAAATTTAATTAAAAATCGAAAACCCTTTTTATTTAATCTAATAAACATGTTAATTACAAATCAAAAGTTTCAATTAACCATTAAAATTAGGTTGAATTAATTAAACAAAACCCTTTTTATTTAATTAAAAATCGAAAAATTTAATTAATAAATAAGAAAAACAATTTTAATATTTAATAATTAATTAAATTCAAACCAACCCTAATTAATAAATAAGAAAAAGAATTTTAATATTTAATAATTAATTAAATTCAAACCAACCCTAATCCCTCCTTCAAGTTTTGATCTTTGTAACTAATAGATCACATATGTGGCTCGTGATACCACTTTTAGAATATAAGCATATAAACGTATAACAAATCACGAGTACGCAGCGGATAAGAATGTATATGCAATCATTAATTTAACAAAACCCTTTTTATTTAATTAAAAATCGAAAAATTTAATTAATAAATAAGAAAAATTTAATCAATAAATATGCAAAATAATAAACTTACTAACTATTAACTAATTAATCATGCAACGAGTTAAGGTGGGCCACCTAAACATGGTCACTATGGTTCATGCATATGTCTAAGTCAGCTCCCCCTTCCAAAGAAGAGGACCACATACATCAAGTTACCTTGATTGCGTAAGCCTTTAAACAACTAATTAGCAAGTAATTCACATAAACATGCTGACTGGAAATTTTCATTAGCTTCACGACCTGTTTAGACCTGTTTCTGGTCAGAATCTAGCTTCGACCAGAACTACAAAGTTGTAGCCCTATGAGTTGGGCATCTACAGTCCAGAAATCAGCTTCTAACTCATTACGGTTTATCGTTTATGAATTTTTTAGGGAACTGTCGCAAAGCAGAAAAATCACACGAAAAAATGCACATAGTCACACAATTATCTAATAATTAACCCTAATTATTGGATCATTATGCTTAGCTATTTATATCTCTATATCTAAGTAATAATCATAAAGAATTTTGCATGAATTCCTTATGATTTTTACTTCTATTTAACAACTTTAAATAATTAAGGTACATAACATGCAATTTATATCTAATAAACATGTTAATTCACATTATCAAAACTTGCTTAGAGGGTTTCAATTAACCTTAAAATTAGGTTGAATTAATTAAACAAAACCCTTTTTATTTAATTAAAAATCGAAAAATTTAATTAATAAATAAGAAAAAGAATTTTAATATTTGATAATTAATTAAATTCAAACCAACCCTAACCCCCTTCAAGTTTTGATCTTTGTAACTAATAGATCACATATGTGGCTCGTGATACCACTGTTAGAATATAAGCATATAAACGTATAACAAATCACGAGTACGCAGCGGATAAGAACGTATATGCAATCATATTAATTAACAAAGAGGGAATCGAATATGTACCTTTTAGCGTAAGCTTCCAATAAGATAATAATAATAATATTATTATTAATTAGGGTTTAAAGTAAAACCCTCTACGATCGCACACTTGACACCCCTATGATGTATGCTAGTACCCGATCACGAACTCACAAACCCGTTGTGTATTACCCTAAAAGTCGAAACCTAAAAAACCCGAACCCCTTGGGGTTTTTTCTTGCTTGGCCGATCGAACAAAAGGGAGAGAAAGAGAGTGTTTTTAGTTAGGGTTTTACCTCATAGAACTTATGAAAAACCCTTAACTATAACCCTCTATTTATAGGCTTCAATTAAAAGGGTTTTAAACTTGGTGACCAAGTTTGTAGAGGATTAGGAAACCCCATTAGGAATTTCGCCCCCCCCTTATTGTACAATTAGGAAACTTCTAATTTACACTTTAAGCCATCTCTTTTAATTAATAAACATTTATATAACTATTAACTTATGTTTATTAATCATTTCATGATCATATTAATTAATATATTACTTTAATATACTAATTAATAACATAGAGTTTACGTGTCATTTTGTGTGACCCCGTAGGCTTAAATAATTTCCGGACATGCGTTTATTTAACGTGATCACATACCAACAGATAACTTGATATTTTTGTATTGTAACATGTACGAAATTGTTAATGTTTAACTTCTATCCTTTAGGTATTTAGGATTTCATCTATAACAATACTCCTAATAATAAATCATAAATACAATAATATTAAATTTCAATTAAAACACATAATTAACATATCTCTAAAGTCCGAATAACCAGTCTCTATAGTGGAAATCTGTACTAGTGGATGTTACAATTCTCCCCAACTCAATTTGAATCACGTCCCCGTGATTCTTGTTATAATCTACTATAAAAATCTTTATGAACCCCTTCCCTTAGGTTCTCACATATAATTATTACGTCTTTACATTTTCTACTATTTATTTTCTTCCACTTCCGTAAACGAGTTATCAAGACATATACATGTCCACAAGGTTATATACAAATGTATATTTGTTTTAATTCCTTTAACGAATGTTATATCTCATTAAAATTTATTAATTATACATTTTTAATTATATAGTTTTCTACTAACTCAACTAATACGATGCATATATCTACTTAATCATCTTATATGATTATGATTAAACAGTAAATATATTAATAATAGACGTGGAATATTACAATTTGTTATTCATACTTATACACTATGTTAATTATAGCTATTCATTTTTAGTAAAATCTTGTGCGTAACTTCAACTTTTAACTTATCTTGTATCAATTATAATAAACACCTACATATGTTAAGTCTTTCTGATCAGACATTTTAAATCATCTAATCCAAGAAATCGGTATACACTAATCTTTCTCTATTCTCAACTTAATTATACTACAAAAAAAACCACTTAGCATGTTACATTTTAAGAGTAAAACTATATCGTGTTCTCTATTTATTGTCCTTTACATTTAGTTTTTTTTACATGTGCTTCTCATTTTGGCCCTTGTAAATTAACAATTGTAAAAAAAATATATATCTAATATCTATCAAGCTAAACCTTTTTCTAATACTATTAAGGTCATGTCTAAACTTACCCCACATCTCAAAATTTCCACTATTCCTAACAACACTCGCTCCTTTATACACTATTTTGATTTTTATAATATTGAGGCTCTCTATATCTCATAATCAATTATTAATAACATTAATAATCTACCTTCATTTATAATCGTAATTCGTTTCTAATTATGTTAGGGTCCTTTATCTCTAAATCTTATTTATTTATTTTCCATAATGATTATTTATTTTATCAATTAGTTCGCATGATTGTCCTTTACATCAAATTCTTGACATTTATAGAAAAACTAGTTATGTCACCCGGGCGTTGTCCCGGGAGACTGCCCGGGTGACACAACATTCATTGTGTAGATAATATGGAAAAAATGTGTCGTGGGAGTAATCTATAAATAATTTAAAAGAAACGCTTTGTTAAATTTTATAACAATATGAATTTATGTGAAGCATAACAAACTCAAAAAGCTATATATCACAATAATTACAATACCTAACATCGATAAAGACATTATCATAAAAACGATATAGGTGTTACAAACAAAACATAATA
The DNA here is from genome assembly GCA_034093135.1 of Erigeron breviscapus. Lineage (NCBI taxonomy): Eukaryota > Viridiplantae > Streptophyta > Magnoliopsida > Asterales > Asteraceae > Erigeron > Erigeron breviscapus. The sequence continues at coordinate 29,739,874 of CM067169.1, read as the reverse complement.
TGTAGGAATAAGAAAACTATGATAATAGTATACTATTTCTAATTGAGTTAATGACATAAATCGTCCCTGTGGTTTACCTAAATAGTCACCTTTCGTCCTTTAAAATTCAAAACCTCAAGGATAGTCCTTTATAGGTGTATAAGGATCATGTTCGGTCCTTTGACTATTTGACCGTCAAGTGGTCTCCGTTAAACCCCCCACGTGACACCACGTGAGGGGTACTCCAGTAATTTGCCACCCATAAAGGACTGTTCTTGAGGTTTTTAATTTTAAAGGACGAAAGGTGACTATTTAGGTAAACCACAAGGACGATTTATGTCATAAGAACATCCATACACCACTTCAATACTTATATTCAGATTTATACCATACACAATCCATTACAGATGTATATCCAAATGTATCAAATCATAAACCCAAATGTCATACAAATTGTATATCCAAATGTATCAAATCCTTTCTCTATCTTTCTTTTATCCCCTTTCTTTCTGATAACACAAATTGTATCAAAACATCCAACTCTAAATAAATCTAATCAAATCAAAAACAAATCTAATATGATATGATATATATCATACATATATATATATACCCAGTCAAATATAGATGGAAACATATACATATACAATTACATATATCCATATCATTTTATTGAATCCCTTACAATTCCGGCCGACCACCACCACTGCCTGCCGTCCGCCACTGCGGGAACACCAACCACCGTAATACCACAGCCACAACCCACTACACCACCGCTGGCCATCACCGCACCACCAACCATTAATAGATCTAAAAGTAATAAGATAAAACAAGAAGAAGATCTTCAAGAAGATATAAACGAGATCGAGTCATATGCTAGTTTATTTTATAAAAAACCAAAATCATCTAACATCACCCAACAAAATCTTGTAGATCTCCGACCAACAACCACCACAGATCTTTATTAAAAAACATCAATCGACGATGACAGTGGTTGGTGGCGGCACAACTTGGTGGTGGTTGAATAAGGGGGTGACCGGCGAAGATAGTGGCCGGAGAAGGGGGCGCAGCCATCAAAATAGAGTAATGATTGCTGGAAAATGAAGATGAAGAAATATAAAAAAGAGAGAATCGATGGGTGGCTGGCGGAGGTAGCTCACTAAGGTAGGTGGTCGGAGAAAGAGATTCCGACGGAAAGGGTTGACCGGCGGAGGTGGGTGACCGGCGGAGGTGGGTGACCGGCGGAGGTGGGTGGGTGGTGTGGTGGGTGTGAAAAGAAAGAAGATGATGTAAGTATGTGTAGAGGGAGAAACTAAGAAGATGGGTCTTGAATTTTGGTTATTGGGTTATGGATGGGAGAGAAGAGAAATAAAATTGAGCTAAGAGTTAATGACATAAATCGTCCCTGTGAAGCAAACTAGCTACCTAGTTTCGACGCGATTGAGGAAAACGAAGATAGAAAACGAAGATAGAAAACGAACTTAGCAAAACGAAGATAGAAAACGAATTTAGCAAAACGAAGATAGAAAATTATCTTATTTTCGTTTTGAAGCTTACGAACTTAATCTATCTTCGTTCAGTTGGAGGAATACCTAGTTTCGACGCGATTGAGGAAAACGAAGATAGAAAACGAACTTAGCAAAACGAAGATAGAAAACGAATTTAGCAAAACGAAGATAGAAAATTATCTTATTTTCGTTTTGAAGCTTACGAACTTAAGCTATCTTCGTTCAGTTTTTCACCTTACGAAGTTAAGCTATCTTCGTTCAGAACCTCACCTTAAGAACTTAAGCTATCTTCGTTTCAACCCTCATATTCGTTTAAACATTAACTTTCCAATATCTTTGTTCTACCCAGCTTGCATGGGATCATGAGTTCAAAAGAGAGATCGACTAACTCCGGGGGTAATCCGCCTGGTCTTGCTTCAAAGATTAAGAATATTGATGGGAAGGTGAGACCACCTGTGAGGTCAATCCTGAAAAACCCTAATAAGGGTTCTAATGAGAAGAAAGCTGCTGAAGCTCGAAAAGCTGAATTAAAAGACCCAACAGGTGATAGTTCAAATGTTAATTCTGAGACATCTGCATCAAATCCCAAGGTAGAAGAATATGGTAACCCTTTGTATGATGCGGAGGGGAAAGCTGACGGTCCAAAAAACAATTCTACCAGTTCTAATACTAATAATGTGGAACGTGGTGAAGATGGGGAAGTGGATGGTAGCATGGATGATAATTCTGAATTTGTTAAACAGCATGTGAATGATGGGAATTTAGGTGGTGGTTCTAATACTACCAATGAAACTCCTAGTTTTTCCGTGAATGGCGATGGTGTTGGTGATGGGATTCATCAATCTGTACCACCAGTTGCAAAGGTGGTGCAGCCTGATAAGGTGAACCAGTCTGATCCTCCGGTTGTTAATATCCCTTTTTCGTATGCAAAGGTGGTGCGATCTGATGTGAATAATAAACCAAAAGTTAATTTCCGTTCTTTGAGTGTGGAATTTAGTGTTGAAGGCATTGATTTGATTATTCCAAAAGAAGCTATTATGTCAGCAAATAGCAAATATGCTAATACTTTGGTTGGATATTTTCTTGGAAAAAGACTTGCTTCCCCCGTTGTTGAAAACTACGTGAAGAATGCTTGGGCTAAATATGGGTTTCAGCGTCTTATGATGAATGCATCCGGTTTCTTTTTCTTCAAATTTGAGGAGAAATCTGGTATGGAGAAAGTGTTAGAACAAGGACCATGGTTAATTCGCTCAGTTCCTCTTTTCCTTAATATTTGGACTCCTGATTTTAGTATGTCCGACATTAAGAAGGTCCCGGTTTGGGTAAAGATGCATAATGTACCTTTGGTTATATTTAATGAAGATGGTCTAAGCATGCTTGCGACCAAGCTTGGAAGACCAGTTGCTTTGGATGATTATACGAATTCCATGTGCATTAATGCATGGGGTCGTAGTAGTTATGCTCAGGCTCTTATTGAATTGGATGCAGATAATGAGCTAAAATCTGAGTTGACTGTTGGAATTCCTAATATGGTTGGTGATGGTTTTTCGAAACACGTTATTAACATTGAGTACCAATGGAAACCTCCTCATTGTTCGACTTGCAAGGTGTTTAATCATGCAAGCGACCAATGCCCTAAATTGCCTAAAAAGGTCATACCAATTCCTAAAAAGGTTATATCAGAGGTGCACAGTGATGGTTTCCAGCTAGTTGGCAAAAAGAATGGTTCAAGGAAAGGATTTCCGGTCCAAAATCAGAAGAATAAGTTCGTATATCGGCCCGTGGTGAAACCAAAAACGAGTACTGATCAAGCAAGCACCTCTAAAGGGCAGATTCCAACCAAGAATTCGTTTGGAGTCTTGGTAGATGAAGATGGACAAAAAGGAGATGACCCGTTATCTGATTATGGGACTAAACAAAGTGTACCTGTACTTCGGGAAGCCACAGAAAGTGAAATGGCTGAAAAGGCTGCGAAATTAAAGGCAACGATGGATGCGGCATTTTCTGCTGATTCTGATAATGATGAAGTCGATGATGATTATGTGGAAAATATCTATGATGAATCTGATGATTTTATGGCTGCACATACGAAGCCTAATTCCACTTCTGAGGGGGCAAGCACTCCCGGTATGCACAGTTTTAATGGGTAGTATAGCTGCATGGAATATTAGGGGTTTGAACCGACCCCTCAAACAGAAAGAGGTTCGGCAGGTGGTAAGTGAAAATAATCTTAATGTTTGTGCTATCTTGGAATCCCATGTACATATTTCTAGTCTTATGGATGTGTGCAAAAGGGTGTTTAAAACCTGGGATTGGTCTTCTAATGCTTCGTCCTGTAGTAAGGTACGAGGATTATTCTGGGGTGGAATTCTGAGGTTGTGGATGTTATGGTTTTGTCACATACGGATCAAGTCATACATATTCAGATTATATACAAGTTAGATCGAAAGGCTTTCTATTGTTCGTTTGTATATGCGGACAACTATTATGTTCATATAAGATTATTATGGGATAATCTTTGTACACATCAGCATTTTATACAAGGAAAACCGTAGGTGTTGTTGGAAGACTTTAACTCAGCGCTTAATTTGGAGGATAGCTTCTCTAGTTCTTCCAAAATTGATGTTGGTATGCGTGATTTTAAGGAGTGTATACAACAAATTGATGTAATGGATATTAATTCTTCCGGGTTCCATTTTACATGGACTCAAAAACCCAAGCATGGAACGGGAACATTGAAGAAAATTGATAGAATCATGGGAAACGTTCAGTTTTGTGATGAGTTTCAATCCGCTCATGCCATCTTTCAACCCTATAGAATCTCGGATCATACCCCATGTGTCTTGAAACTTCCTAATGTTACTAGGCAAAGACCCAAACCATTCAAATTTGCTAACTTCCTAGTTCATAAGAAGGATTTTGCTGAAATGGTTAAAACTCATTGGGATACTCCTTTTACTGGATGCAAGATGTACAAATTAGTGAAAAAGCTAAGACTTTTGAAACATCCGATCCTCAGTATGCTCTTTAGGCAAGGAAATCTGCATAATAAGGTTAAGGAGCTTCGTCTTGAGCTTGATAGCCTCCAAATAGCTATCGAGGCTGATCCCTCTGATAAAGAATTAAGAAACCAGGAGATTGCTGCACTTTATGATTTTAAAGAGGCGGTTCTTGATGAGGAACGCTTCTTAAAACAAAAAGCCAAGATTGAATGGTTAGAGGTGGGTGACTCTAATACTTTGTACTTTCACAACTCTGTTAAAGCAAGATCTCACAGGAGCCGGATAGAGAAGATTCAAGACGTTAATGGAGTTGATCATGAAGGGGGTGGTGTGGCTACTGCGCTTGTAAAACATTATGAAGACTTCCTGGGAACTGAAGGGCCTCCATCTTGTTTTAATCCTAATGAAGTTTTCAGAAGAACTATTAGTAGGCAAAAAGCGGATTATATGGTTCGAGCGATCACTGATGCTGAAATTAAAGAAGCTATGTTCTCAATTGATGAAAATAAAGCCCCGGGTCCTGATGGGTATACCTCGCTCTTCTTTATGAAGACTTGGGATATAACGGGAAATGAGGTATGTCTTGCCATTCATGATTTCTTTAAGACTGGCAAAATTTTGAAAGAAATCAACCATACCTTCTTAGCATTGATTCCGAAAGTGTCCACTCCTAATAGAGTTACAGATTATCGCCTAATTTCTTGCTGCAATACAATATATAAATGCATTAGTAAAATTATTACTAATCGCATTAAGGATGGGTTGGACGATATTGTGGATATTAATCAATCTGCATTCATTCCGGGTAGGCTTATATCGGATAATATTCTTCTAACTCAAGAATTAATGCATAATTATCATCGTAAGATTGGCCCCCCATGATGTGCTGCTAAGGTTGACATTCAGAAAGCATATGATACTGTTAATTGGAGCTTCTTAAGAGCAACATTAATTGGTTTTGGATTCAATCCGACTATGGTACATTGGATCATGTCTTGTGTTACCAGTGTTTCTTTCTCTATCAGCTTGCATGGTAATATTCATGGTCTTTTCCAAGGAAGACGAGGCCTTAGACAGGGTGATCCCATGTCCCATATCTCTTTACTATGGTTATGGAGGTGTTAACTCTGATGTTACACAAATCTGTGCAACATTCTCCGGGCTTCAGGTTTCATAACTTGTGTGGAGAACAACGAATTATTAACATTTGTTTTGCAGATGATCTCTTTCTCTTTGGGCGAGGTGATCTTGCTTCAGCCAAAGCTATTATGGACGGGCTTATGGAGTTTTCTAATGCCTCAGGACTTATGCCTAGTCTAGCTAAAAGCACGGCTTTCTTTTGTAATGTTCCTGATCGTATTAAGAGGGCTATTTTGGAGATCCTCCCATTTGAAGAAGGCTCTCTTCCGGTTCGTTATCTTGGTGTTCCACTTATTTCATCTAGACTTTTACACAAAGATTGCACAATTTTGGTTGAAAGGATGGAGGCTAGAATAAGTGATTGGAAGAACAAGTCTCTTTCGTTTGCTGGCAGGTTACAATTAATTAATTCAGTTCTCTCTTCCATGCATATTTATTGGGCTTCAGTTTTCATTCTCCCTGCTAGTATCATTTCTGATTTGGAAAAGAAGATGCGGGCTTTTTTATGGACTCAAGGACCCATGAGCAAAGGTAAAGCTAAGGTGGCATGGAAGGATTGTTGCCTTCCTAAGTATGAGGGAGGAATTGGAATTAAAAGAATTTATGATGTTAACAAAGCTCTTATGACTTCTCATGTATGGAGTATCTTGAATAATCGAAAGTCTCTTTGGGTACAGTGGATTAATGTGCATAAACTCAAGGGAAGAAATTTCTGGGATGTCCTTTGAAAGCTGGCTCAACATGGGGATGGCGTAAGCTTCTTCAATTGCGAGAAGTAATCCGACCACATATTAAGTATCTGATAGGGGATGGGTGTACTACTTCAGCTTGGTTTGATAATTGGGCTTCTATTGGCCTTTATGTAAGTTTATTACATATAGAGAGATGACTAGAGCGGGATTTCGTCTTGATGCAACTGTTAATGATGTTCTAACAAATGGACGCTGGAAATGGCCAATTGCCTGGTTTGATCTATTTCCAGTGCTTATAAATGTTACTCCTCCTGTTCTTCGTCCTGCTGTTTCTGATGTAATTACTTGGTATGATAATAATGGAAGGAAACTGGTTTTTCAGCCTCTTCCACATGGGAAACCATCCGAGTTAGAAGACCAGTTGTTCCTTGGGTTGATCTTGTTTGGTTTGCACATAGTATTCCGAGGCACTCATTTCATGTCTAGCTTATTATGAGAGAAAAACTGAAGACTCATGATAAGATGAAGCAATGGGATGTTGGTGGTTATACTAACTTAAATCTACTTTGCTGTTCCCTCTGCAAGCGTGGACCTGATTCGCATCAACATTTATTTTTTGAATGTAATTACTCATTGCAGATTTGGAATTTGGTTCGCCCCTTAATGGGATTTCATGCGGTTCCAAACCGATGGACTGATATCACTTCAATGCTATTGTTGACATCAAAGCCTAATCTAGCCAAGACGGTTATTGCTAAGCTTCTGATTGCTGCTTCGGCTTATTACTTATGGCAAGAGAGAAACTCCAGATTATTTTCTCCTAAAGAAAGATCGGTTGCTCAATTGCGTGATGTTATTGTGTCTACTGTCCGGATGAAGTTAGCCACTATGAAGTTCAAGAAAAAGATTCAAGGAAGAAGCATCCTAGAAGAATGGAAGTTGGATATCACGTAAACATTTATTAAACATCACTTTTATTGTTTTGCTATTAAGAAGTCAACCAGTCTTCTAAATGTGTCCCTCTGACAGGCCTTTGGATTTATCTAAGGGTATGAGTCTCCATTTGGTTAGCCATTTTGAGCTCTTCACTGTGATGTGCATGTTTGAGATTTGGTTTCGATTTGGTAGAATGATAGAGGTTGATGTTTGATATTGGTTACTTACATATTAGAGGTGTATTATTAATGCTTTTGATGTTATTAGCCTTGTTTATGTATTGTTCAGCTAGGTCGTTTGTGACGTTATTGTTTCACATACATATGGCATGTCATATGTATGAATTAGTTTGGTACTTTGCCAAGCTACTTGTAATAATCTTATTTTGGGTGATTTATAAAAGCTTACCGGGGTTTAAATTCCCCTTTACCCAAAAAATAAATCGTCCCTGTGGTTTACCTAAATAGTCACGTATCGTCCTTTAGGGTGGCAAATTACTGGAGTACCCCTCACGTGGGAGGCACGTGAGGGGTTTAACGGAGAGAAGTTGACAGTCAAATAGTCAAAGGACCAAACGTGATCCTTATCCTCCTATAAAGGACTGTCCTTGAGGTTTTGAATTTTAAAGAACGAAAGGTGACTATTTAGGTAAACCACAGGGACGATTTATGTCATTAACTCTTTCTAATATTAATAAAGATACTATTAATTAAATTGATATAATGTGTTAAAAACATAATGTATATCATTAATAAAAATAATATATGTCAAATAATTTATTGAACACATTTTAAAGTAAAAAACTAAGAGCATTGACACAAATAACGATTAACCATAATGACAATAACATAACATGTAAAAAAAATATACATATAAAAATGATATGTTATTAGTTTTAAACTTTAATAACAACATTTTAATAAACAATGACAATGTATTACGAACATAAGTGCCTATATATATAGTAAGTATACATTAAAAGATATATATATATATATATATATATAGAGAGATCAAATGAGAATATATATATATATATATATATATATATATATATATATATATATATATATATATATATATATATATATATATATATATATATATATATATATATATATATATATATATATATATATATATATATATATATATATATATATATATATATATATATATATATATATATATATATATATATATATATATATATATATATATATATATATATATATATATATATATATATATATATATATATATATATATATATATATATATATATATATATATATATATATATATATATATATATATATATATATATATATATATATATATATATATATATATATATATATATATATATATATATATATATATATATATATATATATATATATATATATATATATATATATATATATATATATATATATATATATATATATATATATATATATATATATATATATATATATATATATATATATATATATATATATATATATATATATATATATATATATATATATATATATATATATATATATATATATATATATATATATATATATATATATATATATATATATATATATATATATATATATATATATATATATATATATATATATATATATATATATATATATATATATATATATATATATATATATATATATATATATATATATATATATATATATATATATATATATATATATATATATATATATATATATATATATATATATATATATATATATATATATATATATATATATATATATATATATATATATATATATATATATATATATATATATATATATATATATATATATATATATATATATATATATATATATATATATATATATATATATATATATATATATATATATATATATATATATATATATATATATATATATATATATATATATATATATATATATATATATATATATATATATATATATATATATATATATATATATATATATATATATATATATATATATATATATATATATATATATATATATATATATATATATATATATATATATATATATATATATATATATATATATATATATATATATATATATATATCTATATGTATTGAACGACAAAAATAAATTAAACCAAAACAACCATTTTTCATAAATATACATACCATCATCTATATTTAAACATCATCATCTCACTCTATATAAAAAAACGAGATTTACAAACAGATTCTTAAAATCCAAAGTAAAAATATAAATATACATACCATTCCACCCGCTCCTTTTTTTCTTTCTCTCCATTGCCTTTCTTTTTGTAATAAATCATGTATATATAAAAAAGAAGTATATATTTATACATATACATGTATATATATATATATAGATATATATATATACATAAGTATATGGATATATATATGTATGTGTATATATAAAATGTACATATATATATATATATATATATATATATATATATATATATATTTGATATATATTCTTTCTTATTATTCAATCGAAATCGTATATATATATATATATATATATATATATATATATATATATATATATATATATATATATATATATATATATATATATATATATATATATATATATATATATATATATATATATATATATATATATATATATATATATATATATATATATATATATATATATATATATATATATATATATATATATATATATATATATATATATATATATATATATATATATATATATATATATATATATATATATATATATATATATATATATATATATATATATATATATATATATATATATATATATATATATATATATATATATATATATATATATATATATATATATATATATATATATATATATATATATATATATATATATATATATATATATATATATATATATATATATATATATATATATATATATATATATATATATATATATATATATATATATATATATATATATATATATATATATATATATATATATATATATATATATATATATATATATATATATATATATATATATATATATATATATATATATATATATATATATATATATATATATATATATATATATATATATATATATATATATATATATATATATATATATATATATATATATATATATATATATATATATATATATATATATATATATATATATATATATATATATATATATATATATATATATATATATATATATATATATATATATATATATATATATATATATATATATATATATATATATATATGTTGTTTTATGTTTATATATATATATATATATATATATATATATATATATATATAGACATATAAATTAAAATATATATATATATATAAAAATATATATATATATATATTTATACATATACATGTATATATATAGAGAGAGAGATAAAGAGAGAATGGGAGATGGTGATAGCAGGTTTGCGACGGTAGTTAGCAGCGGTGTTGACGGCAAGGGAAGGGGTGGCGGGATCTTGATTCTCCTTCTGCAATTCACTATATTCATCCAAGCATACATCCCTTTCATTCTTTCAACATCCAAGCATCCATATAATTCCACAAGGGAAATAAAAAAAGAAAGAAAGTATAGAAACACGCTATCCATCGATCGATCTAGAAGCGAGGGTTGGGGACGGTCGTTGACAGCCAGGGAAGAGGTGGCCGGATCCGGTGGTGGTGGCGCCGACAGTGATGGGACCCGATTTGAGGTTTTGAACCCGACCAAGATCTGTTCTTATTTCTTTTGAAGATTTTTTTTTTGTTTTTGATTCTTAGATGTGTATGCATATGTGAGGAGTTCAAGTTTTATGGTTTCTTTTCATGATTTTATGGTTATGATTTCGTGTATGTATATGTCGGTTGGTGGTGGCAGTGGACACTAGTGGTTGGAATGGTGGTGAGGTGGTGATTAATGGAAGGGATGAAAATAAAAAGAGATGAAGATGATGGTTGTGTGTTTTTATACCCAGAAGAAAAAATGATGAAAAAGAGTTAACCATAAATATCAAGTTTGGTCCTTTAGGGGTGGAAAGTACCAAAATGCCCTCACGTGGGAGACACGTGAGGATTTCAACGAAGATGAGATAACAATCGTCAACTTAAAGGGCCTATCGAGCCTTACTATACATGGTTAAAATCCCACTAATATGTTAATAAAGGGACTAGAACTCATGACCTTCAAGTTAAATGCATAAAGCTTTAACCAATGAGATCAACCATCTTTTTGTTTAACTTTTTACTGTATTTTAGATAAATGGTTATAATTAGTTATATTTCACTATTCACACACACGTATACCATAATATAAATAATGTCCAAATGATTATTAATATCAAAATATCTTCGTAAATATTTAAATCAAAACATCTTAAAAAGAAAATAAATATTATATAATTCATACCAATGAAAATTGAATTACATTTTGCTTGTTAGACTATAATATGTAGATATAATATGTTTTGTCTAGAGGATTTTTTTTATATATTTAAAATAACAACTTACTTTTTATATTATTTTTTGTAAGAATTAAAAAGATATAATAATATATTATATAATTATATACCAATGATAAACGAATTACATTTTGCTTGTTAGACTATAATATGTAGATATAATATGTTTTGTCTAGAGGATTTTTTTTATATATTTAAAATAACAACTTACTTTTTATATTATTTTTTGTGAGGTAGCTACTTTTAAGATAAATGTGTAAAATATAAACGAACTTTGATCACATTTATACTACCTATTAAAAAAAACACTCCATGTTGAAAGTTACATGAGAGAAAATGTCTAAAATGTTTTCACCCCTTTAACATTAACGATTCAATTACACTATCAATCATTTATCTTTTAAAATAGAGTTAATTACAGAAATCGTCCCTGTCGTGTACCGTCACTTGCAGCTTTCGTCCTTAACTTTCAAAAATTACAGTTTTGGTCCAAAAATGTTTGCTCCGTCAACACTTTTGGTCCTGACTACTAACCTCCGTTAAAAAACTCATCACATGCCAGTCACGTGATGGGTATTTTCGTCTTTTCAATTTTGATCTGGACCAAAAGTGTAAATAACTAAATTTTGACTTAATTATTAATACATATATGTTTATGTATCTATACCTCATTATCATCAACATCAATACGAACAAATTTTCTTCACCCCAATCCAAATCTTATGAGATTTATTCAATCCCATTAACACCTATATATATTATACATAATACATATATATATATATAGAACGAATTGCATTTTTGGTCCCTGTGTTATCACACCTTTTGCAAGTTTGATACAAAGATGTGCAAAGTCGCGAAACGCATCCCTGTCATATCACACCCGTTGCAACCTTGGTCCAAAGTTAACTTTCCGTCTAATTTTCACCGTTAGTGACACCATGTGCCAATCACGTGGAGGGTAGTTTCGTCCATTTAATGACCATAGGACCATTTTTGCAAAATAAAAATAAATAAATCAGATATTCAAACAATACCCGTGTGTTCTTCTTCGCCATTGTTCAGCCTCAGAAATCAAAACCCAATTTAATCCACCTTTTTTTCCATAAAAATCAGATATTCAAACAAAACCAAAAACATATATATAGTTATATGTGTATATAATCACCACCATCATTAAAATAAAAAAATATATCTTTTAGCAAAATTTTTTACTAGATCTCCATATATAAATTTTCTAAAAATTGATACAAAGGAAAACTTTTTCCAGATATCATCAGTCATCACCATCTCTTCCACATCCAAAAATTAAATTCATCATCAAAGTTTTAGAATTAACTACACCACAAAATTACATATACGCACAAAAATGAAACCCAAACCTTCAACTTTGGGATTTTAATCATCTATTATAAAAAAACACATAAATACAAGATCAGATGTGTAAAATCGAAGCTAAGAGAGTCTACAAGGCCGGATATGATAAAGAAGAAATCTCAATAAAACCGTCAAAAATCTGAGGTGAGAAAGATGAATACCAGATCCTTTTTATTAATCACTTCAACTCACCTGAGCCACAACTAACCACCATTCCGCCGCCACCATCATTAAAATAAAAAAATATATCTTTTACAAAATTTTTTACTAGATCTCCATATATAAATTTTCTAAAAATTGATACAAAGGAAAACTTTTTCCAGATATCATCAGTCATCACCATCTCTTCCACATCCAAAAATTAAATTCATCATCAAAGTTTTAGAATTAACTACACCACAAAATTACATATACGCACAAAAATGAAACCCAAACCTTCAACTTTGGGATTTTAATCATCTATTATAAAAAAACACATAAATACAAGATCAGATGTGTAAAATCGAAGCTAAGAGAGTCTACAAGGCCGGATATGATAAAGAAGAAATCTCAATAAAACCGTCAAAAATCTGAGGTGAGAAAGATGAATACCAGATCCTTTTTATTAATCACTTCAACTCACCTGAGCCACAACTAACCACCATTCCGCCGCCACCGTCCTGCCGCCAATCGCCACTGTGTAAACTCCGGCAACAACCTCCCTCTTTTCATGATATCAACAAAAAAAAATCCCTAAAAGTTGTTTCAAAAGGTTTACATCAACAAAAAAATATTGGTGGCCGAAAATCTCGAAGATCTTGAATCTCGCCGGAGTTTCTTCGCGTTCAACGTTGAAATCTGGCCGGAGTTTCTTCCTTCCCCTATTGTTCAGAGATATAGACATGTAATTCTTGATTTCTTCTTACAAGGTTTCGGAAATCAATTAATTCTGTTTCCTGTTCTTGTTTCCAGATCTATATATCTCAAAAACAATTCCAGATTTGCACAGGGTGGTGGCTACGACGAGGAGAAGAATGACGGCGGTGGTCGGGGAGAGAGTGGCTGTGGTGGTCTGATGGAGAAGTTAGAGAAAATTTATGATCACATCCTTTAATCTAGTAAGATTTCTGATCTGATTCTGACACGAAGTTAGAGAAGATAGATAGATGATTGTCATTAAGTTTAGAAAAAAAGATTGAATGGAGGAGGTAGTTGTTGTATTTGATTTGTTTAACAGATCAGGTAATGAGCAATGTTTCAATATTTGATTTCACAATCTAGAGAAGATATGTATATAATTGTAGTTAATGATTTATATATGCGTAAAATTGTAAAAATTTGTAAATGAATCTTGGTTTATTTTGAATCTGGGTTTACTTTGTAAATTTTTTGTTGTTTTTTTTTTTTTTGCAGAAATGGTCCTATGAGCAATAAATGGACGAAACTACCCCCCATGTGACAAGCACATGGGGGCATTAACGGCTGAATTCTAACGACACGTTACTTTTGGACCAAAATTGCAACAGGTGTGATATGACAGGGATACGTTTCGCGACTTTTCACATTTTTGTATCAAACTTGCAAAAGGTGTGATAACACAGGGACCAAAAATGCAATTCGTTATATATATATATATATATACATAAGTATATATATATATATATACATACACATACAATAATTTTTATGCATAATAGAAATTCAAATTACTCCATATACATACATATACTTATTCTGTTTGAGTTCTTAATGGCCACCACCATCACCACTGGTGGCGATGGCTTATTCATTTTCCGGTTAGAGATACAACGTAAACCCCATACTTCGATTATGTGATCCCTGTTGTAAGGGATTCGATTCCAGATTTAGGGATTTCCAAATTAGGGTTTCAAGTAAAGATTTGGGGGTTTTGAGATAGGTTTCATAGTGGTGGTGGTGGTGTCTTTTTTCTGGCAAGATCTGCAACAAAAAATACGGTGGTGGTGGTGGTATAGTTTGTAAAGTTGTATAGTTTTTTTTCTCCTTTTTCAATTTAGTGTTTTTGTATAATTCTTTTTCTCTTTTTTTCTTTATGAGATTTGAAAAGTTGTTTGTAATATATATTATATTATGAAGAGATATATATATATATATATTCCATATATCTATAAATAGACAAGCTATAGATATAGTATAGATTGAGATGAAAATAATGAGGATGATGATAGACTTGGCAGAAAAAATAAGGTGAAAAAAATGGATGCAATAAGGCTGTTAATGAAGACGATGATATGGGTTAATTACACTTTTGGTCCTGTGGTAGGGAAGGTCCACACTTTTGGTCCATGAACAATAGAATAGACGAAAATACCCATCACGTGGCTGGCACGTGATGGGTTATTAAACGGAAGTTAGCAGTCAGGACCAAAAGTGTTGACGGAGCAAAAAATTTGGACCAAAACTGTAATTTTTGAAAGTTAAGGACGAAAGCTGCAAGTGACGGTACACGACAGGGACGATTTCTGTAATTAACTCTTTAAAATATCTTCATAACCTTTTACATCAATTATCTACACCACTTGACACCGCCTCCACCACCAACAGTCGTCCCCACCATCACACTATCACCGTCATGATTACCGTTGCATTGCACGAGTACCGTACTAGTTACCATGAATAGAAAAGATATACCAAAGTTATCATTATTAGAAATAAAGTCTCATTTATTGTAATAAAACGAAATTCATATAGTTGATTTTGTCCATAGTGTATTCTATAATGGTAACATATTTTATGTATATAGTAAATCAGGCTTCACATGTGAGACCAAGTTATATTGGTAATATGTAATGTTCTATCTATTGATGGTTATTCGGTTTAAGTATACACGAATAAGGATCGATCCTAAATGATGAATGTAGTTTTGAATATTTTCTCTATGTCCTGTCCGAAACTCCATTAACTCAAAACCCAACCAATGGAAAAACCTTAAAAGGTTTTACCCGGGTCCTTAAGGATTGAACTCGCTTATCTCAACTTCACATGTGAGCTCAAGTACTATTGGTAATATGTAATGTTCTATCTATTGATAGGTTATTCGGTTTAAGTATACACGAATAAGGATCGATCCTAAATGATGAATGTAGTTTTGAATATTTTCTCTATGTCCTGTCCGAAACTCCATTAACTCAAAACCCAACCAATGGAAAAACCTTAAAAGGTTTTACCCGGGTCCTTAAGGATTGAACTCGCTTATCTCAACTTCACATGTGAGCTCAAACTATTGGTAATATGTAATGTTCTATCTATTGATAGGTTATTCGGTTTAAGTATACACGAATAAGGATCGATCCTAAATGATGAATGTAGTTTTGAATATTTTCTCTATGTCCTGTCCGAAACTCCATTAACTCAAAACCCAACCAATGGAAAAACCTTAAAAGGTTTTACCCGGGTCCTTAAGGATTGAACTCGCTTATCTCAACTTCACATGTGAGACCAAGTTATATTGGTAATATGTAATGTTCTATCTATTGATAGGTTATTCGGTTTAAGTATACACGAATAAGGATCGATCCTAAATGATGAATGTAGTTTTGAATATTTTCTCTATGTCCTGTCCGAAACTCCATTAACTCAAAACCCAACCAATGGAAAAACCTTAAAAGGTTTTACCCGGGTCCTTAAGGATTGAACTCGCTTATCTCAACTTCACATGTGAGACCAAGTTATATTGGTAATATGTAATGTTCTATCTATTGATAGGTTATTCGGTTTAAGTATACACGAATAAGGATCGATCCTAAATGATGAATGTAGTTTTGAATATTTTCTCTATGTCCTGTCCGAAACTCCATTAACTCAAAACCCAACCAATGGAAAAACCTTAAAAGGTTTTACCCGGGTCCTTAAGGATTGAACTCGCTTATCTCAACTTCACATGTGAGCTCAAACTCCATTGGTAACATGTACCGCTCTATAACACGAGCTAATCGAGCTCGAGTTCCTAAACATGGAAACGAACCTCGAACTAAGTTAATCCTACAAGTATTCAAATAACTATACGAGCTTCGAGCTCGACCTCTGTAACATCCCAAACTTTTCTTTACTAGTTGACTAATACCGTTAAGTCAATATTGTGTGTGTGTCGTTAAGTCTATTTTAGATTTTATGCATATATGTAGTGAATGTGTGTTATGTGTGAGGCTTGAAAGCCTAAATGTTAACGTAGTATAAATATGTGTAATATGAAGATTAATGTCTATGTAGTGACATTTAATGAAGGATTAATGTTGTATGTGGTCATTAAAGTAGTTTGTGACCAATAATGAAGCATTAGGAAGCCTAGGGGCTAGTTTTGACATATGTGCAAAGTCAAAAACGGGATTAGGAATTAGAGGGTGTCATTAGATCATAATTTGCAGCCATTACATTCTCTAAACAAGCCCTAGGCCACCCCATAGCATTCCTCCACCAATTGCAAGCCGAAAATCCTTCCAAAGTATGAATCGGTTGTGTTTAGCCAAGTGTTTGCATCCCTATTGTCATCTACAGGTAGATCGGGTATTAAATCATTGATTTCAGGTCCTTTTGATTATATGAGTCATTAGGAATAATTATTGGATTATGGGGGAATCGTTTAATGAAGATTAATAGTGGTTTTGATGGATTAAAGCCATATATGGTGTAATTAATGATTGAAATGCTTTGTAATGGTCTAAATATGAAGGATTATGGTGTATTGAATCTGTATGGTAGACCTGGAGTCGTTTGGGGTCGAATTGGGGGTGGAAAACGATTTTGTAAAAGTGCAGGTCGAAGGAGAGTTGCGGCGCAACTCAATTCCAGAAGAATAAGTTGCGGCGCAACATAAGGTGTTGCGGCGCAACTGGGGGCTTGAGCTGCGGCGCAATGCGGCGCAACTCTATGTTGCGGCGCAACTCAACTATTTTCAGAAAAATTATACTTTTGAACCGTAACGTCGTTTGACATGTGGATTAAACCTGAATCATAAGTGAGTCTTTAAAGTGCGTGGGACTAGTTATTGGCCTTAATGACGTGAGTATGTAGCTTGTCTAATAATCGTTTACTAATTATAGGTAGACGAGCATAGTTGCTTTACACAGTGACTAGTTGTTGATTGTTGTGGACCACGCCGAGGTAAGATACACTACTTTGACGTTCGGGGATTCAACGAAAAGCTGGTTTCAAATCATAAATACTTCCATTTGGTATCTTTATATTGCATGTGGGCATATGGGGTTACACGGGAGGTATTATGGGTTATGTAGTTGACCATGAGACCTGAAATGCAGTCCCTAATGTAGTGAAATGGAGTGTTGCTTAATGTAGTGTATTGTTATGCGGTTTATGTAGTATTACGAAGTATCTCATTATGCATGAAATGTAGAAATAAAGTTGATGTGTGATATATGCATGCTTACATGGCTTGTACACCTAGCTCACTAAACTTATTAGGTTGCCATGTCACTTGCACGTTTAAGGATCCAAACGTAATGAAGATAAAGTGCGTGAAGGTCTAGGAATGTGTGTGACCTAGACTATATGTGTGTGACGGTTTAGGAATGTGTGTTACCTAAACCATATGTGTGAAACCGAGCTCGTAAATATGATGCAGAGAAAGTGTTAAGCTTAACCCGTACTAGTCTTAGCCGGACGAGTGCGTTGACGTAGTTGTTGCTTGGGTGGCTCCTTGCAACATGGTCATAATAATGCAGGGCGAGTAATACGAGGGGTTGACCAACCTCCACATATGGATTACTCTTGGATTGGCTTGCCATTCCTTAACGACGAAGTATGACTCGCCTTTTGGTGGAGCTTCTAGTCGGGTGTGACTTATGTTACACTTATATGCAGTTAACGAAGATACGTGTGATAATGTATGAATAAAATGAAGGATAGGCACATTTAGGGGGATTCACCCTAATTGATAAGAAGTTGATATGCAGTTATATGTGAACGTGTGATGTGTGTTGTGCCTAAATAAACTTGTCTAAATATGAAGATTGTTTTAATTGGACAAATGTCTTAGTAACATAGTGTTATCTTACTTAGCTAATTCGTTAGCTAACACTTATTTCTTAAATGTGGTTGTTCCCTCAGGTTTAGCTTGAAGGACTAGTTGATGCAGGAAGAGTGAGAATTGGGTAGATGCATGCAGGAGAACTTAGCTACCCATAGACGATTATCTCTTTAGACATTTATTTACATTTCGTACTTAATGTCGAATTTATGTAGTATTGTTGAGCGGTTGTTTTGTGTTGGGCAACCGTTGGGTTTTCATTTTAAACTATTTTATGGTATGGCATGTAACACCAATAAATGCTGAAACCGAACAGTTTTTATCGGTTTTGAACTTTTAAAGTTTTCTTCCGCATCTTTTAACACCGTTAGGTGAAAGTTTTTGAAAACCCATGTTTTTAAATGTCGGGTGTTACAAGCTGGTATCAGAGAAATGGTTTAAGTGAACCAAGATTCGACTTTGACCGTAGGATTTTGGACTTAGACCGATGAAAAGTAGGTTAGGCTTAAGTAGGATGCCTAGCCAATGAAGTGAAATGCTTTAAGACGGGTTGGGGAATGAGTGAGAGTGTGATTTAAGGCTTGTTTATTGTGTGTGATAATGTAGTTATATGAAGTATGGCCTTGATAAATGTAGTCTCACTGTAACTCTTGCTAACCGTCGTTGTTGCCTTGTAGAGTTAATGGCAAACACTAGAGCTAGTAGTCAGAGAGGAGGAGGAAATGGTGGTGGTGTTCCTCCTAATGGAAACGGGGCTGGAAATGAAGTGGAGCAAAGGCCACCCCGTGTACCAAATCGACGTCTTGGCGATCCACCATCTGCCTTTGAAGTAGATAGGGTAAACCCGGTGATTGAAAAGGTTGCCAATCAAGCAGAATTACATGAAGAGTTGAGAGCTATTCGAGCTCTTCTATTGAGAAATGAAGAAGGGTTAGCACAAATGAGGGCAGAAAGAGATGCTGAAAGGAATGGGAGTGAACGAAGGGTGAGCATTCGGATGGGAATTACTCTAATCCCTCCCAAAGTGCTGAGCCATCAATGGCGAGGTCACAACATGCTCATAAGAATGTTGTTGCAGCAGTAGGAGTTAATGAGGTGAATGGTGGTCGACCTAGAGTTGTGAATGCACCTCGCATTAGCAACTTTAAGTATGAGAGCTTTCAGAAATGTGGTGCCAAGGAGTTTGATGGTACCCAAAATGCAGTGGGTGCTATGGAGTGGATTGAAGATATTGAGGTAGTATTTGCGTCTTGTTACTGTCCGGACGATATGAAGGTTTTGTGTGCTAGTAGGATGTTGAAGAAGAATGCCCGTAATTGGTGGAGGGCTACTACAGTTTCTATGGCTCCTGAGGTACTTGCAGTTATGCCTTGGGGAACATTTAAGGAGAAGTTTCTAGAGGAGTATGTGGGAACTCGTGAGTTAAGACTAATTGAAAAGGAGTTTAGATCGTTGGTTGCGAAACCCGGTGCAATTTCTGAATATGCACATTCATTTATGGAGAAGTTGAAGTTTGTTGGACACTTGGTTCGAAGGCAGGAGGACCAAATTGAGGCTTATTGTGATGGCCTCCCCGCTAGTTATCGTGGATTATGTAGACAGCATGTGACTTTGTCGGTGGCTATTAAGGAGTCAAAGAGGTTGGATGATGACTTCAAAAGCGAGAAAGTTGTGGAGAAAGTTGATGACAAGTAAGCAGGGTTCAAAAGAAGGTCAAATTGGTCATCTAACAACAACAATAATAATAAGAAGTTCCGTGGAAATACTAGCTCAAGTGGTGGCAATGATAAAAAAAAGAATGGTTCTTGGTGTGCTTTTTGCAAGACTGTTCATGAAGGTCAATGTTCCGACAAGACAAGAAGGTGTCATAAGTGTGGGAAGTCGGGACATCTTGCAACAGAATGTAGGGACAAGACTCGTTGCTACAAGTGTCAAGAAACGGGTCATCTCATTGCCGATTGTCCACAAATGAAGAATGATGGAAAGAAGGCAGCCACGACAGCAACAAAAGTGAGAGCCTTGCAGATGACTGTTGATGATGCTAAGAACAACGACGAGGTGGTAAGTGGTACTTTCCTTGTTAATTCAAATCCTGCCTCTGTTCTATTTGATTCTGGTGCAAATAGGTCATTTGTGTCTACTTTATTTGCTCCTAAGCTAGAAAGAGTTACTACCCCTTTAGATTGCTCAATAGAAGTAGAAATTGCTAATGGTACGGTTATTGATATACGTGTGGGATATGATGATTGTGACATTGAGATTGAAGGTCGTTTGTTTCCGGTCCAGTTAATGCCTACTACCTTAGCCGGTTTTGATGTAGTGATAGGTATGGATTGGTTGTCTAGAAATGAAGCTAATATTTTGTGTTCCCAAAAGATTATTCGGATTCCTATACCCGATAGTAAAGTGGTAACGGTTTATGGGGATAATAAGAGAGGGGGGATAAAGATCATTAGTATGATGAAGGCTATTAAATGTATAAGGAAGAATAAGAGTCATTTCTTGGCCTATGTTATTGATGCAAGAAAGGAGAAGCCTTCTATTGCTAGTGTGGATGTAGTTTCTGATTTTCCTGACGTGTTTCCCGATGATCTTCCCGGTATTCCTCCCGATCGAGAAGTCACTTTTCAGATTGATCTTATACCCGGTGCTACACCTGTTGCAAAAGCACCATACCAATTAGCTCCTACAGAAATGAAAGAGTTAATGTCCCAACTTCAGGAATTACTTGACAAAGGGTTCATACAACCTAGTTCCTCGCCTTGGGGAGCTCCGGTTCTTTTTGTTAAGAAGAAGGATGGATCTATGCGCATGTGCATAGACTACCGTGAGCTGAATAAGCGTACGGTTAAGAATAAATATCCTCTCCCACGAATTGATGATCTCTTTGATCAACTACATGGTGCTTCATATTTTTCAAAGATAGATTTGCGGTCCGGTTATCATCAATTGAAGGTTAAGATGGAGGATGTAGCAAAGACAGCTTTCCGGACTAGATATGGGCATTATGAGTTCTTACTCATGCCATTTAGGTTGACTAATGCTCCAGCCGCATTTATGGACTTAATGAATCGGGTATGCCGTCCCTTTCTAGATCATTTTTGTAACATCCCAAACTTTTCTTTACTAGTTGACTAATGCCGTTAAGTCAATATTGTGTGTGTCGTTAAGTCTATTTTAGATTTTATGCATATGTGTAATTAATGTGTGTTATGTCTAAGGCTTGGAAGCCTAAATGTTAATGTAGTATAAATGTGTGTAATATGAAGATTAATGTCAATGTAGTGACATTTAATGAAGGATTAATGTTGTATATGGTCATTTAAGTAGTTTGTGACCAATAATGAAGCATTAGGAAGCCTAGGGGCTAGTTTTGACAATGAGGCAAAGTCATAAACGGGTTTAGGGACTTAGGGGCTGTCATTAGAGAATCATTTGCAGAATTTCATCCTCCTAAACAAGCCCTAGCCGCCCAAAGTGATTTCCCAATAATCCTCCATCAAATTGCAAGCCGAAAAGCCTTCCAACGTGTGATTCGGGTGTGTTTAATCAAGTGTTTTGCATCTCTAGTGTGATATACGTGTATAGAAGGTAATATCTCATTGATTTCAGATCCTTTTAATTGTATGAGTCATTAGAAATCAGATCTAGACCATTTGAGGGTCAATTGATGTCGAAATAACGTTTGTTTTAATGATGCAAATCATGTGTGGATTAATAAAGGAGTTTGTTGCATTATAATGGTTTGAAAATGAAGGATTTTGATGTATGAAAGTCATGTAATTGATTTAGAGGCATTTGGATCTGGTTTGGGGTGTAATCGACCAACCTTGTGCAGAATCGGGGCCAGTTGCGGCGCAACTGGTTTCCAGAAAGTTAAGTTGCGGCGCAATTAGAAGCATTAAGGCTTGAGCTGCGGCGCAACTCATCTATTTTCAGAAAATGTTAAACTTTTGAACCGTAACGTCGTTTGACATGTAGATTAGACCTGAAACTAAAGTGAGTCATTAATGTGTGGGTCTAGCTATTGACCTTAATAACGTGAGGATGTAGTTGTCTAATGCTTGTTCACTAATTATAGGTAGACGAGCATAGTTACTTGCATTGTAACTAGTTGATTGATATTTGTGGACGTCTCGAAGGTAAGATACACTACTTTTGTCACGCTGAGGGTTCAACGAAAAGAATGGTTTCATAATTATAACTTCCCAATTGGTAACTTATCTTGTTATGGGTATATGGGGTTACACGGGAGGTGATATGGGTTATGAAGTTGACTATGAAACCTGAAATGCAGTCCCTAGTGACATGTAATGTAGAACATGTTATGATATGAGGTATAATGAAGTGTGTGATAAGATATGACGTGTGATTTAGGGATTGATATACAGTATTTGTTGTTGTTGAATGATGTTGTTGTGATGTATGTGGGTATTTCGGGTTACACGGGAGGTATTGTGGCTTATGAAGTTGACCATGAGACCTGAAATGCAGTCCCTCATGATATGTAATGTAGTGCATGTTATGATATGACGTAGAATGTAGTGCTATGTATGAAGTATAATGTAGTGTTATGATATGCAGTAACTTGTGATGTTATGAGATGCAGAATATGTTGTTATTGGTTGATGTAGTGTAATGTATGAAGAATAATGTAGTTTTATGATATGAAGTAATATGTAGTGTCTTGTAATGCAGTGTGATGTAGTTTTATGTTGTTATGTGCATGTTTGTATGGCTTGCTCATCTAGTACACTAGACTTGCTAAGTTGCCATATCACGTGCACGTTTAAGGGCCCAAAACGTAAAAGCAGTAAACGTAGTAAATGTTTAGGTAATGCAGTCACCTAAACTAAATAACGCAGGATCGAGCTCGTTAAACTTTGATGCAGGAAAGTGTTAAGCTTAACCCGTACTTGCCCTAGCCCGGCTAAGTGCGTTGATGTAGGTTGCTTGGGTGGCTCCTTGCAACATGGTCATTTAATGCAGGGCGAGTAATACGAGGGGTCTGACCCGCCTCCATATACGGATTACTCCGGGATTGGCTTGCCATTCCTTAACGATGCTTGATGTACAACCGTGTGGGGTTTGTCATCTAGTCGGGTGTAACTTATGTTACACATTAACGCAGTTAATAACGTAGTAAAGCAGTTAATGTAGTAAAGCAGTTAAGACGTAGTAAAGCAGTCAACGTAGAAAGCAGTTATGTGGTTAAATGTGTGTAAAGAAGTAATGCAGGATAGGCACATTTAGGGTGATTCATCCTAATTGATATGAAGTTGATATGCAGTTATGTGTGAACGGGTGATGTGTGTTGTGCCTAAATAAATTGGTCTAATGATGAAGATTGCTTTAATTGGACAAATGTTTTAATAACATTGTGTTATCTTACTTAGCTAATTCGTTAGCTAACACTTGTTTCTTAAATGTGGTTGTTCCCTCAGGTTTAGCTTGAAGGTAGACGATGAAGGAAAAGTGAGGTGTGGGTAGATGCATGCAGACGACCTTAGCTACCCATAGACGATTATCTCTCTAGACATTTAATTACACTTCGTAATTGATGTCGGATTTATGTAGTATTGTTGAACGGTTGTTTTGTGTTGGGCAATCGTTGGGTTTTCATTTTAAACTATTTGATGGTATTGCATGTAACACCAACTAAACGTAGAAACCGAACGGTTTTTATCGGTTTTGACTTTTAAAGTCTTTTCTTCCGTAATTTGACACCGTTAGGTGAAAGTTTTTGAAAACCCATATTTTTAAATGTCGGGTGTTACAATTTTGTTATTGTGTTTATTGACGATATTTTGATCTATTCTAAGTCAGAAGATGAGCACCATGAGCACTTGAAAGCAGTTTTGGAGGTGTTGAGGGAGAAGAAATTGTATGCCAAGTTTTCTAAATGCGAGTTTTGGCTTCGAGAAATGCAGTTTCTTGGTCATGTCATTTCATCAGAAGGTATTAAAGTAGATCCTTCAAAGATTGAAGCTGTTTCAAAGTGGGAGCAGCCAAAGACTCCTACTGAGAATAAAAGTTTTCTTGGTTTGGCTGGATATTATAGAAGATTCATTCAGGATTTATCCCGAATAGCCAAGCCTATGATTGAACTAACGAAGAAAGGAGTGAAGTTTGAGTGGACCGATAAACAGGAGAATGCATTTCAAACATTGAAAAAGAAGCTGTGTGAAGCTCCTATACTTGCCTTGCCTGAAGGTACCGATGATTTGGTTGTGTATAGTGATGCATCTATTACGGGTTTAGGTTGTGTCCTTATGCAGAGGGACAAGGTGATTGCTTATGTTTCACGTCAGTTGAAGCCACATGAGAAGAATTACCCTACCCATGATCTTGAGTTGGCAGCAGTTGTATTTGCATTGAAATTGTGGAGACATTACCTTTATGGTACAAAATGCACTTTGTTTACCGATCATAAAAGTTTGCAGTATGCCTTTAACCAAAAGGAGATGAACGTGAGACAAAGGAGGTGGATGAAATTACTTAAGGATTATGATTGTGAAATCAAATACCATCTGGGTAAAGCCAATGTAGTGGCGGATGCACTAAGTAGGAAGGTGCAAAGTTCTTCTTGTAAGATGATGAGCATGCAAGTTCAAGCCAAGTCGGGGCTACTTGATCGAATTAAAGAAGCACAAGCAAGGGCATTAATGAAGGATAACATTGACAAAGAAAGCATTGGAAAGAAGAAACGTCTTGTGATGGAGACTAATAGCCGTGGGTTCAAAACATACAAGGGTCGAATTTGGGTGCCATTGCTTGGTGGTAACCGAGAATTGATCCTTGAGGAAGCCCATAGAAGTAGATATTCGGTTCACCCCGGTGTCACCAAAATGTATGCAGATTTGAAGCCGATTTATTGGTGGCCGGATATTAAAGGAGAAGTAGCTCATTTTGTAGCAAAGTGTTTGATGTGTGCACGTGTGAAAACGGACCATCAAAAGCCGTATGGTTTGTTGCATCAATTAGACATTCCCGAGTGGAAATGGGATCATATTACCATGGACTTTGTAACGAAGCTACCTAAAACGCCAAAAGGGAATGATATGATATGGGTGATTGTAGATAGATTGACGAAGAGTGCCCATTTCCTAGCTACCCGACAAGATGTGCCTTTAACGAAGATGGCAAAGATTTACATTGATGAAGTAGTATCGAAGCATGGAGTTCCTTTGTCTATTGTTTCGGATCGAGACTCTAGATTTGTGTCCAATTTTTGGAAGGGTCTTCAACGGTAGTTGGGTAGTAGGATAAATTTGAGTACCGCCTATCATCCTCAAACCGATGGGCAAAGTGAGAGAACCATTCAAACCTTGGAGGATATGTTGAGAACGTGTGTACTCGAATATGGTGGAGCATGGGATGATCACTTGAAGTTGATTGAATTTGCTTATAATAATAGTCACCATGCTAGTATTGGTATGCCACCATTTGAAATCTTGTATGGAAGGAAATGTAGGACTCCAAGTTGTTGGATGGAACCCGGTGAAAAGCAGTTAACCGGTCCTGAAGTTGTTGAAGTTACGGCTGAAGAAGTCAATGTGGCTAAAGAAGCTTTGCGTGTGGCTAGAGAAAGGCAGAAAACTTATGCAGATAAGAAAAGGAGACCAATGGAGTTTAGTGTAGGTGACTTAGTGATGCTGAAAGTGTCACCATGGAAAGGAGTTATCCGGTTTAGAAAGAAGGGCAAGTTGAGTCCAAGATTTATTGGACCTTTCAAAGTATTGAAACGCATAAAAGATCTAGCTTATCAGTTGGAATTGCCTCCAGAATTGGAAGGGATTCACAACACTTTCCATGTATCCTACCTAAGGAAGTGTCTAGCCGAGGAGTCAAGTGTTATTCCAATTCAAGACGTGAGCATAGACCCAATGAAGAGAATGGTTGATGAACCGGTGGCGATACTTGGAAGAAAGCAAAAGAAGTTACGCAGAAAGGTGATAGATCTTGTCTTGATAAAGTGGAAGCATAATCATGGAGAAAGCTTGACTTGGGAAACTGAAGCAATGATGAAGGAGAAATATCCCGAGTTGTTCCTTAATGATGAGATTCCGGGAACGGAATCCTCTTAAGGGGGAGGTAATTGTAACATCCCAAACTTTTCTTTACTAGTTGACTAATGCCGTTAAGTCAATATTGTGTGTGTGTCGCTAAGTCTATTTTAGATTTTATGCATATATGTAGTTAATGTGTGTTATGTGTGAGACTTGAAAGCCTAAATGTTAACGTAGTATAAATGTGTGTAATATGAAGATTAATGTCTATGTAGTGACATTTAGTGAAGGATTAATGTTGTATATGGTCATTAAAGTAGTTTGTGACCAATAATGAAGCATTAGGAAGCCTAGGGGCTAGTTTTGACATATGTGCAAAGTCAAAAACGGGATTAGGGAATTAGAGGGTGTCATTAGATCATAATTTGCAGCCATTACATTCTCTAAACAAGCCCTAGGCCACCCCATAGCATTCCTCCACCAATTGCAAGCCGAAAATCCTTCCAAAGTATGAATCGGTTGTGTTTAGCCAAGTGTTTGCATCCCTATTGTCATCTACAGGTAGATCAGGTATTAAATCATTGATTTCAGGTCCTTTTGATTATATGAGTCATTAGGAATAATTATTGGATTATGGGGAATCGTTTAATGAAAATTAATAGTGGTTTTGATGGATTAAAGCCATATATGGTGTAATTAATGATTGAAATGCTTTGTAATGGTCTAAATATGAAGGATTATGGTGTATTGAATCTGTATGGTAGACCTGGAGTCGTTTGGGGTCGAATTGGGGGTGGAAAACGATTTTGTAAAAGTGTAGGTCGAAGGAGAGTTGCGGCGCAACTGGGGGTTGAGCTGCGGCGCAACTCTATGTTGCGGCGCAACTCAACTATTTTCAGAAAAATTATACTTTTGAACCGTAACGTCGTTTGACATGTGGATTAGACCTGAATCATAAGTGAGTCTTTAAAGTGTGTGGGTCTAGTTATTGGCCTTAATGACGTGAGTATGTAGCTTGTCTAATATCGTTTACTAATTATAGGTAGACGAGCATAGTTGCTTTACACAGTGACTAGTTGTTGATTGTTGTGGACCACGCCGAGGTAAGATACACTACTTTGACGCTGGGGGATTCAACGAAAGGTTTATCATTATGTAATATTACGAAGTATCTCATTATGCATGAAATGTAGAAATGAAGTTAATGTGTGATATATGCATGCTTACATGGCTTGTACACCTAGCTCACTAAACTTATTAGGTTGCCATGTCACTTGCACGTTTAAGGATCCAAACGTAATGAAGATAAAGTATGTGAAGGTCTAGGAATGTGTGTGACCTAGACTGTATGTGTGTGACGGTTTAGGAATGTGTGTTACCTAAACCATATGTGTGAAACCGAGCTCGTAAATATGATGCAGGGAAAGTGTTAAGCTTAACCCGTACTACTCTTAGCCGGACGAGTGCGTTGACGTAGTTGTTGCTTGGGTGACTCCTTGCAACATGGTCATAATAATGCAGGGCGAGTAATACGAGGGGTTGACTAACCTCCACATACGGATTACTCTTGGATTGGCTTGCCATTCCTTAACGACGAAGTATGACTCGCCTTTTGGTGGAGCTTCTAGTCGGGTGTGACTTATGTTACACTTATATGCAGTTAACGAAGATACGTGTGATAATGTATGAATAAAATAAAGGATATGTACATTTAGGGGGATTCACCCTAATTGATAAGAAGTTGATATGCAGTTATGTGTGAACGTGTGATGTGTGTTGTGCCTAAATAAACTTGTCTAAATATGAAGATTGTTTTAATTGGACAAATGTCTTAGTAACATAGTGTTATCTTACTTAGCTAATTCGTTAGCTAACACTTGTTTCTTAAATGTGGTTGTTCCCTCAGGTTTAGTTTGAAGGACTAGTTGATGCAGGAAGAGTGAGAATTGGGTAGATGCATGCAGGAGAACTTAGCTACCCATAGACGATTATCTCTTTAGACATTTATTTACATTTCGTACTTAATGTCGAATTTATGTAGTATTGTTGAGCGGTTGTTTTGTGTTGGGCAACCGTTGGGTTTTCATTTTAAACTATTTTATGGTATGGCATGTAACACCAATAAATGCAGAAACCGAACAGTTTTTATCGGTTTTAAATTTTTAAAGTTTTCTTCCGCATCTTTTAACACCGTTAGGTGAAAGTTTTTGAAAACCCATGTTTTTAAATGTCGGGTGTTACAAGCTCGAACACTAATGAGTCGAATCGAGCTAGAGCTCATTTTTGAATATTTATACGAACTCGAGCTCGATTCGAGTAATAAATAAACAAACAAGCCTAAATACCCTGAAACTCGACTCGACTCGGCTCGTTCCCACCCCTAGATCTACATGTCCCTCTCCTTCATCGTAATCGTAATCGTAATATTTAATATAGTCATTTATTTGATATTTTGTAATACAGACCAATTTATGTTTTCTATTTGAAATATCCTCAAAATGTCACTTCATCACATTTATTTATCACCAAATCAATTTCACATGAACAAAACTTATACCAGTCACTACGTAACTAAAAGTTTATGCCTAATAACCAAGCCACTTGTTTGTTCATTTCCCCTTAGTTATGATTATTTAAATTTCAAAAACTTTTTTTTTTTTACACTTATTCTATCATACTTTACTTAACACTTTATGGTTACGAAATTTTCTTCACGACCAGTGTAAATTTAAAAATAAATAATACGAGAATGGTACCCGCGCGTTGCGGCGGTGATGGGGGTGATGGCGGGGTGGTGATGTAATGGCGGCGGCGACGGTGGCGGTGATGGGTGATCTACCTGACGGGCTCCGCCCTCGGATTTAAAAATTTGTCGAAAGTATATCGAATGACCACTCTAATGAAAGAGCATGAAATTTTAAGAACACCCATATAATTTTTATAATTTATCGATGTACGGTTTTTGAGATAAAAGATTTTGAATGAATTAGAAGAATAAAATGATTGGTTGAGATTTGAGGAGAGAGAAAGAGTATTATAGTTATATTAGGTAAATATAGAATAAATAAGAGGGGCATTTTAGGGAAGTAAATGTTGAAACTTAAAATCAATATTGAAATTTTAAGTTCAATATTGAAAATCAAACATGAATTTACTTTATAACATAGTATAGATAGATAATGAATTTACTTTATTAAGGTTGTCCTGAATTCAATCTCACCTCCTATCAATTCATTCTTTCAAAATGCGGAAATTGTTTGCTTCTATATGATCAACATGGAAACACAATCTCATTTTATTTTCTCATCTATATCAATATATATACATGTTTTATTAATAAGAGAGACCAATTCAACGCTACATACAAGTATCAATCAAGATTTCAAAATATAAATGATATATGTAGTCGCATTAGAAGATTTACGAGTTTGAATCCTAGGGAGTCCAAGGAAAAACAATTAGCTCTTCCCATCTCAAAAATTATTTCGTTATGTTCCTCTTAAATCTTTTAGTATCTCATTTGCATGAGCATCTTGTAATTAAATCTTTTCTTACATTGAGGCTACTACTATCTTATACTTGCATTGGATATCAATTTACTTAACCTTCCTATATATACATTCCTATCTCTTTGAATTCGTTAAATAAACATGAATTTATAACTATTTCTCGCACTCTACTTTGCCTTAATTACCATTATTTTGAAATAATAAAATTTAAATCGCCCTGTTAACAATATTTTTCATTCTTTCGGTATCATCGGTATCTTCTCTTTATTTTTAGCTATTATTGAAATATTTATCCCCATCATGATTATTCTTTTGAGTTTATATACGTTATTATTGTCAGCCTTCATATAATTTTAGGTAATTATTACAACTGCGTAAACTTAAACATTTATATTGACATCCTTTAATGTTTCTGTTAGGTCGGAAATCGACCAAGTATAATTTGTTCAGAAATAGCTTGAAGTTCAGTGAAAACGTTTGTACAGAATTCTGAGCCGTATCAGAATTACTTCACTGAAGCTTCACTTCAGTTC
>CM067169.1:29656173-29703673 GCA_034093135.1 Erigeron breviscapus | reverse complement strand
TGGTTACTGGAGACACAATCTGGAGCGCTTCACTGGTGGCCTTCAGTAGTGGTTACTGGAGCATTTATCTGGAGCGCTTCAGTTGAGAGCTTCACTGGTGGATCACCAGTATTTGGTCACTGGAGAGACTTGCCACTGCAGGAGTGTTACTACTGGCGGCTGGACTGGTTCAGAAAAGACTTGTCTGAAATGGGCCACTGCTGGCAGAATCAACATGGCTTGTTCAGATGGCATGATCAGCTCAGTTTCCTTTAGCTCAGTTGACTTCTTCAGTTCACTGGGTTCCTCCAGTTCAATGCACTTGGACATTTCTGCATCATAAATGTTCTCAACCATATTTGTACGGCCAAAGTTGACATCCCAATGTCAACTTTGCCTATAAATAGAGGTCTTTGCACAACAAGAAAATAACTTTGCAAACCTGCAATATTCTTGGTGAACTTGTGCAATATTCTCTCAATCGCAAAAAGGAACATTTCACAACTTTAAGTGTTTCGATTGTTTAAGAGAATTTCCAAGTATAGATCAATTGTATTTCATAGGTTGTTAGGATATTTACATACTTTGTATTATCTTGGTTCCGCAACAACCTTGTAATTTATTTAAAGTTAATAAATAAATTACACTTGAAAAATACATATTGTCTCACCAATTTGCTTTACAAGTAATTTTAATAATGCATTGTCTTTTACTTATTGTCACTTTAATAAGAAATCTATCCAAGAACTTGGTATACACTCACTGCAACTGGTCGTTTCTAGTTCAGTGTTTATATTACAAAGTAACCCCACCATCGACATAGAGGTGTCTTCAGGTAGTACCATCTATTGAGTTGGGACTTACAAGTGGTATCAGAGCAGAAGGCTAATATACTTGCCTAGATCTGCTTAGATGACTACTACTGAAGGTGGGGATGGTTTTGGTCAAGGTGAAAACCCTCTTAATGTTAATACACCACCTGTTCAAAATGTTAATACAAACCCTCCTCCTCCTAATGCCCCTAACCATGTCCATGTACATTATTCTAACACTCCTGTTCCCAAATTTGATGGAAATAGTGAGACCTTTGGTACATGGAAGGTCAGAATGCTCTTGCATTTTGGTGGGATAGAGAGGTATATGCTGAAAATCCTTAAGGATGGACCTTATATACCCATGTCTCTTGGGGTAAGTCCTCTTCTAGATCCTACTGGAAGAAGAGGTTCCAGAGAAAAGCTCAAAGACCACTGGTCTGATGAGGATCGTAGACTTGTAGATCTGGATACCAGACTCAAGAACATGATCCTTGGAGCTGTCCCTGAAGACTTAATTCCAACACTTGTGTTGTTCCCCAGTGCCAAGGCAATGTGGGATGAATTAGTCATCCAGTTTGAAGGAGGTGATGACACTATTGTCACCAGAAAGGTTGCCCTGAACAAGAAGTATGAATCTTTCTTTGCTCTTCCCAATGAAAGTCTAACTGGTACTTACACCAGGTTTTCTAGCCTCATTAATCAGTTGAGAGGCTTGGGTGTTGAGAAGGATAAGGATATTCTTCTTGAGAAGTTTTGTGATATTCTTCCTTCCAAATGGGAAAATATGGTTCTTGTCTTAAGACAAGGTAAAACCCTGCACAGTCACACTCTTGCATCGACTCTATGGAGCCTTCAGATTCACTGAAGATAATAATGCAGCAAGACTGGTGGCTGAGCAGGATGCCATGAACCATGCCCAGAGTCCCAAGGTTGCTAGCATAACTGAGAGACCTTGTGCTGCCTTAATGTCTGCAGAGAGTGTCCAGTCACACTCAATGAAGGAGATGTTAAACAGTTTCTTGAACTCTGGACTGACCACTGAAATCAGTGATGGTTGTGATGAAACTGACGATGATGATCTGGTAGCCATGATTGCTAAAACCTTTAATAGGTTTAAGCATAAATCTAAGAGATTTAATGGCCCCAACAATGCTTCCAGCTCCAGCTCTCTGGATAAGACCAATCTTACATGCTATAAGTGTGGTAAGAAAGGTCACTTTATGAAGGAATGCAGATCTAGTCAGTTGAACAACCAAACTGGCCCCCCTGTCCCTAATTTCAATCGGCCTGATGATAGCTACAAAGCAAAATACAAAAAGCTTAAGGCCCAGATTGCCCTCTTGTCATTTGAAAGAGAAAATGAAAAGAACAAATGCATGATGGCAAATACTGAAGGAAAATGGGAATACTCTGATGACTCATCAGCTGATGATGAAGAGGAAAGAGACATGTGTTTCATGGCCTTGGAAGATCAACAGCAACATGTGGCAAAAGAAGATGTCATCACTGGAAGATGGGTGTACATCATTTTGAAAAAGGTATGTGATTATGACAATCAGGTTGATCCAGAACTAAAACTGGACCTTGCTGAATCATTAAGTGGTGATTTGACGTTTGTGGAAACTGTTAGAGCAGACAGTGAAAGATATCTGGATACTATCTTAACTGAACTGAACAATGTTAAACCACAACTAAATGATTTACAAAGTGTCCAGTTGGCTCTCAAGGAGTCAGTTTTGAAAATTGAGGCTTTTGAACTTGAAAATCAGAAATTAAAATCTGATCTTGAAAAAGAACAAATGATTATCAAGTCATGGGTAAAAGCATCTGGAAAGAATTACGATGCATTTTCTAGAACAATTGATGCCCAGAAAAATGCATGGAAATCTGGAGATCTTGAAATGGCAGCTCTCATACCAGATCTTCATGCATTGCCTCCAGCTCTCAGGGTTGAAACTCCATATGATCAACCTGAGATTGTCAAAACTGAACCCATTGAGACCACCCCCATTGAGGTTAAACCCGGAGCCAATCAGGCTAGAGCTCCAGTTAAAAAGGCACACTGGTAACAAGCCTTTACCTCAGAAGTCTAAGGAGCCCAAGACTCAAAAGACAAAAACTCCAGCTGAACCAAGGTCCAAGGTTCAGCAGCCTGATGAAAATAATATTTTGTCCAAACTGGAAAGTCAACTCCAACTTTTGTCTAGACAGGTTCATAGTTGTACTGCCAGGATTAAAAATCTGGAAGGAGGTTCATCACCTCCAGTTGAAAAACAAAATATTAAACCCCCCTCAAAACCTAAACAAAAGAATGTTCCATCTGGAACAAAATCTGATAAGAAAAAGGGGAACAAGTATCAAATACCAATCGTTTTTACTCTTGCACCTGGAGCTGGTGAAAAAGATCCAGATGCAGTCTTCAGTTTAACACCACAACAATCAACTGAGACTTCTGTAGTGAAGTCCAGTGAACCCATCAAGAAAAGATGGGTTCACAAAAATAACTAATGATTTTTGTGGGTGTGCAGGGCGATCGTAAAAAGAACACCTGGTATCTGGACAGCGCAGCTGGCCGGACTATGACCGGATGTAAGCCCCTGCTTGAAGAGTTCACTGTCCAAGATGGACCGGCAGTGACGTTTGGTAATGATCAAATGGAAAGACTGAAGGATATGGTGTGCTCAATAACGGACAGGTCGAATTCAAAAGAGTTGCATTTGTGAATGGTTTGAAATACAACCTGATCAGTGTAAGCCAACTTTGTGAGATGGCTACAGAGTTTTGTTCGATATTGCTCAAGGCACCATATTTAACAAGGATTGGAAAGTGGTGATGGTTGCACCAAGAAAAGGAAATGTGTACATCATGGATATGGAACCTGCTCCAAAAGAGCAGTGCTTCTATACCAAGGCTGATGAGGACACCAACTGGCTGTGGCATAAAAGATTATCCCATCTTAATTTCAAAAATATTAACAAGTTGTCTCGCAAACAACTGGTAATGGGATACCTCAGATTTCTTTCAATAAAGAAAAGCCATGTCCAGGGTGTGAGATGGGCAAGCAGAAAAGGCCAGTTTCAAAACTAGGCAAAATTTTAGCATCACTGAACCTCTTCACATGCTTATGGATCTCTTTGGTCCAGTGAATGTTCAAACTAGAGCTGGAAAGAAGTACACTCTAGTTGTGGTCGATGAATTCACCAGATATTGCTGGGTGGTATTCCTCATATCTAAAAGTGATGCACCTGCTGAAATCATCTCTCTCATCAAAAGAATTAAACTCAAGTATACTCGAAAAGTCTGTCAGTTGTGAAGTGATAATGGTACTGAATTTCAAAATAAGGTACTTGAAACATTTTGCAATGACACTGGCATCTCTCAAAACTTCTCATCAGCACACTCTCCAGAGCAGAATGGAGTTGTGGAAAGAAAGAATCGGACACTGATAGAAGCGGCCAGAAGCATGCTATCTGAATCAGGTCTTCCCACCAGTTTTGGGCTGAAGCAGTTGCAACTGCTTGTCACACCCAAAACCGGTCAGTCTACATCAAGAGACATAAGAGACTGCCTATGAAGTACTCAGGAATCGAAAACCAAATATTGGATATTTTCATTTATTTGGTTGTCCAGTTTATATTTTAAATGATTCCAGTCAGCTTGGAAAGTTTGATGCAAAAGCTGATGAAGGTGTATTTTTAGGCTATTCAGATATTCGAAAGGCCTTTAGAGTTTATAATTATAGACTCCAAAAGGTTCATGAGACAATTCATGTCACATTTGACGAATCAAGTGATGCAATCAACAAGAGACCAAGCCTTGATATTTCTCCAGTCGTTCCAATAAATTTTGGTGAAACTGACCAAGTTCATCAGTCAGTTGTTTCACCAGAAGATGTTTCCAGTTGCACTCAATTGGAACCAGTTAAGAAGAAGAGCACCACCAGTGACACTTCATTTTATCCCTCCATCAGTTTCAACTTACCACAGAAACTAGTGATTGGATCTGATGTACGTGCCACTCCAATATCAGCACCAGTTCAAACTCCAACTTACCACAGAAACTAGTGATTGGATCTGATGTACGTGCCACTCCAATATCAGCACCAGTTCAAACTCCAACTTCTCCAGTTCTTCAAGAAATGCCTTTTAATGAAGAATTTCATGATTCAAATCGTGACCTCATTGACTCTGATGAGGATATAGAAGTAGTTTGGACTGATCCTCCTCGAGAAGCTGCTGCAGCTGAAGAAGATCGCTAGGTGACTTGCACTGATATTGTAATACACCAGCCTAGTCAATACACTAAATAGACTCGAGCACATCCAATTGAACAGATTGTTGGAGATCCAAGTAGTGGGGTTCAGACTAGAAGAGCCACCAGTGAGCAATGCTTAAACGTCACCTTCTTATCACTGATTGAAACGAAGAAGATTGACGAGGCTATGGCAGACCCAAGCTGGGTGGAAGCTATGCAAGAAGAGCTTATCCAGTTTGAAAGGAATAATGTGTGGGAACTTGTTCCTTGTCCACCAGGGTTAAAGAAAGAACCCATTGGTACAAGATGGGTCTACCGAAACAAGATGGATGAAGATGACAATGTTGTAAGAAACAAAGCCAGATTAGTTGCCAAGGGTTATTGTCAGGGAGAGGGCGTTGATTTTGATGAAACTTTTGCTCCAGTTGCAAGACTTGAAGCCATCAGAATATTTCTGGCTTATGGAGCCCATCTGCAGTTCAAAGTCTTCCAGATGGATGTCAAAAGTGTGTTCCTTAATGGAACATTGGAAGAAGAAGTGTATGTTAAGCAGAATCCAGGCTTCATCAATGAGAAGCATCCTCACTGGGTATATAGACTGAACAAAGCTTTGTATGGTCTTAGACAAGCCCAAGAGCCTGGTATGATACTTTAACTAAACATCTTCTAAAAATGGCTTTCAAAGAGTGCAATAGATAATACCTTATTTATCTTGAAAGAAAAAGGTAATATCTTATTGGTACAAATTTATGTTGACGACATTATATTTGGTTAAACTGATGATGCAATGTGTAAAAGGTTTTCTAAAATCATGTCATCTGAGTATGAAATGAGTTTAATGGGAGAATTCACATTTTTCTTGGGTCTTCAGATTAAGCAAACTGAAAATGGAATTTTTAAACCAAGAAAAATATGTCAGAGATTTGTTAAGAAAATACAAATATGATTCCATCCCATCGAAAAACACACCTATTGCAGCACCTTTAAATTTGGACTCTGACCCAACTGGCAAACCAGTGAACACCACTGAATATCGTGGTATGGTTGGTTCACTGATGTATTTAACTGCCAGTCGACCAGATATAATGTTTGCAACATGTCTATGTGCCAGATTTCAGGCTAACCCAAAAGAATCACATTTGCATGCTGTTAAGCGCATCTTCAGATACCTGAAGGGTGTCCTAGCCTTGGTCTTTGGTACCCCAAAGGCTCAGGGTTAGATCTAATGGGTTATTCAGATTCAGATCATGCAGGTTGTAAGATAGATAGAAATCAACAACTGGTGGTTGTCATTTCCTTGGAGGAAAACTGGTAAGTTGGACCAGCAAGAAGCAGACGTCAGTCTCTATGTCCACTGCTGAGGCAGAGTACATTTCTGCGGCCAGTTGTGTGCCCAGATTCTCTGGATCAAGAACCAGTTACTAGATTATGGTCAAAAGTATACAAGGACCCCAATCTTTTGTGACAACACCAGTGCAATTGCTATATCTCATAACCCAGTGATGCACTCTAAGACAAAGCATATTGACATCAGGTATCATATCATTCGTGATCATGTTATGAAAGGAGACATTGAAATACATTTCATCCCCACTGACAAACAGCTCGCTGATGTTTTTACGAAACCTCTTGATGAGAAAACTTTTAAACATCTCATCAGCGAACTGGGAATGTTAAATCCTTAAAACTGGAGATTTTTTTATGAACGCGTCAGTGACACTGATGAAGTTCTCCAGTTGAGGAGGTCCAGATAATCTTTGCTCGCCAGGCTATCGAACGCCTTTGTGATACTATCCTGGCACTAATCGATTTCTGGATCATCATTTTAGGGGGAAAGACTCAAAATAATTTTCTTACTAAAATTCTTTTTGTTTGAAAATGCAACTGGAGATCTCTAGTTGGAAGCTGGCACTGGACTAATCCTCCAGTGTAACTGTTTAATCTTGTCTTAAAACTGGTGGTCAACCAGATTTTCATAACGTTGGAAAATACTTGGTCAATATTTGTGACACGTGATGGTACTCGAGTGTTTTAACCCACTCAATATCGTCATATGACGTGTTTAAAGTCATTTTTGTAAAAGACAACTGTTTTTATTGGGAAAATGAAAATTAGTGGGCGCTTGGGTAAGTTAAGCCGTCGTAGCATTTAATGCTGACACGGTGAATTAATTTTTGGTTCAAAATTCAAATTTACTTTTGTAAAAATATCTACAAAATTGATTTTTGATAATAAAATAATTCTTGGTATTTCATTGGGATCATAATTTTCCTTATAAATACCCCTTATTTACTCCGATCACATTTACTTTCTTTTACATTCCTTCATTTACTTCCAATCATCATCAAAATAGCTTCATTCCTCTCTCTGCTTCATAAATCAAAAACCCTAATTCCCAAATTTTCAGTTTCATATTCAAATCTTTCAAAAATGGCACCTAAATCAAGAAGTAGGGATGTAAATCTGCTTACAGTCCCTTATAATCCATCAAACAATGTCAAACGAGCCAGTGGTGCCCCTTCAAATTCCGCATCAATAAAATTAAATCCAAACAATCCAATGGCTAGTTTGAGAGGGACTCAAGCCGCCGATACACTAATCGGGAGAATCCAAGCATTTCTTCGTGATTCTCCCCTCGGCGAGTCTTTTTCCCTCAACCCACGCAAGATGTACCATGAGTACTTGTGTGAGTTTTGGTACACAACAGAACTTTCAGAAGACTGTTCATCTATCTCCTTCACCCTTAAAGATGGATCAGTCGAGTGTACCATAACTGCAGAAACGTTGAGGGATGCTCTGCACCTCAACTCCTGGAGACAGGGTGAGTCTCCAGTTGTGATATCCCAAAATATTAATTTTCGCCAGGTACTCCTTGATATGGGAAACAAGGAGTGCTTGGAAAATGGGGTATTGAAAATCAAAGGTGCTATGACTATGAAGGGCCTCTCACCATCCTGGAGGTACTTCTTCATTCACCTAGTTGAAAGCATGGGTGGGAGTTCTGGTGGATTGGACCAGATCAACTCCACACAAGCAGAGATGGCTTACTGCTTGTGGAATGGACTCAGAGTGGACTTTACTGATATTCTGTTCAGAAGCCTGGTGATTAAACTGAAGGGCTCCAGGGGATTATGCATCCCCTTCTCCAGGTACTTGTCACTCTATTTCCTACAACTTCTGGGCAGTGAAGAATATCATAATACTCAATCACTGTACACTGTCCCAGAGTTGCTGAGGAATCTTGACTCCCTAACATCTGTCGATGGGGAGGTTGAGATCCCTCAGAGAATGTTGCTGCATTCTCTAAAACCGATGCACCAGTCCAAGGTGAGTCGGAAAGACAACTGGGCGGGCCTCAAAACAATGAGGGACCCACCAGTTCGTCTGCTGGAATTGTGACCATTGCCGAACCCGGGCAACAGTCTAACCCCTCCAGCTCCAGCGTGTCTGTCCCTTTAACCATCTACCCTGGAGACCTCCCAACAGGTCCTTCAGGTGTTCCAAAGGCAAAAAGAACACGTCGCCCTAGGACTCAGTCAGCACTTGCCACAGACAGTAGAAACCAAGCCAGCCCTCCAGTTTCCTCCCAACAGGAACCCGGAGAAAGTCAAATGGGACAACCGCAAGCAGCCACCCTCGCAATTTCTGTAGTAGAGGGTGGTGAAGATGATACTGGGCTACCCCAACCCAGAATAAAGTTAGAGTCTGCACAAAGTGTCCACGGCCTATCTTCTGAAACTTCTCTTGCACGAACTGACGACGTCTCTGGCCAGTCATAGCTGGAGACTGAGGTTCCAAACTCTACGGCTGATGATGTTATGATTGTGGATAGAGCAATTGTAACTGAGGCAACCCAGTGACCTCTATCCCTGGTAAAGTTACCCTGGTAACTGAATCTTCAACAGATGCAACCTTCCAGGAAACTGGAGAAGGTCATCTGGAGACTGACCAATCTGGTCAGCCCTCAGTTACATTCATGGATCTGGACATGAGTGTTAATGACGAGGAAATCCTTATTGAATCTTCGGATTCTGAAGGTACTGCTTCAGACATTGAGATTTTTGAGTCTTCTGTACAAGATCAAAACCCTTCATCTCATGTCTCGCCTCCAGAAGCTTCAATTTCAATTTTACCATCTCAAGAAAATGAGCTTACTACAAATCCATTCTCCACTTATAGCTATATATCTGGAAACAGGCGTATGGCACCATCACCATCTGGGCAGTTCTCACTCCTTCGAGAAATGCCACCACCACCGCCGCCGTTGGACACACCTGAGCATTCTCAGCATGTCCAACAATTTGAATTTCCTGTCCTTCCTTCTTCCACCACTTCTATATTATTCCCTCAACTGCTGCGATGTCAACTGGGAGGCTTCTCTAAATTTGCCTCCTCCAGTTACTCCAGTGGTAGCTGCTGCTGGTCCAGTGACACGTCCTCCTCTGTCACTGGACACTCAATTTGCCTCCTTCCAAGCCGACATCCAAAACCTTATTCAAAGGGTGGAGGATGTTCAGAAGGTAATTGATAAAAATACCAAGTCCCTCTCCAGATACAACAAGGACACCACCACAAATTCTAAGGTTGTTGATCTAGGGATAAATAAGTTCGCTGAAAATGAGGATATGGTATTCAAGAAGCTCAATGAGTTGGTCGAAGGCTGTAACAATCTAGCCACTTCTCTAAAGGAAGCCTTTGACCACTTACTGAGATCAACCAGTTGAGGGGCAGCATAGACACTTTAAACACCCAGGTATCAAATCACACTCAGTCTATTGACAAACTGACAAATGAAGTTGAGAATTTAAAGAAAAAGGATGAAGAGGTAAAGGAAAAGGTGGTTTCTGGTCTTGATGAAGATTCTAAGACCTTGGATGAACTGAAGACTGGTCAGCAACAAGTTGCAGCAAATGTTCTGACCCAGTCTAAAGAGACCAACCATCTGTGGAGATCTTTCAGGATGATGTGCACAATCTTTAAAGAGTGCAAGGACATGCAATCATGGCAGCCTCTTGACCGGTTGCCATCTAGCCATTCTGAATGGGAAGTCATAAGGGCAGGTCTAGATGCTGCCAAGGGGGAAAAACGTGCAGTCCTTGCACCAATTACAACTGGAAGTGCTCCATCTGGAAGTCAAACTGGTAGAGAAATGGTAGTGGCTGCCAGTACTGAAACTGGTTAGCAAAGGGTTGAAGAGATGAAGATGTGATTGATAGGGGGAATGTGGATAAGGGCAAAGGGAAAGCATCTGATGAATCTGCCCAGCCGGCCACTGATGTACCAATGTTAGAAACTGGCAATGTTGATAGGCTTCCTCCAGTTTCTGAAAGTGATAGCAAACGTTTGGCAAGGCTTGGAGATCAAATCAAAGAAAGAAAGAAAATGAAACAAGCAAACCAAGCTGAAGCCAGAGAACATCTTGCTAAGATAAAATTACTTGATATAAGTGATGCTCACCTATTGGGAATCACAAAGGAGGAATATGCCAAAGTGAAAAATGATGCAAGGATAGTGGGCATGTTAAAAGAAATGCTTGATATTGAACTGGACAGACACTATCCTGATGATGAAGCTGAACATGATGCTAGAAATCTGAACATATCAGTGGAGAAGGCTAAAGAGAATCAGGCCAGTGGGATTCTTAAAAGAATTGAAAATGTCAAGAAGGTTGTGAAAAGGGTTTTGAATCCACCAAGAAGGAACCCTCAACCAAGAAAACCACTGCACAGAGATGCTGATCTAAGAACCTTCATTGAACCAACTGGCGAAATCTCAAATGATGACATCAAAGTTGTTGTGCAGGCTGCTGGAGCTGGGACTATTAAAATTTCAAATGAATCTGAAGCCAGAAACTATTATTCCCAGATCATGGCAACCAGAAAGCACAGTGGGGCAATTAATGGTGTTTTTGTAACAATCAAGCCAAGCACCAAGTTCTTTCATGTTGAAGTCAGTTATACTAGAGGGCCACTAGTTAAAACTGATAATCCTGGTGTGATGCAATATGGGTTCTCTGAATGGGTGAGATGGTGAACTTTTTGGAA
Organism: Erigeron breviscapus; assembly: GCA_034093135.1. Taxonomy (NCBI): domain Eukaryota; kingdom Viridiplantae; phylum Streptophyta; class Magnoliopsida; order Asterales; family Asteraceae; genus Erigeron; species Erigeron breviscapus. The sequence goes on along the minus strand of CM067169.1, from coordinate 29,692,581 downwards.
GCAAAGGCACAAAAGAATAGGTTTGAGAAAGCATGGGTCAACTTCTTAAAGGGCAAGATTCAACATAAAGAGAATCTGGAGCTGAAGTTGAACATTGATCCTGAAGACTCTCGTCCTATCTCTTCAGTGTCAAAGAGAAGGAGAACTGGCGAAGGGCCATCTGATTAAGTTTTCCTTCAGTTTATCTACTTGTATTTTTTTTTTACATTCTGTAACTTGTGTAAATTTCATTTCCTTGTATAAATGAAGTTACCAGTTTGTAACCACAAGATAGATAATAGATTAAATCTAACAAACTCAAAAGAAAAACCCAAGGCATTTATTGATCTATAAAAATGCCTTGAAAAACTTAGATAGATTTAATCGAACAAGTATTTCCAGTTCATACTTGTATAGATACAAGAACTGAAAAAGACTTGGCAATATTTCAGGACAAATAGGGGGAATTTGTTAGGACCAGTTTTGCTGTAACTGGCCTGTCTCCAGTTGCATCTGGAGACTATGAAGATTTGTCGAGGAATATATTGAAGTCCAGTTGCAACGTACAGTTAACGCAACTGAAGACTTCCTCCAGTTGAGATCTGACCAGATGAAGAATCATTCCAGTTGAAGTCGAAGACAACAAGTGGAAGATAAAGAATGACAATGGCAGCGTAGCCCAGTTGACATTCTACTCAGATACAAACTGGAGACCATCAGTGTAAAGTACTTACAAAGCTTTACACTGATTACGAGGAAAATACCTTTATGCTTTATGTGCTATTACACGGATAAAAGCATTTATCTATGTATAAAGTACAAAAGGTACATAAAGCAGGTTGAGAAAAGTTACTTTATTCTGTAACTTTACACAGCAATTTAAGGAATTAGATGTTATTCCTTAAATGTTATTCCTTAAATGTTCTCAACCATATTTGTACGGCCAAAGTTGACATCCCAATGTCAACTTTGCCTATAAATAGAGGTCTTTGCACAACAAGAAAATAACTTTGCAAACCTGCAATATTCTTGGTGAACTTGTGCAATATTCTCTCAATCGCAAAAAGGAACATTTCACAACTTTAAGTGTTTCGATTGTTAAGAGAATTTCCAAGTATAGATCAATTGTATTTCATAGGTTGTAAGGATATTTACATACTTTGTATTATCTTGGTTCCGCAACAACCTTGTAATTTATTTAAAGTTAATAAATAAATTACAATTGAAAAATACATATTGTCTCACCAATTTGCTTTACAAGTACTTTCTATTATTGCATTGTCTTTTACTTATTGTCACTTTAATAAGTAATCTATCCAAGAATTTGGTATACACTCACTGCAACTGGTCGTCTCCAGTTCAGTGTTTATATTGCAAAGTAACCCCACCATCGACATAGAGGTGTCTTCAGGTAGTACCATCTATTGAGTTGGGACTTACAGTATCCTGCTTTTGTTGCTGTTAAAATTTAATTTAACAATATAATATAAGTAAATCACCTATCCATCTTAGGCACTTAATTGACTTAATTTCTCTCTTTATATCTGAGTTTTCGATTATTTGTAAAAGTTAATCATACATTTTGATCTTAATATCTAAAAGTTTGCTATAATTCCTTTTTTAATTTTCCTTAAACGTGTCTTTACAAAAATTTATGTTCCTTTTGTAAATTGGCTTGCTACATGAATACTATCATTATATACCATCATCAATCAAGTTATAGGAACACGTGAGCCTATCCAGTCTAGGAAATTTGCCAATATTTGCATACGTCTTAACATTATACCTACATCCATCTATTTTTTTCATATTATTTTATATAAACTTTATATTAATTTGAAATTAATCTGACAATTAATAATCCTTGTGCAAAAGTATTTATAGGTTAGAATATTTGTGCCAATTTATATATAAAGTAAATTCTCAACGATTCTATTAACTTCAACATGAGTGCTTATATTATGTCAATTTATAACTGCATTTGTCTATCTGGTCGAAATACTACATAAAGTTGGGATACTTAATTCATAATTTTAACGACCTCGATTCAGTACATGTAAAACTTACTTTACATAATGTACTAGCTATATGCTCACAATAAACTCACATTCATTTTCCAAGACTAAACTCCTATACTTGATCGTTTCCATATTTAGTGACCTTAATTTAAAATGTCATAGTTTATGATCATAGTAGGCCGGCACTATTATGGTCATAAACTATTTTATTTTAAATTAACTTCACTAAATACATCAATTCTCAAGTATGAGACTACCTTTATTGCTCAAAGACAAGATCACTTCTTATGGTTTAAGTCTAGGTATCCTATCCGATAAGATCGAATACCTAAATCTCTCAAACCATGGCTCTGATACCACTTGTAACGCCCCGAAATTTAAAACACCTTTTATCTATTTATTTAAAACTTTTAATTAATCATTTCAAAAACGATATGTAAAAATCCAAAACATGATCCATCCCAAAAATGGTATATTAAATATATATGTCAAAAAGATCCAATTTTAATTATTATGGGCGCACATAAGTACCAAAAGCACAAATGTAAAGGATCACTAACCCATGATCACAAATAAGCTATATCCTCTAAGATAAACTTCTGCACCGCAAGGCTTCTAGTCAATCCTCTTCTTGTCTCGATATGTTAGGATTGCCTATAAAAATGAGAACAACTAAACAATAAGCGAATGCTTAGTGAGCATATCCATATATTTACATACATGTCATGGCAACCACATCTCATATCACATCATATTAGGAACGTTAAAGCCAACCGGGTCTTACATAACGTCCTAACCATCATACCTAATATGGATCCATATTACACCACCAAGCTCATGAGTCATTACCCAAGGCTTGTGGCCTCATACAACATATAACCAGTTAATCATGGTTTGTTTTTCAAACCATATTAACCTCCATGACAGAATATATACATAAAGATATACTCACCTTAGCCATGACGATTTACTATTTCAAATATGAAATTTCCATGTACCTATCAATACAAAGCATAGCTTCATTAGGCTACAAATTCTTACTTTCGGTCTGTACATCTCGTAAAGCTCCATGGTGTTTGGCTAACTTCTCACTTTATTTCCATACCATTACAATCTCATTCTCTTATCAATTCATAGATCACATCATTTTACATCATGTTTATCTTTAAACCGTATTGAGTTATTGACTATATTAAGTCAAACCATTTTCATACCACAATAAGAGTAACAAACTAATTATTTGCCAAACACCTTACAGATATTGACAACCAAGGAATTTATTGCAAATGATGTCTATTACATCATTATAGCATTCCCCATTTTGATAACACTATGAACTCAAACTTATAATGACTATGATTAGAACTTACCTCAATTAGTTGGAGCTAGTACTTGGTATTTCATTCCAGTATCTGAATCCTTGGTTTCTTTCTCGTGCTCCTTCTTTGATACGACCACACACACACTCCCACCCAACTTTAGTTTTAATCTTACTAACGATACTAATTGTGTTATTGTTACTTAGTACTATATATCTTATGATATCTTTTTGACATAATGGGAGTGAAGTTTACGTAGTCTTAGCAAAGAAAGGAGTAAAGAAGGATATAATGGATTTAGTATGAAATGAAGACATCTTAAATCATGAATAGATGATAAGTATGAGATTAAAATGCACTAATTTGCTGGCATCATTAGTTGTTAGCCACGTATGACATTATCAGTTATATTTATCCATTGTTATTGTTATTTTAAGTAAATTAATATACTTATCTTGATAACTTGATATTTTTGTATTGTAACATGTACGAAATTGTTAATGTTTAACTTCTATCCTTTAGGTATTTAGGATTTCATCTATAACAATACTCCTAATAATAAATCATAAATACAATAATATTAAATTTCAATTAAAACACATAATTAACTTATTTAATTACGTTTTATAAAAATTAAGATGTTATAAATATGTAATATATAAATTAACAAAGTTGTGAATTGTGTACCTTTTAGCAAAGCTTCAATAATAATTGATTAATGTTTAAAGTAAAACCCCCCTTTACGATCGCACACACGACACGTCTAACAATGCCCGAAGATTGCTAGATCTTGAATCACCAAAAGCCTAAAGCTCCTAGCTTGCTTCTTTGCGATTAAACACAAGTGAGAAACAAATGTACGTTTGTTTCCGTCGAACATAAACCCCAATTAATGCAAAGTTATTAATCATATATGTTCTATACGTATGGAACAAATCTAAGAATCTAGATTTCGTTCTAATGGTGTATTCGACCGAGAGATATATATTTTTTGGAGTTATCTGTTTTTAGGGTTAAACTATTAGGGTATATATATGGAATAAATATATCCTTAATAACTTAACCTTCAATCTAACATCTTTTGACTTGGACTAGGGTTTAATTTAATAATTACATTAATTATTAATTAATATTTAATAATTAATAATTCATATTTATTAATTAATAAATAATTCTAATTAACATATCTAGTTAATAATGTCCAATTATCATTTCTCTCAATTTGGTGATTATAAATATGTAGATACAATATATACATATTACCGGATATCTAAGTGTCATCGCGTGTGACCCCGTAGGCTTAAACATTTTTCGGACATGCGTTTATTTAACGTGATCATATTCCAACAGCTCCCACTTGAGCATGTTATAATAAAGGCAATAACATTGGTTAGCGTCTAGCAACACGCCAATGCTCCCGGAAATATTTAAGTATAGTTTCTTAAAGTATCTTTGAAATGGTTTCAGTGTTTACTATCCCTTTGTTTCAGATACCCTTGTTAAATATGGATATGGATCAAAGTCATTCCATAATTTAACGATTCTGTTTCTCATTTCTACAACTAATTAAGATTACTAAATTAATCGAGATACATCTGGAATTTATTTGGGTACGGCCATACACACATCTTAATTAATTCTAATGAGGGACCCAATGGTATCATTCTTCAATAACAAGTTGAAGGAACAAATCTTATTTTGACTACACGTGTCAGTCATGTACTTCACTACACTTCTGAAAATAGCCCTTTGTTACTACCTTATTCAGGATAGTTAGAACTATATCAAGAAAATGCAATCCATACACGCATAACCTACTTGTATCTCAAGTCTAAGGATAAGTAAAGCAACCATTTCACGAATTTCACTTAATGACGCCGATCCATAAAGTGATAATTCGTTAGTGGGGTAGTCCAATATGCATCTTATTAATATCATGTGAGTTTGGTGGGACCATCTTTAATATTATAAGAATATTACCAATCACTCAGATTTGTCTTAGTTTAACTATATTCCCATATAGTTAATCGACAATGGACAATTTAGAATATAAATATTCATGGATTTAAATATGCAAATATAGGATACAATTATATATTAAATGAAAACAAACATACCAAGTACTTTAATTCATTTATTAAATAATAATTGTTCATCATCCTTTATCCAAATACTAAACACAGATTTACATGAAATAACTAGCTAATTTAAGTCCTATGCCCTCGGCATGCTTATCGATCTTTCCTTTTGACAAAGCCTTTGTAAAAGGATCAGCTAAGTTATAATCTGTGTGAACTTTGAGTAACTTGATTTCTCCTAGTGCGATCTATTCACGAACATAGTGATATCGTCTAGGATAATGTCTGGCACCTTTCTGAACTCCGGGTTCGTTGGCTATGATTATTGCACCAGAATTGTCGCAATACATATCTAAAGGTGTGTTATTTGAGGGCATCACGTTAAGCCCATAAATAAACTTCCTAATACAGACTACTTCCATGGCGGCTTCTTGAGGCGGCAATGCACTCAGACTCTGTTGCAGACATGGCAATCCATACACCAGAAATAATTCTTTAGTAGCTCGTAGATACTTAAGAATGTTCTTCACAGCAGTCCAGTGACCTTCACCTGGATTCTGTTGATATCGGCTAACGATATTTTGCGCGAACGCTATGTCAGGTCTAGTGTATCTTACCGCATACATAATAGATTCCACAGCCGAAGCATAAGGAACTCTTTGCATACGCTCCACCTCATTAGGTGTAGAGGCACCTTGTTTGCTAGATAAGCCAAGTCCAACCTGCATGGGTACGAAACCACGCTTGGAATTCTACATCTTGAATCTCTTTAAGATTTTATCAATATAAGCACTTTGACTTAATCCAATCAACCGTTTAGTTCTATCTCTGTAGATCTTGATTCCAAGAATGAATGTTGCTTCACCCAAGTCTTTCATAGCAAAACACTTTCCAAGATGAGATTTTACATCTTGCAACATTGGAATGTGATTTCCTATTATCAGTATGTCATCTACATATAAGACAAGGAAAGTAACATTACTCCCACTAGCTTTGTGATTTACACATGGTGCCACGAGACGAGCTTTATAGGTGTGTACATTTCCATCCATGTCGGTATTCTTTTTGAAGATCCATTTACACCCAACGGTTCTACCATTAGGTGGAAGATCAACCAAGCTCCAGACTTGATTTTCTTTCATGGATTTCATTTCCACATTCACAGCTTCAAGCCATTTGTCAAATTCTGGATCTAATAATGCAGCTTTGAAATTTGGAGGTTCATCTAAATCTCCTAATACGTGTTCTTCAGATTCTATATTTAGATTCAACTTTTCACGAGCACGTATTGTCCTTGAGGACCTACGAATTGGAATCGCATCAACTTGAGGTTCATCACTTTGAACATTTCCCCCCCAAGTTGATGATCGCTAGTGTTTTCAGAAGGTGACGCATCTTCCTCTTGAGTCTCATCAAGTTCTACAATCCTCCCATTGTTTTCTTGAGTGATGAGATTCTTTTCAAATAACTCAACATATCTAGCAACTTTAACAGTGTTTTCGGTAGGAAAGTAGAAGTAGTAACCCATCGTTTCTTTTGGGTATCCTACAAAGATGCACTTAACTGATCTGGGTTGAAGTTTGTCAGGCATATCTCGCTTCACAAGTGCCTCACATCCCCATACTCTTAAGTAAGACAAATTAGGGACACTTCCATGCCACAATTCGTGTGTTGTCCTGTCAACCTTCTTGGTTGGAACCATATTGAGAAGGCGTACAACAGTCTCTAGAGCATAACACCAAGGTTCGATTTATCCTCTCAGATACACCATTATGTTGTGGAGTATGTGGAGAGTCGTAAGGTTCATCATCGATCTCACCATGTCCAACAAGGTTCGATTTATCCTCTCAGATACACCATTATGTTGTGGAGTATGTGGAGAGTCGTAAGGTTCATCATCGATCTCACCATGTCCAACAAGGTTCGATTTATCCTCTCAGATACACCATTATGTTGTGGAGTATGTGGAGAGTCGTAAGGTTCATCATCGATCTCACCATGTCCAACAAGGTTCGATTTATCCTCTCAGATACACCATTATGTTGTGGAGTATGTGGAGAGTCGTAAGGTTCATCATCGATCTCACCATGTCCAACAAGGTTCGATTTATCCTCTCAGATACACCATTATGTTGTGGAGTATGTGGAGGAGTAAGCTGTTGAATAATGTAAGTCCCAACTCAATATATGGTACTACTGAAGACACCTCTATGTCGATGGTGGAGTTACTTTGCAATATATGCACTGAACTAGAGACGACCAGTTGCAGTGTGTATATACCAAGTTCTAGATAGATTACTGATGCGTAAATCACGCGACAAACGACAGCGGAAAACTATTTTTCGTATTTTCTGGATTTTATATGAAACAAACAACTAAACGAGACAATAAATTAAAATGATAGATAAAAGAATCCACCACCAAGACTCGTAAAGGCTAAGCCACCGGAATCAAGGATAAAGGAAACACTCTGCCCCACCACTACAATCGATAAAGGTCTAGCCACCACGATTATAGATAAAGGAAACCGAAGATTTAAAAGACCTCACCACAATATTTGATAAAGAACAAGTCACCACAAATATTGATAAATGGGTCACTCCTAACCACCAAGATCAAAAGATCTCTAAAGGTAAAAGAAGATTTTTGTAAGAAATAGAGGCTGCTCTATTAATTTCATTCAACATTCACCAACTGCCTTACAATGAGAAATTAAGCACTTATTTATAGCCACACACATGCTATTTCCTAGGAATAAAGAAATACAAATATTAAATAAATAAAAGGCTGTCATGTGCTAAGGACAACCACTAATTTATCCACCAATAGGAAAAGGACAGACAAAGCTTCTAGAAAGATTCCTTCTGCACAAGGGCCCACAAACCGTTAAAAATAACGTTGTCACACGTGCCTTCCTTATCCCTGTCAACAGCTGCCATTCCTTCTTTATTGGGTCCACTGCCATGTCACCGAAATAAACTGAACTGAACAAAACTGGTGACTTTATTCTGGTATTTCTGGACTGGAGTCGTTCACTGGTAAGCTTCACTGAAGGGTCTTGACTGGAGCCTGGAGTCTGGAGACTGGAGACTGGAGCCTGGAGACTGGAGACTGGAGACTGGAGCCTGGAGACTGGAGCCTGGAGACTGGAGCCTGGAGTCTGGAGATTGGAAGATCTTCACTGGAGCCTGGATCTGGAGGATATTCACTGGAGAATGCATCTGGAGGATCTTCACTGGAGAATGCATCTGGAGGATCTTCACTGGAGAATGCATCTGGAGGATCTTCACTGGAGAATGCATCTGGAGGATCTTTACTGGAGAATTGTTAGGTCCAGATTTAGTCCAGATTTATTGGACTCGCTCCAGACTCGACTACTGGAGCCTTACTGAAGATCTGTCCAGAAACGTGTTCTACTGGACCTACTCCAGACATGGAATCTGGAGTCCCTCTGAAGATTTGTCCAGAAATAATGGAAGATCAGTGAGCAAAATACTTGTATAGGAAATCTGGAGTATTCTCCAGATGAGCTCACTTGACTTCACCCCAGTCCAGATCAACTTTACTGAAGACATTCTGACTGAAGTCAAAGACTGAAGTCTGAAGAAAGAAGACTGACAAATGGCGGAGTCCACTGGAAAGTCTTACCAAATCTGTACACTGGAGGATTGTTAGTGTTCTAGACCCTACAAGTCTGAACACTGATATCGAAGATTGACTTTTGCCTTTACACACTTTCCAAAGAACAATCCACTTGTTCTTTACCAAAGTATACGTGTGTAAAGGTGGTTGGATAAAAGGATACATAGTCATATTGATGTGACTTTATCCTTATTCCTTATCCAATACATTTAATGTTCTTGTCGGATCATTAAATGTATGCAACCATATTTGTACGGCACAAAATTCACTGGTGAATTTTGTTGCCTATAAATACAAAATCATTTCTTTGAGAAAATACTTTTAAGCATACATTTTGCATTTAAGTGAATTTGTCCAAATACTCTCGATCTTAAACAGGGATACTTCACAACTTTAAGTATCTCGATCCAAAAGAGTTATTTGACAAATATAGATCATTTGTAACTCAACGTTGTTAGGATACATACTTATTTGTATTATCTTGATTCCGCACAACCTTGTATTTTATTTAACATCATAAATAAAATACACAATTGAAAATTACATAATGTTCCACTTTATTTGTTTATTGCTTTAAGTCTTGTATTACTTTGTTTATATACTCTTGCATTTATTTACAAGTAATACTAGTCCAATCTAGTGATTATTAGACTTGTTGTATTTTACACTTTCCTAGTTAACCATCGAACTTAAGGGACTCACATTTGGTATCAGAGCAGAAGGCTAAACATTGCCTAGATCTGTTTCTTGATGGCTAACCAAGAAAATACACAAGGTTTTAGTCTTGGTCCCGATCCTAATGCAAATATTAATGATCAAAATGAACCATCAATTGTTAATAACACTAATCCACCTCCTCCTCCTACTCCTGCTTCTCCACACGTGCATGTGCACTACTCAAATAATCCTGTTCCTAAATTCAGTGGGAACAGTGATGAATTTGGTACGTGGAAGGCTAGGATGGTTTTGCATGTCACTGGTATTGAGAGGAACATGATGAAAATTTTAAACGAAGGTCCTTATGTACCAACATCACCTCTCAATCCCCTTCTTGATCCTTCTGGATCTAGAAGAGGAAGGGAAAAGAGGGAGGAACATTGGTATGAAGAGGAGAGGAGATTGGTGAATCTAGACACCCTTCTCAAAAACATGATCCTCGGGGCCGTTCCAGAAACCCTAATTCCCACACTAGTTCTTTTTCCTAGTGCTAAAACCATGTGGGATGAACTTTTAAACCAACATGAAGGAGGAGATGACACCATTGTCACCAGAAAGGTCTCCTTAAACAAGAGTCTTGTGAAAACATGTTTGGAACGTGTGTTGATCGTAAATCGTGATCTATCCTAAACTAGAAGTGCGAAATCCATCTAGATTAGTTATTAGGGTTCTTGTACAATACAAAGATAAGAAAACAATTATAATGGGAGAAATAATAAACATTATCATTAGTCATATGATTACAATACAAAACGAATTCGTATGATTACATCTTGAAGACTACGAATCACAATCAACAAGACGACTAACAATAATGAATATGGTGGACTTACGACTGAAGGTTTGCGCGATCCTTCAGCCGACCATGGACGAATTACATAGCTATTAAATCATCACCGAAATCTGAAACCTAAGTCCTATATTTATAGGTACAAATGGGCTGGGCTGTCAAATTCGTACAAAATGGGCTTGGCCTTACGAACTTATAAGTTCTTACGAACTTAAAGTTCGTAAGGCATATATGTACGAATTTATTAGTTCTTACGAACTTAAAGTTCGTAAGGCATATATGTACGAATTTCTCAGCCTTTTAGAATTATTGCATCGGACAACAATTTGTGCACTTAATGTGCTCCAACAAAGAGGTATGAGTAATTTTTTGCTCAACCTAACGAGTCTCTCACTGGTACTTACACCAGATTTATGAGTATCATAAACCAATTGAGAGGTCTTGGGGTTGAGAAGGACAAGGATATACTTCTGGAGAAATTTTGTGACATTCTACCCACCAAATGGTCTCACATGATCCTGGTCTTACGATAAGGTAAAACTCTGCACACACACACTCTCTGAACTCTATATAGAGCTTTCAGGTATACTGAAGAAAATCAAGCTCAGAGAGTGGTGGCAGAACAAGATGCTTTTAACCATGCCTCCAGTAGTCCTAATGTGGTTAGTCATACTGAACCACATAGTACAGCACTGATATCTTCTGAGAATGTATTTTCTATGAAGAAGATGGTGTCTGAACTCATGGATTCTGGAGAGTCCAGTCAAATCTCTCCAGACTGTTGTGATGAAACTGAAGATGATGACCTTATTGCAATGATTGCTAAAACGTTTAACCGTTTCAAAGCAAGAGCAAATAGGCCATCTGGACAATTTGCATCCAGTTCTTCCACTGATAAGACCAATTTGACATGCTTTAAGTGTGGCAAAAAGGGTCATTTCATGAAAGAGTGTAGGTCCAGCCAGTTTGTATCCAAGCCTGGTTCATTCTCTTCAAATAATAAGCATGATGATAGCTATAAACTGAAATATAAAAAGCTTAAGGCCCAGATTGCTCTCATGGCACAACAAATTGAAAACAATAATAAGTGCATGATTGCAATAACTGAAGAGAAGTGGGTTCCTTCTGATGAATCATCTGCTGATGAAGAAGAAGAAAGAGATTGTTGTTACATGGCTCTGGCAGACGATGAGCACCTGGTGAAGGAAGATGTCACATCTGGATGATGGGTAGACATTGTTATTAAGAAGGTTAGTGATTATGATTGTGCAACTGACCATGAACTAAAATTGGACATAGCTGAAGCTCTTAATTCTGATTTGATTTTTGTAGAAACTGTTAGATCTGATTGTGTAAATGGTCTAGAAACAGATTCTTCTGAAATAACTGCTTTATAATCAAAGTTAAAAGAACTTCAAGACATTGAACTGTCATTTCAAGCCCAGGTTCTGGTAACTGAACAATTGATTCAAGAAAAACAAGATCTTGAGATCATTTTAGAGAAAAAAAAACTGGTGATTAAATCATGGCTAGAAACCAAAAAGCCATATGATGCTGGAGTAAAACAATTTCCTGCTCAAAACGTGCATACTTAGATGGAAATACTCATGTAGCATCATTAATACCAGTAATCGATCGATTACCAGAGGAGTTCAGGCCTACCACTGTTTATGATGAGCCTGTAACTCCCAAGGCCAATTTTTACCCAGTTCAATTCCCAGAGGTTAAGACTGGAGCACTCCAGATGACTGCTCCAGTTAAAGAGGTCTATCGGAATAAACCTTTGCCTCAGACCAATCCCCTACCTAAGCCTAGAACTGGAAAGGCTAAGGTGTCATCTGAAGAAAATATTTTGTCCAGGTTAGAGAGCCAGATTCAAATTCTGACTCGTCAATCTCGAAGTTTTAATGCAAGATTAAACTTTATTGAGGGTACTTCATCTGGCCCTAGACAAAATACAAAACCTTTTGCTAAGAAAGTTAAATCTATTTCTCCAGTTAAGAAAAAGAAAAAGGTTTCAAAACTATCAACCCCAGTGGTCTTTTCAACTAAGACCACTGTTGAAGAAAGTAAACTAAACCAGATTGCCCTAGGGACCTATAAGGGAGGGTCCAGTGAACCCATCAGTCGATGGGTTCCCAAATCTAACTGATAAGTATTTGGTGTATGTGCAGGGCGATCGAAAGAAATATATCTGGTATCTTGACAGTGCTGCTGGAAGGACGATGACTGGATGTAAGACCCTGCTGGAGGAGTTCACCATTTCTGATGGACCCTCCATTACAAAACCTTTTGCTAAGAAAGTTAAATCTATTTCTCCAGTTAAGAAAAAGAAAAAGGTTTCAAAACTATCAACCCCAGTGGTCTTTTCAACTAAGACCACTGTTGAAGAAAGTAAACTAAACCAGATTGCCCTAGGGACCTATAAGGGAGGGTCCAGTGAACCCATCAGTCGATGGGTTCCCAAATCTAATTGATAAGTATTTGGTGTATGTGCAGGGCGATCGAAAGAAATATATCTAGTATCTTGACAGTGCTGCTGGCAAGGACGATGACTGGATGTAAGACCCTGCTGGAGGAGTTCACCATTTCTGATGGACCCTCCATTACTTTTGGAAATGATGGTTGTGGAAAGACTGAGGGATACGGTGTTCTGAACAATGGACAAGTCAAGTTCAGACGTGTTGCATTTGTGAATGGTTTGAAATATAACCTGATCAGTGTAAGCCAACTGTGTGATGATGGCTATCAAGTTCTATTCAATATTGCTCATGGTATCGTATTCAACAAGGACTGGAAGGTAGTGTTGATTGCTCCCAGAAAAGGGAATGTGTACGTGATGGATATGGAAAGCTCTCCTTCAGAGCAATGTTTCTATACTCAAGTTGTCCAGAAAACAACTTGCAGATGGGATACCTTCAGTTTCCTTCAAAAAAGGAAAGGCCATGTCCAGGATGTGAGATGGGTAAGCAAAAACGTACCAGTTTCAAGACCAGACAGAATTTCAGCATATCTGAACCTCTTCATATGCTTCATATGGACCTCTTTGGTCCAGTGAATGTTCAGACTCGTGCTGGTAAAAGATACACCCTGGTGATCGTAGATGAATTCTCCAGATATTGTTGGGTGATCTTTCTGAGGTCTAAAAGTGAAGCTGCTGCTGAAATCATCAGTCTTATCAAGCAAATTGAGCTCAAGTACAGTCGAAAGGTGTGTCAGTTAAGAAGTGATAATGGAACAGAATTCCAGAATGCAACTCTGGAGTCATTCTGTACTGACACTGGCATCTCCCAGAATTTCATCAGCCCGCTCTCCAGAACAAAATGGAGTGGTGGAAAGGAAGAATCGAACGCTGATAGAAGCTACCAGGAGTATGCTTGCTGAATCTGGACTGTCTACCAGTTTCTGGGCGGAAGCAATTGCAACTGCTTGCCACACCCAGAATCGATCAGTGTACATCAAAAGACACAAAAAGACAGCCTATGAAGTCTTAAGAAATGGAAAACCAAATATTGGTTATTTTCACGTTTTTGGATGTCCAGTTTACATCCTGAACGACTCCAGTCATCTAGGCAAATTTGATGCCAAAGCTGATGAAGGGTATTTCTTAGGCTATTCAGCCATTCGCAAGGCCTTCAGAGTCTACAACAAGAGACTGGAGAAGGTCCATGAGTCAATTTATGTCACATTTGATGAATCAAATGTTGCAATCAACAAGAAGCCAGCCCTTGACACTCCCCCAGTAACTCCAATTATCTTTTGTGAATCTGATCCTATAAACGACAAAACTGAAGATTCAAAAGACACAGTTTCCAGTCATCCTGATCTGGAACCTGTTCAGAAAAAGAAACTCTCCAGTAGTACTCCATTCTATCCTTCTATTAATTTCAAACTACCCTCTGAAATTAATATTGGATCAGATGTTCGTACTACTCCCCCAGTATCAGTGTCAGTTGAGAATAGACCAGAAATGTCTTCTTATGAAGAATTCCAAACTGAACCAGTACTTCAGGAAATGCCTTTAAATGAAGAATTTCATGATGCAAATCGTGATTTAAATGACTCAGATGAAGATACTGAAGTAGTCTGGCAAGATCCTCCTACAGAAGCAACTCCAGAGGAGACTCAACTGAATTCTTGCACTGATATTGTTGTCAGTAACAATCCTGGTCAGTACTCCAGATGGACAAAAGCTCATCCTATTGATCAGATCATAGGTGACTCCAGTAGAGGAGTTCAGACCAGAAGAGCCTCCAGTAATCAATGCTTATACGTTAGTTTTCTATCTTTGATGGAACCAAAGAAGATTGACGAGGCTATGGAAGATCCAAGCTGGGTGACTGCTATGCAAGAAGAGCTTCACCAGTTTGAAAGGAACAAGGTATGGTATCTGGTTCCTTTCCCAGTTGGAAAGAAAGAACCAATTGGAACAAGATGGGTCTTCAGAAACATAGTAGATGAAGATGGCCACGTAATCAGAAACAAGGCCAGACTGGTAGCACAAGGCTACTGCCAGTCAGATGTCGACTTTGATGAATGTAAAGTCCCTCACACGATGGTTTAACCCACGAGTGTAAAATACAAGACAAGTATGAACTAGAATCGGACTAGTATTAGTTCAATATAAATATGCAAGAATATAAACAAAGTAATAAATGACTTAAGCAATATTTAAACAAGTAAATAAATGGTGGAACACAAATGTAGTTTTCAAGTGTATTTTCTTTATTGATGTATAAACAAAATACAAGATCGTTGCGGAACCTAGATATTACACGTATGTAAGTATCTAAACAATCTTTGAATTACAAGTGATCTATACTTGCTAAATAAACTCCTTGATCGATATACTTAGAGTTGTGAAGTATAATTGTTTAGATCGAGAGTATTTAAACAAGTTCACCAATTTGCTAAAAAGTGATTTTCTCAAAGAAATGACTTTGTATTTATAGGCAATAAATTCACCAGTGAATTTTGTGCCGTACAAATATGGTTGCATACATTTAATGATCCGACAAGAACATTAAATGTATTGGATAAGGAATAAGAATAAAGTCACATCAAGTGCAAGTGTATCCTTTTATCCAACCATCTTAACACACGTATACTTTGGTAAAGAACAAGTGGGTTGTTCTTTGGAAAGTGTGTAAAGGTTTAAGTCAAATCCTCGATATCAGTGTTCAGACTTGTAAGGTCTAGAATGTGACAACTCGTAATTAATTAACACCGGGTTAGTCCAAATCTCAATTAGACAGTCATTTGACGTGGAACTTATTAGACTTTTGGACTTTTGACTTAGTCAAAATAGACGTATCTTGTTGACGTAGACTATTAGCTATCTAGATGAATGCCGAGTCTTTAAAATAACTTTAAATTAATATTTAAAGGCTATGTCTTGTACGAAATATTTGACTGTCGAGACTTAATATTATAAAGTTCACTTTGACGAAACTTTATTGACTTGTCTTAATTTAAAATGAGACGAAGGAAAATACCTTTACTTTAAATTTTGGCCTTTCGGTCAAACGGTATTTAATCGTAAGCATTTTACCAAATTAAGGGTAATAATACACAAAATTGAGCCACATGGGCTGGGAACTAAAATGAAAGGCAGGGAAAGAGACACCATCTCCCCTTCCCTCCTTTCTTCCTTTTTGATCAACACAAAACACACCAACATACACACACCACACAAATCACCCATTCATCACTCATTTTCTCCCAATCTCCTCCATCCTTTTCTTCAAAAATTGGTCTTGCAAAGGTTATAATCTTTTGGAGATTTTAAAAGGGGTTTATTATCATTATCAAGCATTTTCATCTTCACCATCTTCATCTTTACCTCAAGAACATCAAATTTTGGTAAGTAAACCATTTCTCAAACTTTTGATTTAATTTAAATTTCATTTCTGTTGGTTGAATTAGTAGGCCTTGAATATGAAAAGAGTTTTAGTATTTGTGGTTAGATGGAACTTTGATTTAGAATTTAGGTCTTGAAATCAAAAGAGATGAAATTGTGAAATGGTTGGTAAAATGGGTTGTTACCAGTTTCTTTGATCATGTATATAGTCTTTTTAATGAAAGGAATTGTGTTGAAAACGTTTTGGTTACGACAAATGGTCAAAAATGCACTTAAGAACTGATCTGGGCGCAGGTGCGCCGCACCTCCTCTTTGGTGCGCCGCACCATGAACCTGGACTGGGTTCCCTGATCAATTTGTGCGCCGCACCTCCTCTCTGGTGCGCCGCACCTGGCTTAGTGCGCCGCACCTCCTAAATAGTGCGCCGCACCTTTTCTCCAGTACAACAAAACATGAATTATTTTGAAAGGTCGTAACTTTTGACTTTCCATCCGAACTTAGTGATGAAAGACGAAATTGAGTCATGTATACATTGAACATTAAATCACACTTGGTCGAGGCATTCTAGGATTTGATAGCTAAGTAGTCGTACGTAGGATACTTGTCGTCGTGAGATTTGATCCTCACCATTGGTACTCTTATCCTAGGTTTGGATAGACGTGGAGACTAGACTGCTCATATTCTCGGACTACTCATACTTTAGCTCGTAGACTGCTAAGGTGAGTTTATGGCGCCCTTTTTCTTTTACTTTGGGCCTGAAAAGCATGTACTGTATACACGATTACTTTATAAATGATTTGTCTTTGTCTATGCCATGAGATTTGGTAAATTAAATCATTTGTCTTATGTTTTGCCATGTGGACGGCTGTCTGAAAATGTGTATACATGTCTTAAGAAAATTTGTCTATATGTCTTGAATTGCCATGTGATCGGCAGACTAAACTGTTCTGTGTTTGACAAACTAAAATGATCCCCCTTATGTAGTTTTACCATTTTGAGATTTTAATGGTAGTCTTGTCAGCTTTCGTACCTGACAGTCTTGGTTCTGGTCCGTACCCCACTGTAGACGGGAAATCCTGTACGAGGCATAATATCTTTGTCAGACTTCGGTCTGTACAGTCATATATTATCTTTGTCAGACTTCGGTCTGTACAGTCATATATTATCTTTGTCAGACTTCGGTCTGTACAGTCATATATTATCTTTGTCAGACTTCGGTCTGTACAGTCATATATTATCTTTGTCAGACTTCGGTCTGTACAGTCATATATTATCTTTGTCAGACTTCGGTCTGTACAGTCATATATTATCTTTGTCAGACTTCGGTCTGTACAGTCATATATTATCTTTGTCAGACTTCGGTCTGTACAGTCATGTCTTATAATTACGTGTAATGGTGTTATCACAATGGCGACAAAACTATTGTCAACATACCGTAAGCGTGGTGGGTACGCCGATGGTACACCCTATATATAAGCGTTGAAAGTATGTTGGAAGTAGAAGCCTAAGTGTTTTAGTCTCATTGCCGGATATTGATCTCGGCAGTCCTGTCTTAAATAACTACAACAAACGACGATTGATCTTTTAGTCAAACACACTGTAAACTCACCAACTATTTCGATAGTTGATCCTCTAAAATTTCATGCTTTTCAGGTGACCATCAGTAAGTCTTGGAATCGTCTTTGGCATTATAGGGCCAATCTTTTGACTTTGGACGTACAATTAGCATCAGACATTGAGGGCTCTCATGCTTTTGGGCTTTAATTGTATTTGACTGTCCAGACTTTGAACTTGTATTCTGTGGGCCCAGTTCCAAATGAGGATGACTTGTATCCGTATTTTGGGGTCCACCCTTTGAACGATTGTACTTGTATTGACTTGTATTGGTATAAATGGATGTAATCTCTATTAACCTTCTGATTAGTATGCAATTCTTTGTTAACCCTGTATTTCCGCTACAACGGGGTGTGACAAAAATTGGTATCAGAGACACAGGTTATAGTTAATACCGAGTTTTTCCGCTGGAAAAACTCAATCTATAGCCATTTCGTTTCAAAAGGAAATCTAAGTCTATTTAGGTTTAGGATACTTATTTCAGGAGTTATATTATTTGTCTATAATTAGACCTAACTTGATCAACTACGTCCCGATTATGTAAAATAATATAAGGCTCGAAATAAATATCTTAGATTTTGTATATACGTTATAGTTTGAGCTATATTCACAACATACTGTAGATGTGGTGGGAAGGCTGCGGGTGACCCTATATATAAACATTGAAGGTATGTTAGGAATAGAAACTCAAACCGTATGTGTATGCATAAGGTTTATATACGTGATAGTTTGGATTATATTAACAGCATATTTAAAATGTGGTGGGAAGGCTGCGGGTGACCCTATATATAAGCATTTCAAATATGTTGGTAATAGAAACCCAAACCAAATGTGTGTAATCTAGACGAAGATTCTTTAAAACTCAAATTGCGTACTGTATCATCCATTTGAGACGTACTGCCTTATCCATTTGACTTATATGGATTCTTTGACTATCTTTTCAGACTAGTCATGTCGGATGGAGTTAGCTCAAATGCTGTTGTACCTTGTACACCTCCAGTTCCTGTCATAACAAACTCCATTCCTTATGTTCCTGACTCTTATGAAGAGGAACCAATGGAGGAATCGGGCAATGAATCACGCCCTATCAACCTTGTTTCATCTTCCAGTGAATCTGGAGGCGAACATGTGTCTATCCAGGTTCAATCTTCTGTAACACCGGTATCTCCATATCAGAGGAGGACTACCGAGGGAGCTCATTTGCCTTATGCTCCTAGAGACCCTTATGCTCCTGGTCCTTCTGCACCAGTTCAGGGCAACAGTGGACTTGGTCTTTCATTCTTTCAGGAAGATCCATATGCGGCGGGTCCCTCCAGAGCGCCTGTCTACAACCCAAGTGTTGTTATGCCAGTTGCATCTGCAGCTGATAGGTCGGAATATTATCGCCGACAACTGTCAAGGATGAACAATTCCCTCATCTGTACAAGGGAGAAATTAGAGAATCAAGCTCAGGCGTTGTCTGGAGCTTATCATCAGGCAGAGGAGGCATTGACTGTTGCTAGAGAAGGGAAGGAAACTATTGGGAGGTTGATCTGGATACTGTCTGTTGTGGTGGTTTTGGTGGTGGCTTTGCTAGTCGTTGTTATTTGCAAGATGTAATCTTGTAATAATCTTTC
This sequence comes from Erigeron breviscapus, assembly GCA_034093135.1. NCBI lineage: Eukaryota > Viridiplantae > Streptophyta > Magnoliopsida > Asterales > Asteraceae > Erigeron > Erigeron breviscapus. The sequence goes on along the minus strand of CM067169.1, from coordinate 29,672,949 downwards.
TGTATTGTAAGCCTAGAACTTATAACAACTCGTACTTCTGTACTTTGAGTTGTAATCTTTTGGTGGATGTATTTCCCACGTGTCTATAAATCGTATTGCTCCGACTAAGTAGTCTAACGTTGTGGATGAAGTTTCCCACATGTTTTTGGACTGTACTTACCAGACTATGTAAAATTTTGAACATCAATGAAATACGATTGTCTTTTGGCTTACTTACTTGTTCAGACTATGTCAACTGCTTATTCTTAGCTCTAGAAATATGACTTTTCATATTTTTTCCTGTCTTGTCTAGTACATGAATTCATACAAGTCAGCAATTTGTGACTTGCATTGTACTGTCATCTGTCTTGCAAAGCTACTTTCTATTTTACCTATCAAGGAAATCTCTAAATGACATTTTTGTTCATATCCTAGACTTATGGCTCCTAAGACGAAAAGCAAAGTTCAGAAAAAGACTCCAGTCAAGAAAACTGCACCAAAGAGAGTTACTCGATCCACTCCTTTGAATAATGAAGCTGAACAGGAAGAACCTGTGATTCAGCAAGGACCGGAAGCTGCTCCTGTCCAGGTGAACACTGGTCCTGGACCTACCCCAAATACTGGCGGGGATAATAATATGGCAGCATTTGTAACACAACAGTTGTTGGCTGCTATGCCTACTTTAGTCGCACAGATTACGGCAAGCCTGAACGCAAATTATAACCATCATGCTGACAATAGTAACAATGTCGAGCCTACTGCTGAACAGATTATTCCTCGAGTGCATCTGCACGGGACTGACTACAAGACTTTCACTTATTGTAAGCCAAAGGAATTTCATGGCACCGAAGGTCCTGTCGGTCTGATAAATTGGCTGGAAAGCATTGAGGCAGTGCTCCATATCAGCCGTTGTGCCGAAGAGCACAAAGTGGAGTATGCAGCATCTCAGTTTCAAAAGCACGCTCTGTCATGGTGGAACGAACAGATTAGGACTCGTGGCCGAGAGCCGGCATATAGCATACCTTGGTTGAACTTTAAAAGGATGCTCATGGAAAAGTACTGTCCTCGTGAGGAAGTACAGAAAATGGAAGGCGAATTCTGGAATCATAGTATGATTGGACTAGACAATGAGAAATACACAACTCGTTTTCATGAGTTGGCTAGACTAGTTCCTCGAATGGTAGATACGGAGGAGAAATTGATCGAGAGGTACTGTTATGGCTTGTCACCTGATGTCCGAAGGTTGGTAGCCGCTTTTAATCCTTTGACTCTTCAAGCGGCAGTCAGTGCAACCAACCGGATGGTGATAGACTTGAAAAGAACCCCTGGTTCTTCGGTTGGAACAGATGGGATCAAGAGAAGAAACGATCAGGCCTCTAGTAGTGGGTTTGGTGACGACGGAAATGGCAAGAGGTTCAAGACTGCTAGAAACTTTGCAGTAGTCACTCAGGACGTCACGAGGTACACTGGTCCAGACCCGAGATGTAACAGGTGTGGTCTCCATCACCGGGGAAATTGTCCTACTTGCAACCGTTGTAAAAGGACAGGACATCTGGCAAAGTTTTGTAAGAACAATGCACCGGCTTCATGTTACGAATGTGGCAGCGAAACCCATATGCGACCCGATTGTCCACGACTCAATCTAAACCCGAACAACAATGCTATAGTTCCCGTGAGGAACAATGCGAGGGACAATCAAGCTAGGAATCAAGAAGGACAAGGCAGAGGTCGAGTTTTTGCTTTGGAGGCTGCTGATGCATGACGTGGTCCCAAATGTTGTGATAGGTACATTCATACTCAATAATCATTATGTCTTTGTGTTATTCAACTCCGGTGCTAATAAAAGCTTTATATCCTTAGAAATTAAATCTCGAATTAATATAGTAGCTATCCCTATGAAAGAAAATTTTATCGTCAAATATGTAAACGGTCAAAAGTATGTTGCTAAAGACCATCTGGTAAATTGCAATTTAGCATTGTCTGGTAAAACCTTTAAGATAGATCTTATTCCCATAGAACTAGGAAATTTTGACGTAATAGTCGATATAAACTGGTTGTCTAGAGTTCGCACTGATATTAGTTGTTACGAGAAGGTTGTGAGAATACCTCTACCAAATGACGAAACATTGATAGCGTAAGGAGACAAGTCGAGGAAAGGTCATTGCTTACGCTTCAAGACAGCTCAAAAATCCACGAAAGGATAGAGTTTTGAATGATCAAAAAGAGGCCCTACAACCAGGGCGTATCGAGGAAGAAGCATTGTGGAATACCGAACATTTATTGAAGTGGATGGTGATGGGATCCGACATGACAAAGACAGGGTGTGGATTCCAAAGTAGAATGGACTTAGAAGAACTCTTGCTAAATAAGAGTCATCGATCTAGGATCATGGAGATATTTTCAAGACGTTTCAGGCACTCAGTTGAATTTGGGTACGGCTTACCATCCCCAGACTGACGGACAAAGTGAACGTACCATTCAGACGTTGGAAGACATGCTTCGTGCACGTGTCATTGACTTCAAGGGTAGTTGGGATACCTTTTTGCCGTTAGCAGAATTTTCATATAATAACAGCTACCACACCAATATCAAATGTGCTCCTTATGAGGCTTTATATGGACGAAAGTGTAGATCTCCTGTCTGTTGGCTTGATGCTGGAGAACGTCGTTTGTTTAAATATGGACTAGTTCAAAAGACTACTGATCAAATTGTTGAAATTAGGGCACGGCTGAAGGCAGCTCAAGATCGCCAAAAGAGCTATGCCGACCGTAGACGGAAACTGTTGGAATTCGTCTGCCCAAGACACATATTAAATTGACGTGGCTAATACGTGATGATCCAAGTCGGGTCATACCCAATAACAAGCTAGACAAACACTTATGGTATTTATTTATAAGATTTGATCTTTAAATAAATATCAATACTTGAAACATTTAGAAAGTGGTTTTCTAAATAATTGCACTTGAGATATGTAAATAAATTATATGGATGATTTATTTTGAGAGAGATGTCAATATGTTATTTGGCGAAAAGAGTTCCCACTGCGGCGCAGTGGGAGCGTGTCAAACCCACTGCGGCGCAGTGGGGGTTTTTGCACCCGAAGGTCAGGGAGTTCCCACTGCGGCGCAGTGGGAGTGTATCAGACCCACTGCGGCGCAGTGGGAGCGTGTCAAACCCACTGCGGCGCAGTGGGGGTTTTTGCACCCGAAGGTCAGGGAGTTCCCACTGCGGCGCAGTGGGGGTTTTTGCACCCGAAGGTCAGGGAGTTCCCACTGCGGCGCAGTGGGAGTGTCAGACCCACTGCGGCGCAGTGGGGGTTTTTGCACCCGAAGGTCAGGGAGTTCCCACTGCGGCGCAGTGGGAGTGTATCAGACCCACTGCGGCGCAGTGGGGTGTCATAACCCACTGCGGCGCAGTGGGGGTTTTTGCACCCGAAGGTCAGGGAGTTCCCACTGCGGCGCAGTGGGGGTTTTTGCACCCGAAGGTCAGGGAGTTCCCACTGCGGCGCAGTGAGAGTGTATCAGACCCACTGCGGCGCAGTGGGGGTTTTTGCACCCGAAGGTCAGGGAGTTCCCACTGCGGCGCAGTGGGGGTAGAGTCAGAGTTCCCACTGCGGCGCAGTGGGGGTTTTTGCACCCGAAGGTCAGGGAGTTCCCACTGCGGCGCAGTGGGGGTTGAGAAGAGTTCCCACTGCGGCGCAGTGGGGGTTTTTGCACCCGAAGGTCAGGGAGTTCCCACTGCGGCGCAGTGGGAGTGTATCAGACCCACTGCGGCGCAGTGGGAGCGTGTCAAGCCCACTGCGGCGCAGTGGGGGTTTTTGCACCCGAAGGTCAGGGAGTTCCCACTGCGGCGCAGTGGGAGTGTATCAGAGTTCCCACTGCGGCGCAGTGGGGGTTTTTGCACCGAAGGTCAGGGAGTTCCCACTGCGGCGCAGTGGGGGTTTTTGCACCCGAAGGTCAGGGAGTTCCCACTGCGGCGCAGTGGGGGTTTTTGCAAGTCAGAGTTCCCACTGCGGCGCAGTGGGGGTTTGGCAAGAAGAGTTCCCACTGCGGCGCAGTGGGGGTTTTTGCACCCGAAGGTCAGGGAGTTCCCACTGCGGCGCAGTGGGAGTGTATCAGACCCACTGCGGCGCAGTGGGGGTTTTTGCACCCGAAGGTCAGGGAGTTCCCACTGCGGCGCAGTGGGGGTTTTTGCACCCGAAGGTCAGGGAGTTCCCACTGCGGCGCAGTGAGAGTGTATCAGACCCACTGCGGCGCAGTGGGGGTTTTTGCACCCGAAGGTCAGGGAGTTCCCACTGCGGCGCAGTGGGAGTGTATCAGACCCACTGCGGCGCAGTGGGAGCGTGTCAAGACCCACTGCGGCGCAGTGGGGGTTTTTTGCACCCGAAGGTCAGGGAGTTCCCACTGCGGCGCAGTGAGAGTGTATCAGACCCACTGCGGCGCAGTGGGGGTTTTTGCACCCGAAGGTCAGGGAGTTCCCACTGCGGCGCAGTGGGGGTTTTTGCACCCGAAGGTCAGGGAGTTCCCACTGCGGCGCAGTGAGAGTGTATCAGACCCACTGCGGCGCAGTGGGGGTTTTTGCACCCGAAGGTCAGGGAGTTCCCACTGCGGCGCAGTGGGAGTATATCAAACCCACTGCGGCGCAGTGGGGATTATGTGGCCGAGGACAGTGAGTTCCCACTGCGGCGCAGTGGGAGTATGTCAAACCCACTGCGGCGCAGTGGGGGTTTTTGCACCCGAAGGCCAGGGAGTTCCCACTGCGGCGCAGTGGGAGTGTATTAGACCCACTGCGGCGCAGTGGGTTATCAAAATGAAGAAAATCATTCAAATCACATCACAAAAGGTTACTTGAAGCATTTGGATGCAAGATCAAGTGGGAGCTCAACTAACACAATATTTTGTGTTACTTTGTCCCTTAGGTTGAGACCTTTTGACCCACTTGTTTCGGCTAACAAGTGTGGTCAAAATAGTTGGCTAATGTTGTGCACTTATTATTATGTTTATCATGTTTGTTTGGTTGTTTATTATTTTGTCATGTGGATGCTAAAAACCAACAAAAGACACACATAAAGATTAAAATTGGTTTTAATATTGACATTAACTTGGTAAAATAAAATGGGTTTTATTAAAAGTTAATGGTCACAATTATAAAAGTGGATTTTATAAAAGAACCTTGAAATTTGGATTTCAAAATTCATTATGGTACATAGTTTTTAACTAGAATATAAAAACTCAAACGACCCTTTAAAAACAAGTTAAACGCCATCCTTTTATACCACACTTAATTATTTGGGAACTCTTTGTAGGATAAAGGTCACCTAACTACTTTGAGGGAACTTATAAGTTAAGGTAAATTTATTGTACTTATGGGATAAAGGTCACCTAACCACTAGTATAAGATAAATTTACATGTATGTATAAGTAGGACAACTTGATTTGGAAACCATGTGATTAGGGTCACCGAAGCATGATAACCAAAGGCGTTGATGGGATTAAACATGCCAACTTAATATAAGATATTAAACCGTCCCATACCACTAGAAATTGTAAAAGTTGCAATTGTCAAACGTTGACTACCTTGTTAATTTAGATCATGGGATGAAGGTCACCTAACCATCATTTAAATGTAACGTTGGATTCTAGGTTTTAATTATTAATTGTCTATGAGACATTAAAGGGTATTAACAATTAAAATTTATATTTGATATCGAAAATACTAATAAAGAACTTTGTTAATCTTGTAGATGGCCGCTAACAATGCAATTAACCCCAACCCAAACGTCCATAACTTTTTCACTAAGATCCATCCTTGAAAAGGATCGTCTTAATCAAAATAACTTTGTGGATTGGTTTCGTAACTTGAGAATTGTTCTCAGGCACGAAAAGAAATCCTATATTTTAGACGATCCTATTCCTGATGAGCCCGAAGAAACTGATGTTGAAGCCTATAATGATTGGGTTAAATATGTCGAGGACTCCGTGCAAGTTAGTTGCATAATGCTAGCGAGTATGACTCCCGAACTCCAAAAGGAGTTCGAGCACCATGGGGCATACGACATGATTACCCAACTCAAGGAAATGTTCCAACAAAAGGCAAGGGCTGAACGCTTCGAAACGGTTCGAGCGCTCCATGCATGTCGCATGGATGATTCACAACCCGTCTCAACATATGTTCTTAAAATGAAAAGCTACATTGATCGCCTCGAAAGGCTTAATTGTCCCGTCTCAAATGAGTTAGCTACGGATATGATCCTTAACTCATTATCTAAGAGATTTGAAACTTTCGTGTTAAATTATAACATGAATGGATGGGACAAGACCGTTTCCGAGCTTCATGGGATGCTCAAAACGGCCGAGGCTAGTATGGGAGGAAAAGTTCAACCCGTTCTCATGATCAATGAAGGCGGAAAGAAAAGGGCTTACTCCGGACCCAAGGCAAATGTTGCTAAGGGAAAGGGTAACTTCAAAGGGAATATTAAAGGCAAAGGAAAGGGAAAAATGGATACCCAAAAAGCGAAGAAGCAAAAGGTTGCTGTCAATGACCCATGCTTTGAGTGTGGGGAGGTAGGACATTGGAAACGTAATTGTCCAACCTACCTCAAAGAGTTAAAAGCTAAGAGGGATGCAGGGCAAACCTCAGGTACAATATTTATGATATATATTGAGCTTAATACTGTTCTTTCTTACATATGGGTATTGGATACCGGATGTGGAACTCATATTTGTAATATGTTACAGGGTTCATAAGAAAGAAGCACATCAAGAAGGGAGACATTAGTCTTTTATGGGCAATGGTGCATTGGTGCATGTTGAAGCCCAAGGAGACTATCTTTTGAAACTTCCAAGTGGTTTGGAAATTGTATTGAACAATGTTTTGTATGCACCTAGTTTGACTAGGAGTATTATTTCAGTTTCCCGTTTAAGACATGTTGGATATGATTTTAATTTTGTTAACAATGATATCCATGTTTCTTTGAATGATGTATTTTATTTTAAAGCTATGCCTTTAAATGGTATTTATGAATTGGTTCATGAAAACACCACATATGATAACTCAATGTACCAAGCTACCACCAAGAAACTTAAATTAGATTTAAGTGAAACCTATATTTGGCATTGTCGTCTTGGCCATATAAATAAGAATCGCATACTAACACTTCAAAAGAATGGTCTTTTGAAAACAAAATCGAATGATTCATTTAATGTATGTGAATCTTGTTTACAAGGCAAGATGACTAAAACACCTTTCAAAGGCACTAATGAAAGGGCAAAAGATTTATTAGGTATCATACATTCGGATGTATGTGGTCCTTTTAAGCCAATGACTAGGAATGGTGAAAGATACTTCATTACATTTACCGATGACTATAGTCGTTACGGTTATGTATACTTATTAAAACATAAGAGTGAAGCTTTTGAAATGTTCAAAATTTTCAAGAATGAAGTAGAAAACCAACTCAGTAAGACAATAAAAGTTCTTCGTTCTGACAGAGGAGGTGAATACCTAAGTGATGCTTTTCAAGATCATCTTAGAAGTTGTGGGATTGTCTCACAACTAACTCCACCTGGAACACCACAACATAATGGTGTGTCTGAAAGGAGGAATCGAACTCTATTAGATATGGTTCGTTCCATGATGAGCAGAAGCTCACTACCTCTATCATTTTGGGGATATGCCATAATCTCTGCTGCCCGAATTTTAAATATGGCTCCCACCAAGAAAGTGGAGAAAACACCTTTTGAAATATGGCATGGAAGAGTTCCATCTTTATCATATTTAAAGTATGGGGTTGTGAGGCTTATGTAAGACATGATGCCTCAAACAAATTAGAGCCCCGATCCACTAAGTGTATCTTTGTAGGATATCCCAAAGATGATTTGGGATATTATTTCTACAATCCTAATGAGCAAAGTGTATTTGTTGCTCGAAAGGCTGAGTTCTTGGAAACTAAATTCCTTATGGAAGGAACTAGTTCCAGAACAGTGGAACTTGAAGAAGATCAAGAACCACCGACAGATACACACTTGGGTGACACTAGCATTCAACAAAAGGATGTTGAAGATGATCAAAGGGTTGATCAAGACACACAAAACGTTCGTAGATCTGGTAGAGCTACTTATCCACCTGAGAGATATGGATTTCTCGTGGATGAATGCTACATGGTAGTTTCTGATGAACCTACCACCTACCATGATGCAATGTCCAAATCAGATTCGGACAATGGCTAGAGGCCATGAACGCTGAGATGCAATCCATGTATGACAACCAAGTTTGGGAATTGGTTGTTGAACCTCCTAATTCCAAAGTAGTTGGAAGTAAGTGGGTGTTCAAATTGAAACACGATATGCATGGAAACTTGAGTACTTATAAAGCTAGACTTGTAGCAAAAGGTTTCACTCAAACTCGAGGGGTCGATTATGATGAAACTTTTTTGCCTGTGGCAATGCTAAAGTCTATTAGGATATTATTTGCCATAGCCGCACATTATGACTATGAGATATGGCAAATGGATGTCAAAACCGCTTTTCTAAATGGATATCTTGAGGAAGATGTCTATATGGATCAGCCTGAAGGTTTTGTCGATCCAAAACATCCTAATAAAGTATGCAAGTTAAAGAAATCAATCTATGGGTTGAAACAAGCATCAAGAAGCTGGAATCGTCGTTTTGATGAAGAAGTCAAGAAATTTGGCTTCATCAAAAATGCCGATGAAGCTTGTGTGTATAAGAAGGCTAGTGGGAGCATCATTACTTTTCTAGTATTATATGTCGATGACATTCTACTATTTGGAAATGACATTCCAACCTTGGAAGGTGTAAAAGCCTGGCTTGGAAGTTGCTTTTCCATTAAAGATCTTGGTGAAGCCGCCTATATTTTGGGAATAAGGATCTATAGGGATAGATCAAGGCGCTTAATAGGTTTGAATCAAAGTGCATACATAGACAAGATCTTGAAAAGGTTCAAGATGGAAAACTCCAAAAGGGTTTGGTGCCTATTCAAAGAGGAACTATATTGAGTACTTCTCAATCTCCCAGCTCAAAAGTTGAGCAAGAGAGAATGAGTGGAATCCCATATGCATCTGCTATAGGATCCATCATGTATGCTATGATATGCACGAGACCGGACGTGTCATGCGCTTTAAGCATGACAAGTAGATACCAGCAAAATCCAGGTGATAGTCATTGGATGGCTGTCAAATATATATTGAATATCTTAGAAACACTAAAGATATGTTCTTAATATATGGATCTGGTGAGGAGGAACTCGTTGTAAAGGGTTACACGGATGCGAGTTTCCAAACTGATCGAGATGATTCTCGATCACAATCGGGGTATATCTTCATTCTAAATGGAGGAGCTGTTTCTTGGAAAAGCTCAAAGCAAGATGTGGTTGCATTGTCCACTACAGAATCGGAATACATCGCCGCTTCTTTAGCAGCACAAGAAGCTGCATGGTTGAAGAAATTCATTGCCGATCTAGGGGTTGTTCCTTCCATTCAAGGACCCCTAGAAATTCTTTGTGATAACGAGGGTGCGATTGCTCAAATCAAGGAACCTCGTGCACATCAAAAGACTAGGCACATTGAGCGGAGATTCAACTACATAAGGGATGAAGTTGAAAAGGGAAAGATATGTATTCACAAAGTTCACACCGATCAAAATGTTGCGGACCCACTCATGAAGCTCCTTGAAAGGCCTAAGCATGAGAGTCATACTTGTGCCATGGGACTTCGATATTCTAGTGATTGGATTTGATCTATTTTATGTATTTAGATATCGGAACACTTGTAGTTATTAACACATTTATATGAATATTGGTATTTTGCATTTAAATTGTGTTATGTTCCATTTTTGCATGTTTAAATCCATGAATAAGTTAGTTATTCTAAATGTCCGTAGTCGATCATATTTGTGGGAACAAATATGAATGTAAGATTATTATGAACTTGGATTGGTAGATATTCAAAGGGTTTGAATATAGAGCAAAGTGTTGCTACCAAGGTTCATAGATATTTGTGGGATACAAATATTGGACTGACCTGCAATCAAGCATTACTACATGGAATCTCTGTGATTGATCATAAGTAATCTTGAGTTAAAAGGCGAATATCATTGTATCCTCAGACCTGAGATACATATTGGGTCTTGATATTCACTGAATATTATACTTTGACTTAGTTCTTCGCTGTTCTGAAACATGGCAGTACATAAGACTAAGCTCAGGTATGATATAAGGTGATTGTGAGAGACGTATGTAGTCGAGATGGAATTTGTCCCTCTTATTCGTTGAGAGTAAGATGTCTAAGGCCTGTTACAAAGTTAAATCAATAGAGAATGATCACTCTATGTCTCTAGGATTTAACATGACATCTGTGACAAAGGATAAATGATCGATTCACCTAAATCATTTCAAGTAAGGGACTTGAAGAGGATGATGTTATTGAATGGCACTTCGTCATACGTATTAGGGGTAGCAAACCGTTGTTAGGCGGTATTTGCTGCTTGCGTCAATCTTCTATGAATCTTGTGCAAGTGGGAGATTGTTGGAATTCGTCTGCCCAAGACACATATTAAATTGACGTGGCTAATACGTGATGATCCAAGTCGGGTCATACCCAATAACAAGCTAGACAAACACTTATGGTATTTATTTATAAGATTTGATCTTTAAATAAATATCAATACTTGAAACATTTAGAAAGTGGTTTTCTAAATAATTGCACTTGAGATATGTAAATAAATTATATGGATGATTTATTTTGAGAGAGATGTCAATATGTTTATTTGGCGAAAAGAGTTCCCACTGCGGCGCAGTGGGAGCGTGTCAAACCCACTGCGGCGCAGTGGGGGTTTTTGCACCCGAAGGTCAGGGAGTTCCCACTGCGGCGCAGTGGGAGTGTATCAGACCCACTGCGGCGCAGTGGGTTAATGCCCATGTGATGGACTAAGGGGCCGGCCCCCCCCTGCCCATGTGGTGATACATGCATTATGACACTTGTTGTCTTGCATGTTACACAAGACATAAGACTTAACACTCAACATAGAGTGAATAACCAAGACAACTCTTACATGCAAGTAAGACCTCTCTCTCATTTCTCTCTCAACTAGTTTTCTTCTTATTTTTGGTTCTTGGAAAAATCGGCCAAAGGGAAAAAGAAGAAAGGGGTTTCAAGTTTAATTCCTAGCACATTTAGGGTGTTTGTTGGAAGCTTGGGGTATACTAGCTTGAGGTTCTTCTAGGTTGAAGACTTGTCACTTCAAGATCATCATCTCCTTCCTTTCAACCTTCTCGTTAGCTTGGAAGAAGGTAGTCTTCTAAACACCCTATGGTTGTTGTTTTGTATGTATGTTATTCATATAGATGGATCCTTATTGTTTGGGTTTTCTTTTATAAGTTAAAATTGGTTTTAACTACATATGTTACATTGAAATGGTTCAATTTTCCGCTGCGTTTTAATATTATAAGGATAATATTACTTTGATAAAAACCCAAAAATCCCAACAGAAACCACTTGAGTTTCAAGTGGGAGACAAAGTCATGTTGAAAGTGTCGCCTTGGAAGGGCACTGCACGTTTTGGCGTACGAGGGAAACTTAGTCCTCGTTATATCGGACCATTCAAAATTGTTCAAAGAATTGGTTCCGTGGCTTACAAGCTCGATTTACCTAAGGAGCTCGAACACGTTCATCACACATTTCACATTTCGAATCTTAAGAAATGTCTGACAGATGAGACTTTAGTCGTACCTATCGAAGAGCTGCAAGTGACTGACTCTCTTCAATTCGTTGAAGAACCTGTCGGAATTTTAGACCAACAGCTCAAACAACTTAGACGCAGTCGTATCAAATTGGTCAAAGTTCGTTGGAACTCGAAACATGGTCCCGACTCGACTTGGGAACGTGAAGACTATATGAGGGATAACTATCCTCATCTTTTTACTGAGCAAGACTTGATTTCGGGACGAAATCCTTAGAAGTCGGGGGATGCTGTGACAACTCGTAATTAATTAACACCGGGTTAGTCCAAATCTCAATTAGACAGTCATTTGACGTGGAACTTATTAGACTTTTGGACTTTTGACTTAGTCAAAATAGACGTATCTTGTTGACGTAGACTATTAGCTATCTAGATGAATGCCGAGTCTTTAAAATAACTTTAAATTAATATTTAAAGGCTATGTCTTGTACGAAATATTTGACTGTCGAGACTTAATATTATAAAGTTCACTTTGACGAAACTTTATTGACTTGTCTTAATTTAAAATGAGACGAAGGAAAATACCTTTACTTTAAATTTTGGCCTTTCGGTCAAACGGTATTTAATCGTAAGCATTTTACCAAATTAAGGGTAATAATACACAAAATTGAGCCACATGGGCTGGGAACTAAAATGAAAGGCAGGGAAAGAGACACCATCTCCCCTTCCCTCCTTTCTTCCTTTTTGATCAACACAAAACACACCAACATACACACACCACACAAATCACCCATTCATCACTCATTTTCTCCCAATCTCCTCCATCCTTTTCTTCAAAAATTGGTCTTGCAAAGGTTATAATCTTTTGGAGATTTTAAAAGGGGTTTATTATCATTATCAAGCATTTTCATCTTCACCATCTTCATCTTTACCTCAAGAACATCAAATTTTGGTAAGTAAACCATTTCTCAAACTTTTGATTTAATTTAAATTTCATTTCTGTTGGTTGAATTAGTAGGCCTTGAATATGAAAAGAGTTTTAGTATTTGTGGTTAGATGGAACTTTGATTTAGAATTTAGGTCTTGAAATCAAAAGAGATGAAATTGTGAAATGGTTGGTAAAATGGGTTGTTACCAGTTTCTTTGATCATGTATATAGTCTTTTTAATGAAAGGAATTGTGTTGAAAACGTTTTGGTTACGACAAATGGTCAAAAATGCACTTAAGAACTGATCTGGGCGCAGGTGCGCCGCACCTCCTCTTTGGTGCGCCGCACCATGAACCTGGACTGGGTTCCCTGATCAATTTGTGCGCCGCACCTCCTCTCTGGTGCGCCGCACCTGGCTTAGTGCGCCGCACCTCCTAAATAGTGCGCCGCACCTTTTCTCCAGTACAACAAAACATGAATTATTTTGAAAGGTCGTAACTTTTGACTTTCCATCCGAACTTAGTGATGAAAGACGAAATTGAGTCATGTATACATTGAACATTAAATCACACTTGGTCGAGGCATTCTAGGATTTGATAGCTAAGTAGTCGTACGTAGGATACTTGTCGTCGTGAGATTTGATCCTCACCATTGGTACTCTTATCCTAGGTTTTGGATAGACGTGGAGACTAGACTGCTCATATTCTCGGACTACTCATACTTTAGCTCGTAGACTGCTAAGGTGAGTTTATGGCACCCTTTTTCTTTTACTTTGGGCCTGAAAAGCATGTACTGTATACACGATTACTTTATAAATGATTTGTCTTTGTCTGTGCCATGAGATTTGGTAAATTAAATCATTTGTCTTATGTTTTGCCATGTGGACGGCTGTCTGAAAATGTGTATACATGTCTTAAGAAAATTTGTCTATATGTCTTGAATTGCCATGTGATCGGCAGACTAAACTGTTCTGTGTTTGACAAACTAAAATGATCCCCCTTATGTAGTTTTACCATTTTGAGATTTTAATGGTAGTCTTGTCAGCTTTCGTACCTGACAGTCTTGGTTCTGGTCCGTACCCCACTGTAGACGGGAAATCCTGTACGAGGCATAATATCTTTGTCAGACTTCGGTCTGTACAGTCATATATTATCTTTGTCAGACTTCGGTCTGTACAGTCATATATTATCTTTGTCAGACTTCGGTCTGTACAGTCATATATTATCTTTGTCAGACTTCGGTCTGTACAGTCATATATTATCTTTGTCAGACTTCGGTCTGTACAGTCAGCATATAATTGTCGGACTTCGGTCTGTACAGTCATGTCTTATAATTACGTGTAATGGTGTTATCACAATGGCGACAAAACTATTGTCAACATACCGTAAGCGTGGTGGGTACGCCGATGGTACACCCTATATATAAGCGTTGAAAGTATGTTGGAAGTAGAAGCCTAAGTGTTTTAGTCTCATTGCCGGATATTGATCTCGGCAGTCCTGTCTTAAATAACTACAACAAACGACGATTGATCTTTTAGTCAACACACTGTAAACTCACCAACTATTTCGATAGTTGATCCTCTCAAATTTCATGCTTTTCAGGTGACCATCAGTAAGTCTTGGAATCGTCTTTGGCATTATAGGGCCAATCTTTTGACTTTGGGCGTACAATTAGCATCAGACATTGAGGGCTCTCATGCTTTTGGGCTTTAATTGTATTTGACTGTCCAGACTTTGAACTTGTATTCTGTGGGCCCAGTTCCAAATGAGGATGACTTGTATCCGTATTTTGGGGTCCACCCTTTGAACGATTGTACTTGTATTGACTTGTATTGGTATAAATGGATGTAATCTCTATTAACCTTCTGATTAGTATGCAATTCTTTGTTAACCCTGTATTTCCGCTACAACGGGGTGTGACATAGAACACTGACAATCCTCCAGTGTACAGATCTGGAAAGACTTCCAGTGGACTCCGCCATTTGTCAGTCTTCTTTATTCTGACTTCAGTCTTTGACTTTAGTGAGAACGTCTTCAGTAGAGTAGATCTGGACTGGGGTGAAGTCCAGTGAGCTAATCTGGAGAATACTCCAGATTTCCTATACAAGTATTTGCTCACTGGTCTTCCATTATTTCTGGACAAATCTTCAGAAGGACTCCAGATTCCAAGTCTGGAGTAGGTCCAATAATTATCATTTCTGGACAGATCTTCAGTAAGCTCCAGTAGTCGAGTCTGGAGCGAGTCTAGTAAATCTGGACCTAACATATTCCCCCTATTTGTTTAGAAATAATGCAAGTGTTTTCAGGCTTATAGATATACAAATTTGTATGCCTGGAAAACACTTGGTCGATTTAAGTCTAAAAATCTAAGTTACTGGAAAACACTTTATAGATCATGAGTGTTTTCAGTTTCATCTTTTAAGTTCTAACTTAGACTAAATCTGATCATTTTCTTATATGAAATTAAAAATTGCAACTAATATTACTATCATCAACTGGAAAATAGTTACAACTTTTATCAAACGATTAATTACAATAAGTACATGATAAAAGATTCAGGCCCTTCTTTTTGATGACTGCCCTGGTGCATCTTCAGTAGCCTTCCTCTTTGGTGATGGAGATGATGGAACAGACACTGGTGGTCTCAAACCCAACACAGCTTCCATTTGTTGTATTCTTCTCCAGACCTTCTCAATTCTCTTCATAAAGGCCTTAACATCTGGAGATAAATCAGTTTTACCTTTAAAAGTCAATCCAATCTCCTTCAGTTCAGTCCATCCAAAAGCTTGGACTGATGTATCTTTCCTTTCATCTGTAAAGTTACCCTCCCTGGTCAACTTTACATTGAATCTGGTCATTCCTTGATGATTTTCAGCCAACTTGATTTCAGCATCAACAATTTTTCTAGCATTGGCCCTGAAATTCATCATTTGATCATAAGATGCCTTCTGCTTCGCCATCTGGACCATATATTCAGTTTCCTTGGATACACCACTCTGTTGTCCTTCAGTGGACTGGAGTTGTTGGCGATTAATTCTTAGAGAAGTATCCAGGGGAATGAAAGTGCTCACATCAGCATCCTTTATTGCCTTGATTTGTTTGGCAGTAAGCTTCGGCAGACCAGTCAATCTTTTTCTGTATTCCAACTCCAGAGCACCAGCATTTTTCCTTATTTTTCTCTGGAGGCTCACCAGTTCCTCCCTTCTCTGCCTTATCAACTCTGGAATTGTAACACCATAAATTAATGAATCATATACCTGTTCTTCTTCAGCGTAGAATGAGCGTATATGAACATCATCCAATGCATCTAGACATTGATGAACTCTGGGATCCTCCTTCATCCTTTTGAACACTTCAATGTTAATGCCTAACCTTCCAGCATTGTAGGAGTCCAGAGTACCCATTGTTGCCATATCCCTATGATGGGCCAGCAGTTCATCTTTTTGATTCTTCTTGAAAATTTCAATCATGATGCATTGTTGTTGCAGTTTCTTCGAGGTGTCATCATCAACATCTGGTTCAACATTTTGTTCTTCTTCTTCAGATACCTGTTCTTTTCCTTTTCTCTTAACAGATTTCAAAGTTGTTGGATATCTGGAAAAGATTCAAACCTGGGCTCACTGGCATCAGTACCAGTAGCCTCTTCATTGCTAAGTGCTCTTTGTGCCAATCGTGCACTGGCATCAGTACCAGTCACTTGTTTTCTTTGCACAACACTTTCAGTGGCAACAACCCTTACAACTTCCTTCTTCTTTCTTATTAGCCCTTCTTGATCACCAGATGATGGAACAGATGATTTTTCCCCCTTGGAATGATCATCAGTCCTGGACTTGAGATCATTCCATATTTCTTCCATCATATGCCTATCCAGAGAACCAAAAGTTCTTCCTTGTTCTAGCATAGCATCAGTCATACCTTTCTTGAGTGCCAGCACTTCTTTCTTCATATTTTCAATTTCTTCTGGCAAGTACTTAGGCAACTTAGTGTTTACCATCTGACTTAGCACATGACAGCTTTTTGATTATTTTATTATTATTTCGTTATTTCCTAGGTAATAGCTTGTGGCTATAAATAGGTACTTCATTTCTCTTTGTAAAGACAGTTTGATGTTGAATGAAATTAATAGAGCAGCCTCTATTCTTACAAAAATCTTCTTTTACTTTAGAGATCTTTG
>CM067169.1:29596542-29655173 GCA_034093135.1 Erigeron breviscapus | reverse complement strand
AAGGGCCGGACTATTTGCTTGTACAGGTTTACGTCGATGATATTATTTTTGGTTCATCTGATGAAAATATGTGCAAGGAATTTGAGCATAGCATGAAGGCTAAGTTCGAAATGAGTGCTATGGGGGAATTAACTTTCTTCCTTGGACTTCAGGTGGATCAATTGAAGGATGGGTTCTTTATTCATCAGAGCAAGTATGTTCAAGATCTTCTTACTAGGTTTCGAATGACCGATGCTAAAGATGCAATTACTCCCATTCAGACTAATCATGGGCTGTGTCCTGATAAGACTAATGATCCAGAAGTTGATGCAACTCAATATCAGGCTATCATCGGTTCCTTGATGTATCTGACGGCTTCACGTCCAGACATTACCTTTGCTGTTTGTATGTGCTAGATATCAGGCTAATCCGAAAGAGTCACATTTGAAAGCTGCGAAAAGGATTCTTCGTTATGTGAAGGCCAAGCCTCGTCTAGGGCTTTGGTATCCCATGCATGGTTCCTTTGAATTCAAAGCTTATACTGATTCGGATTATGGTGGCTGCAGTTCGGATAGGAAATCAACGTCAGGCGGATGTCAGCTTTTAGGGGGGAGAATTATATCGTGGCAGTGCAAAAAGCAGACATCTGTTGCACAGTCTACCTGTGAAGCAGAATACATAGCTGCTGGTCAATGCTGTTCTCAGGTACTTTGGATACAACAACAATTGCGCGACTATGGTATGGATATCTCAGACTCTCCTATTTGTATTGATAATAAGTCTGCCATAGATATTACTAAGAATCCGAAAAACTTTAAAGTCACCAAGCACATTGATATAAAGCATCATTTTTTACGTGACTGTTTTGAGAAAAAGCTTATTCATTTAGAAAAGGTTATTACTGATGATAATCTTGCTGATCTTTATACTAAAGCTTTTGATAGACCTCGTCATGAGTTGTTATATCAACTCAATGGTATGAAGAATGCCGAGTAGTTTCTCTCAAAGAACTAAATTTCTTTTCGAGTCTTTGTAGTTTAAGTCGTACATAGATAGAGTCATTAAAATACAAAAAGAGTTGTTTTAGTATAAGTTTTGTACATATCTAGTGTCTGAAAAATCCAAAAACATCAGAAAAATTGGAAAATCCAAAAATATAATAAATGAAGTACGGTCATTGCACTAAATGATTAGACGTGACGATACTTTAGCTTTTAAGCCTGTTTAATCGTAATATAACTGCTCAGTTCAGTGATTACAATTAAGGATATATCGGTAGGCACAAAGTACCAAGGTTTCCTTATAATCTGAACTTAAATATATACAATGTTCTTATGGGAAACGTATTCAGATATATGGCTGAGAATGCTTGTTCGTAAAATAGACAAGTCCTTTAAATCTTATGAAAGATCTTGCATTGTAATTATGTATATTTGGTCTTTATATAGAAGGTCTCGGGTACATATATGTGTATGTATTGCTTTTTCGGATGTATATTTGTGACAAGATATTCAAATATCAAATAAATCTGTTGAAAATATGAAGCTAATGTGGCCTTTGAGATTCGAACAAGTAAGTCCTTGGGGTGTCTTTGTATACCTAGCCTACCTAAAGTTTACAAACTTGGGATGGGTTGTCAGAAAGTTCGCTACACGGGTCTCAAAGAAAGTCACGGGTTTTCATAAGTGCTTTAAAGTAAAATTAATGTCACAAATATGCAAGTACTTGGCATTATGCAATGTTAAGTATATTTCCGTACGTGAGTCAAGTTAGTCGCTTTGCGCTTGAGGAATCACCGACCTGTCACCGCTGACTTGATTCTTAAAGACTTTCTCACTTTAATCACCAAATGTCTTAATTTAGTGCTTGTTTCGATTGTGAGAGTGTATCTGAATATGGGGCACATAAGTTCGCAAACTAAAATTGTGGCATGAGTAACTTACTAGGTTACATGGTGACTGTCCTTGGCTCAAGTAATACGAAAGTGCCACAAATCAAAAAGGAGACTGGAAGTACCGAGTGTTTAAGAGGACAAATATACCGGTAATCGTTGTTGGGTCACTGTTCATAACTAATAATAAGAGAATTATTTCTCACCCACAGGCTTATGTAATTGCTAAACTGATCTAGTCAGCAGTAACCAAGCATCATGTAAATAATGAATAAATGATGAATAAATTCAAGTTAATTAGTGTATAGCTTAGTTTATTATTCTGTTATTTTATTCTAATTTATTTTTCTTTATATTGAGTCAAAATAGTGTTTTTATAAGTTCTTATTGCACGAGAGATCCTATTCCAATTCTGAGTATATGTCTTACTGAATTCATTCATGAGAATTCTTGATGAGGTTGTGTGGTTTGTGTCAAAAGAAGATTTTCTGATATGGACATTAATTTGTTTAAGTTTAGAAAATGATCTTTTAATTGTTTTGTGAAAAGTCAAAGTTATTTGAAATCTCACAAATTTTCAGTTGTTACAAGTTAAGAATTTAATTTATAACTTGGTGACATTTTAGGGTTTGATGATGAAATGACCTCCCTTGATCTTTTGTTAGATTCATTGTTATTTCGTATTTGTTAACCCTGTTTTTGTATGATTTTAGCTTGAAATTTTCTGCATTATTCTGTTATGCTCTTAATGCGTTAATGAGTTTCATTAAGTGTGCAGTGTTCAGGTTAAAAAGATTAAGTTGAAGTGCTATATTCTGCAAATACATTGTTATTTGTATGGATGATATCCTAGAGATAAGATCCTTGCTGTGTGATGACAATTTTTGTGATGCAGATATGAGCATGTGAAGGAAGAATACATGAACTTGATATTGGTGTATTTATTTATTTTATGATTCATGTATTTAGTGAAAATAATCAGATCTGTTACTTTTAATCTTCGTACTATAATTTATGATATGATTTCGGAAACCTTATAAGGTTCTTAATTGAATTTTTGGACTACTCATTGTTTGACTGTTTTGTAGACGGCATTTCGTATGGGACTTAAGTGTTTCAAGATCATTTGTCGTTAAGCATCTCAATGATTAGTGGAAAGTTCTTCGTTTCATGGTCATGATTGGTAACATTGTTCATATGTTAATTGATTATTTTCAGGTTTGTTGATGATTTGGTTTGAGAGATGTGGAGTTTTGTTATTATTCAAGATTATAATGTTCGTTGAATACTTACATTATGATGATGATTATGTATGATGAATTTCTTTGTACAAGGCATGAACAGGTTATTTTTAACAAGTTTTTGCGATGTACAGGATTAGGTAAAAGGTCGAATCATGGTACATTTCGTGATGGATATTCTGAAATTTTCTAAGTCCAGAGTTAGTTCTTACGAAGATATACTTATCTTCGTTCAAAATCGTTCTTACGAAGATAACATTTATCTTCGTTCTGGAAGATAGAATATGTATGGTCCGATTAGTTCTTACGAAGATTAACTTCGTACGAACTTAACTGTGCCCGGATATTTACCCGACCCGTTTTTACCATATTTTACCATCTATATAAATATAACTTATCTTCGTTTTATTTGTCACAATATTCTAATTTTTCAAAACAATAAAACGAATTTAAGCTCTCTCAACCCCCATCTTATCACAATCAAATCTTTTGATTTCGATCCAATTTCGATTTGTTCTTTCGATTATCTTTGTTGTTAGTGATTCAGGTAACCTTCTCGAACATTATCAATCGCAAATCACTAATCAAAATTCGTTCTTTTGTCCAGTTTTTACAAGCACTCATTCGGTTTTTAAAGTTTTAGGGTTTAATTTCGTTTCTCGATTCTTCCCTATTATAGTTTGAATTCCGATGCATATTTGAAGTAGGTTATGCTTTATTTACTGGATATAAAGTTTTGAAATCATTTTTTGGGCAAATCGCAACATTATTCAAATAGTTGATTTGATTTTGTGATCAGTGAACTTTTACGAAGTTATAATTCGTTTCAAACGAATTTAACTTTCGTTTATAACTTACGAACTTAAATTTAAGTTGATAAGTTACGAACTTAGGATTTTTACAAGTGTTTACGAATTTAAAACTTAATTGTAATTTACGAACTTAATGTTATCTTCGTACACTTTGTTCTTACGAACTTAATGTTATCTTCGTACACTTTGTTCTTACGAACTTAATGTTATCTTCGTACACTTTGTTCTTACGAACTTAATGTTATCTTCGTACACTTTGTTCTTACGAACTTAATGTTATCTTCGTACACTTTGTTCTTACGAACTTAATGTTATCTTCGTACACTTTGTTCTTACGAACTTAATGTTATCTTCGTACACTTTGTTCTTACGAACTTAATGTTATCTTCGTACACTTTGTTCTTACGAACTTAATGTTATCTTCGTACACTTTGTTCTTACGAACTTAATGTTATCTTCGTACACTTTGTTCTTACGAACTTAATGTTATCTTCGTACACTTTGTTCTTACGAACTTAATGTTATCTTCGTACACTTTGTTCTTACGAACTTAATGTTATCTTCGTACACTTTGTTCTTACGAACTTAATGTTATCTTCGTACACTTTGTTCTTACGAACTTAATGTTATCTTCGTACACTTTGTTCTTACGAACTTAATGTTATCTTCGTACACTTTGTTCTTACGAACTTAATGTTATCTTCGTACACTTTGTTCTTACGAACTTAATGTTATCTTCGTACACTTTGTTCTTACGAACTTAATGTTATCTTCGTACACTTTGTTCTTACGAACTTAATGTTATCTTCGTACACTTTGTTCTTACGAACTTAATGTTATCTTCGTACACTTTGTTCTTACGAACTTAATGTTATCTTCGTACACTTTGTTCTTACGAACTTAATGTTATCTTCGTACACTTTGTTCTTACGAACTTAATGTTATCTTCGTACACTTTGTTCTTACGAACTTAATGTTATCTTCGTACACTTTGTTCTTACGAACTTAATGTTATCTTCGTACACTTTGTTCTTACGAACTTAATGTTATCTTCGTACACTTTGTTCTTACGAACTTAATGTTATCTTCGTACACTTTGTTCTTACGAACTTAATGTTATCTTCGTACACTTTGTTCTTACGAACTTAATGTTATCTTCGTACACTTTGTTCTTACGAACTTAATGTTATCTTCGTACACTTTGTTCTTACGAACTTAATGTTATCTTCGTACACTTTGTTCTTACGAACTTAATGTTATCTTCGTACACTTTGTTCTTACGAACTTAATGTTATCTTCGTACACTTTGTTCTAACGAACTTAATGTTATCTTCGTACACTTTGTTCTAACGAACTTAATGTTATCTTCGTACACTTTGTTCTTACGAACTTAATGTTATCTTCGTACACTTTGTTCTAACGAACTTAATGTTATCTTCGTACACTTTGTTCTAACGAACTTAATGTTATCTTCGTACACTTTGTTCTTACGAACTTAATGTTATCTTCGTACACTTTGTTCTAACGAACTTAATGTTATCTTCGTACACTTTGTTCTAACGAACTTAATGTTATCTTCGTACACTTTGTTCTAACGAACTTAATGTTATCTTCGTACACTTTGTTCTAACGAACTTAATGTTATCTTCGTACACTTTGTTCTTACGAACTTAATGTTATCTTCGTACACTTTGTTCTTACGAACTTAATGTTATCTTCGTACACTTTGTTCTAACGAACTTAATGTTATCTTCGTACACTTTGTTCTACGAACTTAATGTTATCTTCGTACACTTTGTTCTTACGAACTTAATGTTATCTTCGTACACTTTGTTCTTACGAACTTAATGTTATCTTCGTACACTTTGTTCTAACGAACTTAATGTTATCTTCGTACACTTTGTTCTAACGAACTTAATGTTATCTTCGTACACTTTGTTCTTACGAACTTAATGTTATCTTCGTACACTTTGTTCTTACGAACTTAATGTTATCTTCGTACACTTTGTTCTAACGAACTTAATGTTATCTTCGTACACTTTGTTCTACGAACTTAATGTTATCTTCGTACACTTTGTTCTTACGAACTTAATGTTATCTTCGTACACTTTGTTCTTACGAACTTAATGTTATCTTCGTACACTTTGTTCTTACGAACTTAATGTTATCTTCGTACACTTTGTTCTTACGAACTTAATGTTATCTTCGTACACTTTGTTCTAACGAACTTAATGTTATCTTCGTACACTTTGTTCTTACGAACTTAATGTTATCTTCGTACACTTTGTTCTTACGAACTTAATGTTATCTTCGTACACTTTGTTCTTACGAACTTAATGTTATCTTCGTACACTTTGTTCTTACGAACTTAATGTTATCTTCGTACACTTTGTTCTAACGAACTTAATGTCATCTTCGTAAAGGTTCATGATGTTCCTGTAGCTTCCGCAAGTGATCATTCTTATCACTTATCTCAAGAAGGTGTATCTAGTGAGCTACGTAGAGAACGTCGAAGCAAGGCATGTCATGCTTCTCCGGTAGTCTCTGATACGGCTCAATCTGTTCATGATAAGGTAAATTTTGAACATTAAACTTTGCAGGATTATTATGTTTTACTTAACCAATCTTTGGATGTTTTGCATGATGTTTCTTTACAGTATGATGCAAATGTTTTACTTCCTCCTGAGGTTGCGGCTCGATTTAATCCTGACCTAGCCAGCCTTTTTGAAGATATTGATGATCCGGTCAATGCACCCAGTTCAAGTGATACAAGGAGTTCTAAAAGATCAATGGATGCTACTCTTACTTATCAAAGAGTTAAGCGTGCACGTATCACTGAAGCTACATCAGTTTCAATTCCTGATCCTCCAAGTTCAACTGCTGCTGCTATTCCGGTTGCATCAACAGCACCAACTCATTCTGTTGCTGTCAGTGTGCCGTTACGACCACTGTTGCCTCCCAGAGTGCCTGTTACTCCTCTTCCTTCAGATTCTCCTCTGGTTCGACGTATTGAGGTTCTAGAGACTCGTGTTTACACGTTAGAGTCTGATCTCTCAGATGTCCGCGCTGCTCTGACCTTTCTTGTCAATTGGGTCAAGAATCAAGGGGGAGATGTGCCTGAAGAGATATGCAGATTATCAGTGCCAAGACGTCAAGATGATGATGATGATGCTGATAATGCTGGTGATCGAAGTGATTCTCGCCCAGTTCTTGACAAAGGAAAGGGTGTTGAAGTTCAGGGGGAGATAAGGGGAGATCATACTGAGGTTGGTACATCTGGTGCTGGAGATTCAAGTGCTCCTCGTGATGCTGAGGCTATTGAAGCACTTGACTCAGGTAATTCTTCAAAATCAATTGATTATTTAAGTGATGATCAAGTTGAAGCTGAAACTGATCGATTAAAGTGTGAAGTTGAAGCAAAATTTGGACATGACTATTATTCTGAAGAAAACGCCTTTCATGATGTGTTTGATGTTTTATTAGATAAACAACAACATGCAGAAAATGAAAGAGAAAAAGAATTACAGATTCAAAAGCAAACAGCTTTGGAATCTGATTCTGATTCTGATTCAACTTATGATGTTAATAATGATTAGATGAATTGTATTTTAGGTTGCATGTAATAAGTTATGACATGTAAATGTAATTTATCTTATTTCAATGCAATTATATTTCATCTTTATTATCATGATTAATCATTGTATTCTGGTATTATTTTGTGTAATCTTATCAGATGATACAGATGATACAGAATTACTCTTTGATGGAAATGAGCTTGAGAAAGGTGAGATTGTCCCGGAACCAGATGTTAATTTATTCAAGAAACCTTATGGGTTTGATGATATTTGGGACACAATTCCTAATGATCCATCTATTGAAGAAAGGAATGTGTTGGAATTGAAGAGAAAAGACATAAAGGAAAGAATGGTTCAAGCTTCATTTAGTAGCAATACAAAAGTTTTAAACTTTGTGGTATATGCTAAGATTAAAGATAATTTGATTCCTTTTGAGTATGAGATAAATTTAACAAGACCTTTTAATCCAAACGATCATCCAGTTCCTCTCAGAGATGATGATCCACTACAGAGTTGATCGACTTGTGCCTGGAAAGAATCAATGATTATATGGTCACATGGGATACTATGAAACCCATCATGTATTGGACTCATATCTCAGATAAAGATGCTGCAAAATACAAGACAATAATCTGGAGTTGGTTTTATGATGAAGAATTGAAGCTGTTCATTCTTAAAAGACCAGAAGGTTGTCAGTATTTGGCATGGCGCGAGAGACACTTCAGAAGTTTGTGTGAAGAGGACTTACATGAACTTGGAAATAACTGGATTATCAATCCAAGTGGATATGGTCTTGCTGATGTTATTGGTAAGAAACTTCATGAGGATTTCAAGTTGAGATTGAATATGAAAGACTCAGAGAAACCGAAGTTTCATATTGAATCAAGAAAGAAGAAGAAAGTGGTTAAGCCAGATAGAAGCGTTGAGTATATTCAACGTGATATCAAGTGTATGATCAAAGTCCCTGCCAAGAAATGGGCACAAGATGTCTTGGATAAAATGGACAATTGGGAGATTGATCGAGATTCTGGTGAAGCCAAGATGTATGCAGATTCGGAAAAGAAGATTTTGCTGAGAAGGATGTATGATCCAATGCAGTTGGTCAACTTCTCAAGAAATGATCTAAGGAAATTATACGATACAGAATGTTCATTTTTGCCATTTTGGAAATATGAAGAAAGTCGATATCGTAAGATTATCCAAGTCTGCTTACATGAAAATATCATGCAAATAGCAAGCGATTGTTATTTAATGGATGACAGAATTTTGAAGACTGAAGAAATCGAAGGTGCTGCTGTCAAGGGGGAGTTTGTTGATGCACGTTGATGTGACAACAGCAACTTAGATTTGATTATGTCTTATTCATATATGTAATTGATAGATTATGAACATAATGTTTTGGTAATGATCGATTACATGTTTAGGTGTTATATATGTTTATATATGATGTTTGTTATGTATGTTATACAAGTACAAACATAATATACGTTAGGATTCCTTGTACGTGAAATACTAGGAATATAACTATAAAGCTGATTTACAACTAACGAAGATAATCTTCGTTAGGCACTAACGAAGATAATCTTCGTTAAGATGGGCTGGGCTGCTAAGTTCGTAAGAACAAAGCCCAGCAAGCCCAATATCGATCGTGAACATATATAAAACGAAAAAACCCTAAGAGAGTACGTTCAGTTTAACACACCTAAGGCAACTAAGTTCGTTTGTGATATATACCAAACGAATATAGAGCAATATAAGGCTGATTATATTCTTGTAATTAGCAATATAATAGATAACTAATCAAACAGTTATCTCGTGAGGATTCCGCACTCACGACATAACCATAGACGATCTCGAGAGCGATCCATAGCTATCGAGGGACTCACACACTTGTAACACCCCGCCTTACCACAACACAATATTGTCCGCTTTGCCCGCAGGCTCACGGCTTTGTTTCTGGTTGCTCGGACAAACTTCCCAGAAGGGTCACCCATTTGGCATTGCTGCCGCCCGAGCACGCTTAACTGTGGAGTTCTCCTCTCATCCACAGCCAATGCGCCCAAAACGCGTTGTGTTATGTAAGACCAATGATATTACTTATAGCCAGGATCCCCCTTGTATGTTAGCGATGTATGCAACACCCATCATTTTAAAACCTGGATTTTCAAAAACTTTGCCAAACGGCGTCTAAATGTAGCGGAAAAGGATCACTTTAAAATCTGCCCCATCCGTAACGGATGGTACCTTTATAAATGGTGTTACTAATAAGCATCATCAAAATAATAAAAGTAAATCCAAGTCTTGGCACCAACATAAATGCCACATTATTACAAGTCTTTAAACATAAATGAGATAGCCAAAGCCTAAGGCTAATGGGAAGTCCAAGCATTCAAAAGTCTTTGCTAGTCTTCTTTATTCATTCTACCCAATCTCACCAGCTAATCCATTCCTAGCTCAAGCTTGCTTATCCTGAAGGCACAACATTTTCAAAAGAACAAGTGTTAGCTAATAAATTAGCTATGTAAGATAACATGGTATTGAAAACATTTGCCAATTAGGTATATTAACAAAATCATCTTTTAACGTTAATATTACATAAACATCATAACACACAATAACATATCACATTAGGATCATCATACTCCTAAATGTGCCTAACTTTTCTTTCATATCTTTCTTTTCTTTCGTTTCTTTACTTTATTTCTTTGCCTAGACGTAGGCTAAGTGACTTATGCCACTTACATAGGGATGTGGGGTTTGTGTGTAGGCGGTCATAGACCATACATGGAGTCCTCACACCCGACATGATGGGTAAACCATAAGGTGGTCCATCGGCGTCGTTAAGGAAAGACAAAGTCATTTCCAACTGAATAAACCGTTTATGCCTTTACGCATTGGTGGTTAGTTACTCCACCCGGAATAAACAAACATAACTATGCCACAAGGAGCAACTCAAGTGACCACGTACGCACTAGCTTTGCAACTAGCACGGGTTAAGCTTAACACAACTTTAAATATGCTCGAGACTTCATTATTAGATTAGTTTAGGCTACACTTTCACCTAGACTAATCACATGTTTTATCTTTACTTTATATTAACATAGGCTACACTTTCACCTAAGTTAATCACATAACATCTTTCTTTACTTTAGGGCCCTTAACGTGCACGTGAACATGGCAATCCCAAGACTAGATGCGGAATCGAAGGTGTGAACAATAAAGGAAATCACAACACACAAATTACAATAAACGACCTCTAAATGAGACGTTTTGGAAAGCTTTTATACATAATAACCATTGTTTTACAAAAGAAAATACAAATACAAATTTATTTAAGATTCTTTTAATAAGGCAATATAACAACTGAAGACATCTCAAAATGCTTTTATTCCATTATGTGTGGTGACTCCAAAACATGCATCACGTATATGCATCATATAGCTCATGTACCTGAGAATATACATTTAAATTTCGTCAACATAAAGTTGGTGAGTTCATAGAGTTTATAATAAGGATTTACCTTTGGATCACAAGATTTTCTCATATGATAATGCATGCATACATATATCATAAAAATATAGATTCAGTAAATCTATGTAAAGTATGGATTCAGCAAATCCATGTCACACTATGCTTATACCTTGAAACCGAATACCTTAACAATATAAATGTTGTGTCATACCCCCTTGTGATGCCAATGCTCAATTGCGTGCTTCTACATTATACATAGTAGACATGTACTGTCATAGTACGCTTCTGCTAACTCGCAGGCATCTACCGTATAGCATAGTAGGCTTGCACTATTACCATAGTACGCTTCTGCTATGGAATCGCAGGAACCTTTATAGCATAGTACATATAAGCATAGACCATTTTAAACAATTTGTGTCCATAAAAACAGTTGTATATTCTCAGTCCCAAAATAATAAATAGGGATCCATGAAACTCACCTTAATTCAGTAGGTGATTTAAAGATCAAAGATTGATGATGACAGTGATGATGAGCTAGTACGTATTCCTATTATAACAATAGAATTGATTTATTTTCTTGATTCAACTTAATTTAACTATATGGTTATTTATTAATACGCTTGTCAACGTAACTGGTTTTGAGTTATTTTAATAGTCTTTGCAATATATTCTTGAAATCTTTATAAATGAAATCTCATTTATATTTATTGAAACCTTTAAAAGTCTATTTTGAAATACCATAAATAAGCTAAGTAGTTAGCTTAATATGTAATGTGTTTATCTTCCAAAATGAAGATATACTTGATAGTATTGTTTAAAAATCAATACTAGATCCATAACGAATGTATTCAAAGATGAATACGAGAATGTACATCTATATTTATATATAGAAGGGTTACTTTAAATAGTAGGATTAATACAAAAGAAATGTATTAATCATGTATCGAAGAGATATTTTGAATAGTATAACTAATACAAAGAATGTATTAATTTTTGTAACGAAGAGATGCTTTCAATAGCAGAGATATGAAAAGATACCTTGAAGGGTATGTATTATAATCAATACAAAATGTATTGATTACAAATGAAGAGATACCTTAAATGGTAGGAAAAACCAACATTATATTTCAAGTTGTGTTAGGGTTGACGATGGGTCATGTAGTATCCAGACGGCGAACCAAGTTGCGTTTAGAATGTCTGTAACACCCCAACATGGCGGAATCATGGGGTATCACTTAGAAAAGCACAGCACGACATGGAAATTATTAGAGTCAAACTATATGAAAACATAGGATTGAAACAATCCTTAAACTTGTACAAACGTATACAATCATCAACATTCATCGAAATACATGTTCAATCAATAATAAAAGGCAATTCAATCGATAGTAGTTGATCCTAAAAGTAACCCATAAAGGGAAGTAAGGATCATGGATCCAGAAAGTCCAAAGCTAGTCCAATCCTAGCAATTAAGCATGCAATCATCCATTTTGTCTCTGATTAACTTGATTACCTGAAAAGTGTACTAAAGAGCGTCAACATAAAGTTGGTGAGTTCGTAGGGACAAGTAACAGGAATAACAAGTATGTATCGGGATAACAACCGTTAACGATAAGCGAGGATTAGAATACCTAATCATGTCCAAGGAAACCCTAAGGTTTCACATTATCACAATTCAATACAAGTCAACGTTCAACAACAACGATTCCATATAACTTTCAACAACGTTCCATAACAATCAATAACGTTCAACAACGGTGCGGCTTACATAGTTAATAATTAACAATGCGCTAACGGTGCGACTTATATAATGAATAATGCGCTAACGGTGCGACTTATATAATGAATAATGCGCTAACGGTGCGACTTATATAATGAATAATGCGCTAATGGTGCGACTTATATAATGAATAATGCGCTAACGGTGCGACTTACATAGTAAACAATGCTAATAGTGATGTGATGGTAACCAGCAGTATCAGTAAAACAACGGTGGTTTGGTGGGGAAGATGATGAACAGTGAAAATGGTGGTTCGGTGGTAGTAACAAAACCGAGTAGCAGCAAGCAGTAGTACAAGCAGTAGCTTATGGTTATGGTTAAAAACGAGCAGTAGCAATGAGTAACAGCAGTAGGAGTAGCGTAGCAGTAGCAGCAAATAAGCAGCAGGAGTAATAGTTTACGAGTAGCAAGAGCAGCGAGGGTGACGAGCAGTAGTCATTAATGGT
This sequence comes from Erigeron breviscapus, assembly GCA_034093135.1. NCBI lineage: Eukaryota > Viridiplantae > Streptophyta > Magnoliopsida > Asterales > Asteraceae > Erigeron > Erigeron breviscapus. The sequence continues at coordinate 29,641,978 of CM067169.1, read as the reverse complement.
GGTGTTTTCATCATCTATATCTATATGTATATATATATAATCGGTATGTATATATATATATTGTGTGTGTTATTATGTGTGTGTATGTGTGTGTCGAGATTTAAGCAAAGAAGAATAGGGTGGTTTTGAAGGTTATATAAGAGTGGTGGTGTTGGGTCGTTCATGGTGGGTGGTATGGGCCATGAGGTGGGAGCCGAGAGAGATGGAGAAGAAGGAACCCGAGATGGTTCATATCTATATCTATATTCTATCTTTATATATATATATATATATATATATATATATATATATGTGTGTGTGTGTGTTATTATGTGTGTGTATGTGTGTGTCGAGATTTAAGCAAAGAAGAATAGGGTGGTTTTGAAGGTTATATAAGAGTGGTGGTGTTGGGTCGTTCATGGTGGGTGGTATGGGCCATGAGGTGGGAGCCGAGAGAGATGGAGAAGAGGAACCCAAGATGGTTCATATCTATATCTATATTCTATCTTTATATATATATATATATATATATAGAATACTCTATATATATATATACTTATATCATATATATATATATAATAGAGAGAAAGGGGTTTACAGGAGGACAACGTGGGAGGGCCATGGGCCGAATTAAAGAAAAGAAAAGCAGAAGAATTATTGTCGAAAGAATCATTTGAATGATTGCTTATTTATGTCGGTATAGAGAGTTAATAATCATTGTTCGCTAAATGTTTAATCCGTGATTTAATCTAAATAATTGTCGTTAGATTGTCAAACTTTAAATGTGATTCTATTAAAGCTTTAGACATAATACCTTATAATTTTTATATCCTTCATTAGTTATCTTTTATCAGATTTATAAAGTAAGATGTATTGTTGATTCATAGTCAAGTAAACAAACAAAAGGGATCACGGGTATTATTTCTTTTCATATAATTGTGTCGGCCTTTGTCTTATTTGTACCATTATTATTTATCCACCGACACTGTCTGAAACTGTTCATTATACTAAAGCTTCTTATATACGTTTCCTCCAAATAATGTCTAATCACAGTAGCCCAATCACAGGACATGGAAATCCAACCTCATATTTCATTTGGCTCAATAATATGAACAGAATGTGAACAAAATCATATCGGCAATATAAATTCAAAAAGTTTGTTTTCATTATTTCCAACAATTAGTGGGCCAAAAATGACAATTGTTAATGCGTATAGCAAACCGTTTGTGAACTACAATCCATTCCGCTGGTATACCCCAGAGATGCCCAAGGTGCAATCACTTTCGGAAATATTGTGCGGTTAAAAGCGTATCAAGGATATATTCTATCCATAAATCAAACAATTCGAAAATACGAAAATTCACAGATAGTGAATAGTAATTATATAAATTTGGATAGTTAGGTATATAACTATACCTTTGTTTATATATAAAAAGTATATAAAAGTATTTAATAAAAGTTTTACAATTTTACGCACTATTGCTAATAATTCATTTTTCGCAATAGTGGCCATATTTCAATATTCGTATAAAAACGATATTTAACGTATTTAAATGCAAATATGTATTAATTGAGTATAGAAATAAGTTGACAATCATTTCAATACATAACATATAGTTCTAAAATCATAGAGCAAAGTATAGTAAGGTTTTATAAAAACACTTACAAGAAATGAGAGTTTATGAACTCTAAGATCAAAATTTCGACGTACGAAGAACACGACTTCTGATTCAAATGAAATTCTTCCAAGGCTTGGACTTGTTTACTGAATAATTGAAGATTATTCCCAACCCAAATTGAGTATTATAACTAGAACTTTTTTAATATCTTAGAGAGATTTGTTGATAACAACTTCTCTTGACGATTTTCGGCGCACTTTGAGATCAAAGCGACTTTGCTTATACTAGAACAATCAAGTGTTCTTTGAAACTTATAACAAGAAGGGGGAAGATGATTTTAGACTTATAGAATGCTAAATAGAGAGAGAATGAAGTTTAAGGTGTGAGTTTTTATGATAACTTAAGCCTAGTATTTATAGTAAATGAAATAGAATTAAATATGATAAAATTATATTCATCTTGACTTTAACAACTTATGAACAGATTTTTCAAAAAATGCAGCCATGAGTCACTCTAATATGTGGTGGATTGAAGTAGCAAAGTTGTAGTGAAAGAGTGTGGTGTCATGGAAGTTAAAAGTCTTGAAAACTTATCATGTAATTTCTTGGAAATTACTATATACAAATTGACATTTTTACTATTCATGGGCTGAATTTTTATAAAATTTTCAAGTGTTATTTTATGAAATTTAAAACCATATTAAGGTATCTTAACACTAGTTATTACGTTCTAGCAAGTTTCAAGCCAAACCGAGAAAGAAACGATCGAAAAAGCAACGTTTTACAAACTTTCATGAACTTTTATTCTTTATATGTTTTAATTGCTCATCATCAAGGTTTTTGATCTTTGTTTTGATAATTTATATTGTAGATTGATTAGTTATATAATCAATAAGAAAGCTTAACATCATACTCATATACTTAATCATGCCCTAACTTAGCTTAAAATGCTCTAAACTAGCATATATAACATATTTGTTCAATATATGGTTTAACTAGTTGATATGAAATTTGACAATTGTCACAGTATCTACCCGTTAAATGAAATTTCGTCCCGAAATTTAGATTGTATCAAGAGAGAAGAAATATATAAATTATTTTTATTTAAGTGACCATAAATCCCACGTGACACTAATTGATATAGATGCCTCATTTAACTCACCTAAATTATAGATTCAAATTTTCAAAATTTAAATTTCACCTTTTTACCTTTCCATATTCGACCGTTAGCAACGGCTCCTTTTTAGACTATATAAATTACACTACAATACATATCTTTTTAACTTACCTCTATCATTTCTATATATAATATCAACCTAATTTTCTCCATTTTCTTAAAATCGAACTGAAACAAAACACTCATCCCAAGATGTTGAATCCTTTCATGATGATGATTTACGTAATTATTATTGTCTGGTTGTTCATCGTGGCTCAACTCCCAGTGGACGAGGCCATTTCGTGGTTGGTCTTATTTGCTCTCGGCGTAGTCCCTCTATTGTTTGTGGCCACATGGGTTTCTTTGTATGGTTTTTAAAAATGTTGTATCCCTAATTGTTGTATTTCCGTTAAATAATGTAACGAATTTTCGTTCATTGTTGTACTAATAATGAAATACAACTTTCTTGACTTCTTTTGGGATTGTATTTGATTAATTTTAAGATTTTTGTCGATCAAGAAAATTAATTACACGTCGTGATTAACTTTTAGCGTGATTTAAGGGTATGAGAAAATATAAATATCTTTTCGCCATAATAGTTATAGTTTACTGTGGTTTCTGGACACCTGTCCGTTCTTCAAGGTTACACTTCGTCTTTTGTTCTCTATATAAGAAACGCGTTTTGTTACGGAAGAATGCACACTAAATCTTTCTTCTCTATCTCTTTTATTCTTAGTTCTTCTTTTAATTTTCTGCTCACAACTCGCTCGTGTGTTCTAAAAGATCCCCAATCTTCTCTGGTGTAAGTTATCTTTTGTGTCTTTTAGTCATCTAACTATTTATGTTTATATAAAACATTTATCTTTTAATTCATGTTCGCTTAATTAACGATATTGTTACACCAAAATTAATATTATTAATTTATCACAAGAAAATGAAAAATTCTAGCGCCTCATCTAGCGACCCAAAAGGAAAAAGGCCAATGACTCTAGACGAACTAGAATCTCTTGAGAAAATGGATAAGGAAAATAATAGGGTCAAAAGAATCAAACTGGAGGCCGAGCTTAGAGGTGTCTCTTATGAAAACTGTAAAGTAATCGTGGACATAGAGGAAGCCGAACTTGTTGAGAAACAAGCGAAGCAAGAAACTGAAATGAAATGTTGGCCAAAGTTTTATTCATGGAAGAACAATCCAACATTGTTAATCGTCAAATAAAAGATGATGAAGCGTTCGCAAAATTTGTAGCTCAGCAAGAACAAGATGAGCCACCAAAAAGGGAGAAATCCATTTTTGCTATGTCATCTGAAGATGAAGATGAAGATCTCAATGTTCAACCTCTTAGTAATAAAGAAAGATGAGAACATGTCGGAGTCGAGTTCTGACGAAACTTCCAACTCTGTGAAACCAAAAATATTTGTATAAATTATTCGGAATATGTCAAAATCAAATAATTATGTTTTTCTTCAATAAAATTCTCGAGTTGTTTAGAATGTCTCTTTAATTTAAAATATCATATTTGCATTGTTCCTTTAGTATTTGACATTTAAGTTATCTGACTAATCTTTATTCCAGGTAAAAGATATTCAAGGCAATTATGGACGCATTTCAAAATCCAATGATCGAAACTAACGAATGGGATAGAACGTTTGATGACTTTTGCCAAGAATGGCTTCTTCATAATACAACTCCGTCATTACAACAAGAATTCCCTCATGAAAATGTCAGTGCATTTTCAAATCATATTGATGTCATTCATCATGGAGCCTCAACTTCTAACCTAATAGAACCTTTTAATCAAAACTTATTTCTGAATACACCAGAACCAACATTCCAATTGAATCAACATTCCAGCCAGAACCATCAATACAACCAGAAACCTTTGAGGAAGGTAACAAAGCAAAAGGTAAACAACCAATGTCAAACTCTAATATACAGTTTGAAAATCCTGTCGGTGAAGAACATCATTGTGCCTCTACTTCAAAGGTAGTGGAGTTGATTGATACAACAACAGATCACGGACCAGAGTTTGATAAGCTTGTAGAGGACTCATGGGCTTATATTAGCAAAGTTTATAGTCGTAAGAAAAAGTCCGCAGAAGTATCATTCTTGAAAACCCAAAGAAATGTAAGGCCTAGAAGGTCTTACCAGTTTGTGAAACATAATACTACTTTGGTAGTATTTGGAGAAGAAATGGACATATCAGAGATGCCAACACCGATATGCTCATGCACAGGGATACCTAGGACCTGTCGCGGGTGGAGTAAAGAGGGATGGACCTCTACTTGTTGTACAGCTGCTCTTTCCATGTATCCGTTGCCAACATATGTCGGGCCAAGTCGTATTGTAAGGTTGCCGGGAAGAAGAATGGGTCGTACCACATTCACAAAGGTCGTAGAGAAATTGTTGTTATCAGGTTACGATCTTGATTGTCCGATTGACTTGAAGGATCATTGGGTTAAACATGGGACTAACAAGTATACATTGAATAGATAATCGTGTGATCTTCTTAGATTCAGGAATTTGGCTACTTAAACTATAAAGTAGGATTACATAAACAGTTAATGATTTTCGTATGTCTATTTCCTCTTTTCTTTATTGCGAAATTTATATTTTAGTTAACACTTTTATTATTGCTTATATCAAAATAGTCTGATAAAGCTATCCTACTTTATCTTGTTCCATCAAGATCCAGATATCTTATTTGTTGTCGGCCATTTTGAAAAATTATTTTCATTTGACATCATTGCTTACGTTATATAAGCGAATAGTACCTCTCAGTAAAATCATGTATTCTTACTCTAGGTACAAGGCCAATATAAGGTGAAATCTACGGGACTTGATTCCTGCATATAATCACTTAAGTTCATAATCTTCTACTACTATCCTGTTTGCTCTTTTCTAGCCATTTCCTTGAACACATTCATTAAATTACTAACTCAAGCTCAACGTTCATACAAACGCCTCTTAACACACTAGATCACATAATATTTCTATATATTATATATGTCTGTATCTAATTATATTTATATATCATCAAATTACATATATATTATAAGTTTTCTTTCAATATATCATCATATATATATATATATATATATATATATATATATATATATATATATATATATATATATATATATATATATATATATATATATATATATATATATATATATATATATATATATATATATATATATATATATATATATATATATATATATATATATATATATATATATATATATATATATATATATATATATATATATATATATATATATATATATATATATATATATATATATATATATATATATATATATATATATATATATATATATATATATATATATATATATATATATATATATATATATATATATATATATATATATATATATATATATATATATATATATATATATATATATATATATATATATATATATATATATATATATATATATATATATATATATATATATATATATATATATATATATATATATATATATATATATATATATATATATATATATATATATATATATATATATATATATATATATATATATATATATATATATATATATATATATATATATATATATATATATATATATATATATATATATATATATATATATATATATATATATATATATATATATATATATATATATATATATATATATATATATATATATATATATATATATATATATATATATATATATATATATATATATATATATATATATATATATATATATATATATATATATATATATATATATATATATATATATATATATATATATATATATATATATATATATATATATATATATATATATATATATATATATATATATATATATATATATATATATATATATATATATATATATATATATATATATATATATATATATATATATATATATATATATATATATATATATATATATATATATATATATATATATATATATATATATATATATATATATATATATATATATATATATATATATATATATATATATATATATATATATATATATATATATATATATATATATATATATATATATATATATATATATATATATATATATATATATATATATATATATATATATATATATATATATATATATATATATATATATATATATATATATATATATATATATATATATATATATATATATATATATATATATATATATATATATATATATATATATATATATATATATATATATATATATATATATATATATATATATATATATATATATATATATATATATATATATATATATATATATATATATATATATATATATATATATATCTTGTATGTGGTCTACCCTTGTTTGGATGCCAGAACCAGTTGTCTCCTTCGGGTCTGTTAGCTGGAACATTCATATTTTCTTCAAAGTTTATTGGAGGAATGTTATGTGGTCCTGGAAGATGGCTAGGTTCATACTTGATCCAACAACCTCCTTGTTGACGTACGACGTACTTAGACTTCTTAGCATTCTTTGCTTCTCTCATCATTCTAATGCTGTCTCTGTACTCGAGTCTTTGGTTAATCTTGGAGATTGCTTTATCAAACACTTCCCTTTTCTTTTCATCTTGCTCATCGTCTTGCAGGCACAGCAATACATTCTTACAAAATTCCAACGTTCCATCAGAATATGAAGCAAGTTCATCCATGCGAATGAAAATCTTCTTCTTCCTGCTATTCAAAAACACAACTCCGAAGGATGGTTCTTCAATGATATGACCAATACTTAGCTTTTCTATATCTGCAGTATATAGACTTTGATCTGGATAGGGCACATTAATCTTTCTCTTCACAACTTCAAATCCTATCTGAAAATCTTCCAATGAAGCATATTGAATGCAACTTGACATATATCTTTTCACAGCATCAAAAGCAACAACATCTTCTTGGTATCTTTGCATGGCATTCAGGAAATGATTGTAAAGGAAGATAATGTCGTCCACTGGTAAAAGTTTAAATTGGGCTTCTGTGAACCGGTAGATCTTGTTATTATCCCTCTTGACATGAAAACATGGAATCGAAATAGAAACTCTCTTAATCAAGATCACTCTGATCAGCACCAAAATCTTATGATCTCTCTGTTCTTTCAGCAACTTTGGGTTATATTGTTTTGTAAGTTTGAGAAGCTCTGTATATTCTTCGATTTGCCTGGCTTCCTTAAACTTATACATTGATTCCAGTTCAGGTCTTTTGGTTTTAGTTACCTTTGTAGCTCCACAAAAGATTGGGTAAGCCCTTTCTTCCAGATATCTTGATTTCTTTGCTGCTTCTTTAGGTTTAATGCCGAGAGCAACCATTCTTTCTCTATCCCTCAAGAAGTATCCCCGATTAATAAAGTTTAATTGTTCTTCAGTTAGCTCAGTTGGAAAGTAATCAGGGAGGACTTCCTCGGATGTGATTGCCTCTCGCAAAACCTGCTTGTAAGTAGATTTCTGGAAGTTCTGACTTGCAGCTTCTGGAGTCTTTCTGAGTTCATCGAAATTGTTGAAATCTTCAAAATTATAACGTTGAGGAGTTGAGCTAGCACGAGCAGATGATTCTCCAACTTCTACTCTGCTTGAAGGACCTGTTTCAAAATAATCTAAATCTGCAAATTCTTCAAACACAGGTTCTTCAACAACTTCTACATTTGTTGGATTCTCAACAATCTCTGGTTCATCAAATGTTACATTATCTTTCAACGCTTCAACATCTGCATCATCTTCAGCATATTCAACAACATCATCTTCATTCACAAACTCTTCATCATCATCAACAACTTCAATTACTTCATCATTATCATCCATATCAGAATCATCTCCAAAAGCTTCTACTAACCTTCTTTCAATCTCATCATTCAAAGCATCATTTGCATCATCTTCAGCATATTCAACAACATCATCTTCATTCACAAACTCTTCATCATCATCAACAACTTCAATTACTTCATCATTATCATCCATATCAGAATCATCTCCAAAAGCTTCTACTAACCTTCTTTCAATCTCATCATTCAAAGCAGCAAGTTTTGCATCATATTCTGCTTTTTGATTTGCAACCTGATCCTGTAGATCTTTAACTCTCCTTTCTGTTGCTTTTTCCCTTTCCCTCACTTCAAGAGCATTTAACACACCTTTCTCCGTAACACTCAACAAATCACCTTCAGACCTCAAAATATGCAATAATACTTCACACGCCATGTCTTTTGTAGGTAAATTTGTTGATGTTGATGGATTTTCATTTTGTGTTGGTGTTCTTTGTGTTTGTGTGGGAAGTGGAGTATCCAACCCGGGGGTTGTTGGCACACTTGTGGTGTGACCTAAATTCAGCGATGCTGATTCAGGATTTCCTGCGGATCCTTGGGATATACCCTCACCAGCAGTTGGAGATTCAGTGGCTTTGCAACCAGAATCGGGTTGTGTCCTAGACTGTGATAAATCACTGTCCGGGACTTGTTGTTGGGCAACACCACTAACAACACCGGGGTCACTGAGAATGCCCGTTAATACAGGCTCAGTTTGATCCTGAGGAACAGCAGTGTCACTACGGCGTTCATACTGCTCCCCAGTCTCGGTCTGAGACCTGTTACCTGCAGCTAAAGCTGGCGTGATGGTAGCTAAGGCAGGATTTCCAAGCTGTCCTTGAGGGTCACACAAAGTGGGTCCCTCTCCGCTTGTTCCGGCACCAGTACGCAACTGGGCTTGTGAATCATCAGTGTCCCTAGGGGATCTAGACTCTAGTGCATCAAATGAAGGCGAGAGGTGGGGCTGGTCCTCTCTGATTTCAACACTCTCATCCTCCAAATGAGGAGAGTGTGGTGAGCGTGGCTGTTCCCCGTGAATATCTGAGACTAACTCCTGTTGTGAGGAGTCAGAATGGCGAGGAGAATCCGGTGCAAGCGAGAATGGGCAGTTCCCGACTTCTACCCTAGGGTAAATAACCCGGCTAGACTCAGTTGGTTGAACTATCGGAGGGCCATCGTTTTCTTTTTGCCCTTGTCCTAACCCTGACCGCTCATCCTCTCCGGTATTTTCAACTCCTCCCTCATTCCTTCCTTGTTCCTCCAGCACAACATCATCTTCATTCACAAACTCTTCATCATCATCAACAACTTCAATTACTTCATCATTATCATCCATATCAGAATCATCTCCAAAAGCTTCTACTAACCTTCTTTCAATCTCATCATTCAAAAGCAGCAAGTTTTGCATCATATTCTGCTTTTTGATTTGCAACCTGATCCTGTAGATCTTTAACTCTCCTTTCTGTTGCTTTTTCCCTTTCCCTCACTTCAAGAGCATTTAACACACCTTTCTCCGTAACACTCAACAAATCACCTTCAGACCTCAAAATATGCAATAATACTTCACACGCCATGTCTTTTGTAGGTAAATTTGTTGATGTTGATGGATTTTCATTTTGTGTTGGTGTTCTTTGTGTTTGTGTGGGAAGTGGAGTATCCAACCCGGGGGTTGTTGGCACACTTGTGGTGTGACCTAAATTCAGCGATGCTGATTCAGGATTTCCTGCGGATCCTTGGGATATACCCTCACCAGCAGTTGGAGATTCAGTGGCTTTGCAACCAGAATCGGGTTGTGTCCTAGACTGTGATAAATCACTGTCCGGGACTTGTTGTTGGGCAACACCACTAACAACACCGGGGTCACTGAGAATGCCCGTTAATACAGGCTCAGTTTGGGCAGGAGTCTGTTGGCTGTCAGACCCCATCACTGAGACTAACCACTCAAGATACGCCTTAAGGTGAGGACTCTGAGCAGGAACCAAATTGATCAAGAAAGGTGGAATTGGAAAAGGTCGGACATTATCACTTCCAGTGCCTCTCATATTCGATTTGTACATAGCAATAACGCACTTGAAACTATCCTCCATCTTGGGAATATCATCATTGTTGTCTAGAACATCATCCACAATCAATGTAAAGAATCTGATATAAGGAATGTACTGCCTTTGTTGTTTGTCCTTCCCTTTGACAACTTGGGCCATCTTATCCCATATAATCTTGGCAAAGTCACACTCAACATTGTGAGTGACTGCATAGAAGATGGCCAAGGAATGTTTTGTCATTGCATCAATTCCTTTTTGTGAAGGCATCAGACATGTAACCAGAACATTATACATCGTATGCCAGAGAGAAGCTATTTTCATTCTTTTAAAGTCTCTCATTGTGGCCAATTCTCCGTCATAACCCAGAGAATGAACTGCATCTAGCATCTCTTCAATAGAAGGCAGTTCTTCATATACTTCATGTTCAGGAAAGCCAATTACAGTTCTGAACTCATTTAGATTGAATGTGCATTCAACTTCATTATTTCCAGATCTAAGAGTGAATCGGAAGAAATCTTCAGTGTTTCTTCTCTTACTTGCTTTGACATATTCAATCGATTCCCATAGATCAAAGATATATTGTTCTGGAACTACTGCACCATTTGTTAAAGCAACTCTCAGAGGATGATGACTTAAAATCTCAGTAATGATTGGAAATCTTGTATTGAAAGGAATGTGCAGAGCTTGATTTGCTTGCATTTTCAGTCGTCTCCCTGGTGGTGGAGTTGGTTCAGCAGGTAAGGCTGAGGCAATAGGTGTTGGATTAAAAACATGAGGTGGTGTAAAAGTTGGTGGAATCGGTGAAACAATGGAAGGTAAAGGTGTAGATTGCGAGGGTGAAGATTGAGAAAAGCGAACGGTTGGTGTTGATGGTGTAGAATGTGAAACAGGTGATGAAATAGGTTCAGGTGTAGAATGTGAAACACGGTTGGTGTTGATGGTGTAGAATGTGAAACAGGTGATGAAATAGGTTCAGGTGTAGAATGTGAAACAGGTGATGAAATAGGTTCAGGTGTAGAATGTGAAACAGGTGATGGTGTTGATGGTGTAGAATGTGAAACAGGTGATGAAATAGGTTCAGGTGTAGAATTGAGAAAAGCGAACGGTTGGTGTTGATGGTGTAGAATGTGAAACAGGTGATGAAATAGGTTCAGGTGTAGAATGTGAAACAGGTGATGAAATAGGTTCAGGTGTAGAATGTGAAACAGGTGATGGTGTTGATGGTGTAGAATGTGAAACAGGTGATGAAATAGGTTCAGGTGTAGAATTGAGAAAAGCGAACGGTTGGTGTTGATGGTGTAGAATGTGAAACAGGTGATGAAATAGGTTCAGGTGTAGAATGTGAAACAGGTGATGAAATAGGTTCAGGTGTAGAATGTGAAACAGGTGATGAAATAGGTTGATGGTGTAGAATGTGAAACAGGTGATGAAATAGGTTCAGGTGTAGATTGAGAAAAGCGAACGGTTGGTGTTGATGGTGTAGAATGTGAAACAGGTGATGAAATAGGTTCAGGTGTAGAATGTGAAACAGGTGATGAAATAGGTTCAGGTGTAGAATGTGAAACAGGTTGGTGTTGATGGTGTAGAATGTGAAACAGGTGATGAAATAGGTTCAGGTGTAGAATGTGAAACAGGTGATGAAATAGGTTCAGGTGTAGAATGTGAAACATCTCTCCGGTATTTTCAACTCCTCCCTCATTCCTTCCTTGTTCCTCCAGCACAACATCATCGCCAGTGCTCAAATGTTCAGTCTCACTATCATATTCAACATTCCCATAGATCAAAGATATATTGTTCTGGAACTACTGCACCATTTGTTAAAGCAACTCTCAGAGGATGATGACTTAAAATCTCAGTAATGATTGGAAATCTTGTATTGAAAGGAATGTGCAGAGCTTGATTTGCTTGCATTTTCATTGTAGCTCCTTCTTGAAACATCACCATCTTATTTTTCTCTTTTTATGAATTTTCTGAGAAAATAAACTGACCAAAAGAAAATTTTGACCAGACATTTATTTTAGTAAACAACAAATACACACAACTAAATTTAAAAAACATTCATTTGCCGAGCTGGGAGCTCTGCAAATGGCCTTTTCATTACTTAGAAAAATTTCAAGTAACTCAAATAGAAGTGAAACATGCATTTGCCGAGCTGGGAGCTCTGCAAATGGCCTTTTCATTACTTAGAAAAATTTCAAGTAACTCAAATAGAAGTGAAACATGCATTTGCCGAGCTGGGAGCTCTGCAAATGGCCTTTTCATTACTTAGAAAAATTTCAAGTAACTCAAATACAAGTGAAACATGCATTTGCCGAGCTGGGAGCTCTGCAAATGGCCTTTTCATTACTTAGAAAAATTTCAAGTAACTCAAATAGAAGTGAAACATGCATTTGCCGAGCTTATATCTCGGCAAATAAGCATTTCAGATTGAACTTCAATTTGATATATGAAAAATCCTTTGATTTGAATAACAAGTATGTTACCAATGAATAAAGGATGTTTTTCAATGAAGATATATGCATTTGCCGAGCTGGGAGCTCTGCAAATGGCCTTTTCATTACTTAGAAAAATTTCAAGTAACTCAAATAGAAGTGAAACATGCATTTGCCGAGCTTAGATCTCGGCAAATGACATGTTCAAACAGAAGGTTTTGCCCAGTTAAATGACAAGTTAAGAAAATTGGTTTTGGGCAGCTGGTTTGATAAAAGTATGATTTGCCGAGCTTAGATCTCGGCAAATGACATGTTCAAACAGAAGGTTTTGCCCAGTTAAATGACAAGTTAAGAAAATTGGTTTTGGGCAGCTGGTTTGATAAAAGTATGATTTGCCGAGCTTATATCTCGGCAAATGACATGTTCAAACAGAAGGTTTTGCCCAGTTAAATGACAAGTTAAGAAAATTGGTTTTGGGCAGCTGGTTTGATAAAAGTATGATTTGCCGAGCTTAGATCTCGGCAAATGACATGTTCAAACAGAAGGTTTTGCCCAGTTAAATGACAAGTTAAGAAAATTGGTTTTGGGCAGCTGGTTTGATAAAAGTATGATTTGCCGAGCTTATATCTCGGCAAATGACATGTTCAAACAGAAGGTTTTGCCCAGTTAAATGACAAGTTAAGAAAATTGGTTTTGGGCAGCTGGTTTGATAAAAGTATGATTTGCCGAGCTTATATCTCGGCAAATAAGCATTTCAGATTGAACTTCAATTTGATATATGAAAAATCCTTTGATTTGAATAACAAGTATGTTACCAATGAATAAAGGATGTTTTTCAATGAAGATATATGCATTTGCCGAGCTTATATCTCGGCAAATAAGCATTTCAGATTGAACTTCAATTTGATATATGAAAAATCCTTTGATTTGAATAACAAGTATGTTACCAATGAATAAAGGATGTTTTTCAATGAAGATATATGCATTTGCCGAGCTTAGATCTCGGCAAATGACATGTTCAAACAGAAGGTTTTGCCCAGTTAAATGACAAGTTAAGAAAATTGGTTTTGGGCAGCTGGTTTGATAAAAGTATGATTTGCCGAGCTTATATCTCGGCAAATGGCTTTTTCATTACTTAGAAAAATTTCAAGTAAAACATGCATTTGCCGAGCTGGTAGCTCTGCAAATGGCTTTTTCATTACTTAGAAAAAATTTCAAGTAAAACATGCATTTGCCGAGCTGGGAGCTCTGCAAATGGCCTTTTCATTACTTAGAAAAATTTCAAGTAACTCAAATAGAAGTGAAACATGCATTTGCCGAGCTGGGAGCTCTGCAAATGGCTTTTTCATTACTTAGAAAAATTTCAAGTAAAACATGCATTTGCCGAGCTTAGATCTCGGCAAATGACATGTTCAAACAGAAGGTTTTGCCCAGTTAAATGACAAGTTAAGAAAATTGGTTTTGGGCAGCTGGTTTGATAAAAGTATGATTTGCCGAGCTTATATCTCGGCAAATGCGAGTGTTGAGATTAGCGACCAGCATGTAAGCAAACCATTGATTGTTTGAAGTCAATACTCGTAAATGCCGAGCTTATATCTCGGCAAATAAGCATTTCAGATTGAACTTCAATTTGATATATGAATAATCCTTTGATTTGAATAACAAGTATGTTACCAATGAATAAAGGATGTTTTTCAATGAAGATATATGCATTTGCCGAGCTGGGAGCTCTGCAAATGACACAAATACTTTGATAAAAACTCATTTGCCGAGCTGGGAGCTCTGCAAATGACCTTTTCAGTACTTAACAAAATTTCTTGGTAACCAAGTACAAGAAAAACATGCATTTGCCGAGCTGGGAGCTCTGCAAATGACCTTTTCAGTACTTAACAAAATTTCTTGGTAACCAAGTACAAAAACATGCATTTGCCGAGCTGGGAGCTCTGCAAATGGCTTTTTCATTACTTAGAAAAATTTCAAGTAAAACATGCATTTGCCGAGCTGGGAGCTCTGCAAATGACCTTTTCAGTACTTAACAAAATTTCTTGGTAACCAAGTACAAGGAAAACATGCATTTGCCGAGCTGGGAGCTCTGCAAATGGCCTTTTCATTACTTAGAAAAATTTCAAGTAAAACATGCATTTGCCGAGCTGGGAGCTCTGCAAATGGCCTTTTCATTACTTAGAAAAATTTCAAGTAACTCAAATAGAAGTGAAACATGCATTTGCCGAGCTGGGAGCTCTGCAAATGGCCTTTTCATTACTTAGAAAAATTTCAAGTAACTCAAATAGAAGTGAAACATGCATTTGCCGAGCTGGGAGCTCTGCAAATGGCTTTTTCATTACTTAGAAAAATTTCAAGTAACTCAAATAGAAGTGAAACATGCATTTGCCGAGCTGGGAGCTCTGCAAATGGCTTTTTCATTACTTAGAAAAATTTCAAGTAACTCAAATAGAAGTGAAACATGCATTTGCCGAGCTGGGAGCTCTGCAAATGGCTTTTTCATTACTTAGAAAAAATTTCAAGTAAAACATGCATTTGCCGAGCTGGGAGCTCTGCAAATGGCCTTTTCATTACTTAGAAAAATTTCAAGTAACTCAAATAGAAGTGAAACATGCATTTGCCGAGCTGGGAGCTCTGCAAATGACCTTTTCAGTACTTAACAAAATTTCTTGGTAACCAAGTACAAGAAAAACATGCATTTGCCGAGCTGGGAGCTCTGCAAATGGCCTTTTCATTACTTAGAAAAATTTCAAGTAAAACATGCATTTGCCGAGCTGGAGCTCTGCAAATGGCCTTTTCATTACTTAGAAAAATTTCAAGTAAAATATGAATTTGAATAAAGTGATTTGACCCACCCACTTTTTCTATTTAAACACAAATCTGGGTCGCGGGTCTGGGTTTGACCCGCGTCTCAACCCGAATTCTAACCGGTGTTGGGCTTCTGGTTGATGGGCTAATCATGCTAGTTGGGCTCAAATTCATTTTGGGCTTAAACAATCACAAGAAAAAAATAACAAATGAACATAGAAAAAAAAAAAAAAAAAAAAAAAAAAAAAAAAAAAAAAAAAAAAAAAAAAAAAAAAAAAAAAAAAAAAAAAAAAAAAAAAAAAAAAAAAAAAAAAAAAAAAAAAAAAAAAAAAAAAAAAAAAAAAAAAAAAAAAAAAAAAAAAAAAAAAAAAAAAAAAAAAAAAAAAAAAAAAAAAAAAAAAAAAAAAAAAAAAAAAAAAAAAAAAAAAAAAAAAAAAAAAAAAAAAAAAAAAAAAAAAAAAAAAAAAAAAAAAAAAAAAAAAAAAAAAAAAAAAAAAAAAAAAAAAAAAAAAAAAAAAAAAAAAAAAAAAAAAAAAAAAAAAAAAAAAAAAAAAAAAAAAAAAAAAAAAAAAAAAAAAAAAAAAAAAAAAAAAAAAAAAAAAAAAAAAAAAAAAAAAAAAAAAAAAAAAAAAAAAAAAAAAAAAAAAAAAAAAAAAAAAAAAAAAAAAAAAAAAAAAAAAAAAAAAAAAAAAAAAAAAAAAAAAAAAAAAAAAAAAAAAAAAAAAAAAAAAAAAAAAAAAAAAAAAAAAAAAAAAAAAAAAAAAAAAAAAAAAAAAAAAAAAAAAAAAAAAAAAAAAAAAAAAAAAAAAAAAAAAAAAAAAAAAAAAAAAAAAAAAAAAAAAAAAAAAAAAAAAAAAAAAAAAAAAAAAAAAAAAAAAAAAAAAAAAAAAAAAAAAAAAAAAAAAAAAAAAAAAAAAAAAAAAAAAAAAAAAAAAAAAAAAAAAAAAAAAAAAAAAAAAAAAAAAAAAAAAAAAAAAAAAAAAAAAAAAAAAAAAAAAAAAAAAAAAAAAAAAAAAAAAAAAAAAAAAAAAAAAAAAAAAAAAAAAAAAAAAAAAAAAAAAAAAAAAAAAAAAAAAAAAAAAAAAAAAAAAAAAAAAAAAAAAAAAAAAAAAAAAAAAAAAAAAAAAAAAAAAAAAAAAAAAAAAAAAAAAAAAAAAAAAAAAAAAAAAAAAAAAAAAAAAAAAAAAAAAAAAAAAAAAAAAAAAAAAAAAAAAAAAAAAAAAAAAAAAAAAAAAAAAAAAAAAAAAAAAAAAAAAAAAAAAAAAAAAAAAAAAAAAAAAAAAAAAAAAAAAAAAAAAAAAAAAAAAAAAAAAAAAAAAAAAAAAAAAAAAAAAAAAAAAAAAAAAAAAAAAAAAAAAAAAAAAAAAAAAAAAAAAAAAAAAAAAAAAAAAAAAAAAAAAAAAAAAAAAAAAAAAAAAAAAAAAAAAAAAAAAAAAAAAAAAAAAAAAAAAAAAAAAAAAAAAAAAAAAAAAAAAAAAAAAAAATGTGATTGATTGATGTGATGTTGATCAGTCTCGAGAGAAAATAAACCAACTTGATATGAATTTGAATAAAGTGATTTGACCCACCCACTTTTTCTATTTAAACACAAATCTGGGTCGCGGGTCTGGGTTTGACCCGCGTCTCAACCCGAATTCTAACCGGTGTTGGGCTTCTGGTTGATGGGCTAATCATGCTAGTTGGGCTCAAATTCATTTTGGGCTTAAACAATCACAAGAAAAAAATAACAAATGAACATAGAAAAGAAAAAAAAAAAAAAAAAAAATAAAAAAAAAAATAAAAAAAAATCTTTTTATTATTTTATGATTTTCTAATTTTGTATTTGATTTTTCAATTTTAAAATAACAAACACACATACAAAAAAAATTTAAACAAATAAAACAAACAAACAATTAACAATTAAACAAATAATTAAGCACATGCATTTGCACACTCCCCCTCAGATTAAGCATATTAGACTTTACTAAATTTACAAACTCCCCCTAAACTCATGCATTCTACCCTTTTTCTCCCCCTCAAACATTGCATGCAATATCAAGTAAAACACATCAATGTTTGAGACAGAAAATGAACATAGAATACAAGGCATGAAATCAATTAAGTTTGTAAATCTAGCATTCCCAACTTGGTTTTAAGAAAATTGAACCTGTTTTCATCCAAAGGTTTGGTGAAAAGATCTGCAAGTTGGTAGTCTGTTGGGACAAAATAGAGTTCGATGTTACCTTTTTCGACATGATCTTTAAGGAAATGGTACCGAACATCTATGTGCTTGGTCTTTGTGTGCTGAACAGGATTGCATGAAATAGCAATAGCACTCTTTGAGTCACAGTAAATGGGAATTCTGTTGAATTGAAATCCATAATCAGTCAACTGTGTCTTCATCCAAAGAACCTGTGAACAACAACTTGCTGCAGCAACGTATTCAGCTTCTGCAGTTGATGTAGATACACAGTTCTGTTTCTTTGAAGACCAACTGACCAATCTATCCCCTAGAAACTGTACACTCCCAGAAGTGCTCTTTCGATCAAGCTTACAACCTGCATGGTCAGCATCTGAATATGCAATTAGCTGAAACCCGGTATCCCTTGGATACCAGAGACCAAGGTTCACTGTGCCTTTCAGGTATCGGAATATCCGTTTGACGGCCTGGAAATGACTTTCCTTGGGATTGGCCTGGTACCTGGCACACATGCATGTGGCGAACATAATATCCGGGCGACTAGCAGTCAAATACATGAGTGACCCTATCATACTGCGATATTTCTTTTGATCAAAAGTTTTTCCATTTAAATCAGCATTAATCTTTGTTCGAGATTCCATGGGTGTGCCAATTGTTTGACAATCCATCATATCAAACTTTTTCAACATGTCAAGAATGTACTTTGATTGACAAATAAAAGTTCCATTTGTCATCTGTTTTACTTGAAGACCAAGGAAAAAGTTTAATTCACCCATCATGCTCATTTCAAATTTCTTGATCATTAAAGCAGAGAAATTCTTGCAGTATTTAGGATTAGTTGACCCGAAAATTATGTCGTCAACATAAATCTGGATTAGAATGATATCACTACCTTGTCGTTTGATAAACAAGGTAGTGTCAATCGAACCTTTGCTAAAGCCAGATTTCACAAGATAAGAGGATAGAGCATCATACCATGCACGAGGCGCTTGTTTCAGACCATATAATGCCTTGTCTAACCTGTAAACATAGTTTGGATGTTTGGTACTCACAAAACCTTCTGGTTGTTCAACGTACACTTCTTCTTTGAGAATTCCATTCAAGAAGGCAGTTTTAACATCCATCTGGTAGACTGTGAAGTTCTTGTAGGCAGCATAGGCAAGAAACATCCGAATAGCCTCAATTCGTGCAACTGGTGCGAATGTCTCATCATAATCAATTCCATCTTGTTGGCAGTATCCCTTTGCAACCAATCTTGCTTTGTTGCGTACAACAACTCCATTTTCATCCTTTTTGTTCTTGAAGATCCATTTGGTCTTAATTGGCTCCTTGTTCTTGTAAGGATTGGGAACCAATTTCCATACCTCAAGGCGTTCAAATTGATTCAATTCCTCCTGCATAGCTTTCACCCAATCTGGACAATTTAGAGCTTCATTCACTGTCTTTGGTTCAACAATGCTCAGAAAATTTACAAACAGACATTCATTCGCGGAAGCAGATCTTGTCTGAATTCCTGTTGTTGGATTACCAATGACTTGAGATATCGGATGAGCTCTAGTCCATTTGGTTGTGTGAGGGATTGGATCAATTGGATCACCAGATTCTTCAGAATCAATGAAAGCAGGAGTATGTTGTTCAGTCAATTGCTCAAGTGAAGTAGCAATTGGTTCAACAAAGTGATCTTGATCATAAGCTTCTGGATTGGTTGAAGGATTTGTCACTTGAGAAATAATAGGCCATGAGGGAGTAGTCGAAAAGTGAGAGGTTACGGTGAAAAGATGATGTGAGAAAGGGCTAAAAGAAATGAAAGCCCTCCCAAAATTCTCAAAAAGCCGGGTCAACACGTTCCTATCGGATTTCATTTGTTGATTTCTCGATATTGAAGAAGACTTCATGGACCCAGTGAAGCAATGCACATCTTTACCTAACCACTCAAGTGTTTCTTAACAAATACTTGTTTTATTCTCACGGAGATTTTCACATTTCTATCGACTCTTCATTTGGAAGACGTTGATATTGAAAAAGGGAGACACTCTGCTCCAGTCCCCGACTTCATTTGATCACTTATCGAGTCTAGAGCGTACTTGATATATCTTTCATTTGAACTAGGACACATAGAGTCTTTATATGTCTTTGTGACATTGCATATCTTTGTGATATTGCCGGAACATTCGTAGTGATATCATATTATTGATATTCCACGATGATCGAATGGAAATCCTACCAATGCTAACATCTTTTCCAACGTTGAACGTAGGTCTCACATTTTCATTTTATGAATTTGTTGAGTAAACGAGAAGTCTATGTGACCTCGGAGTTATTTTCCCAAAAGTCTTTGAGGATAGTAAGACATGGTTATTGAACGCCTTTGTGACACTGACCATGAATTACATTCTTTAAAGCAATCTATCGGTTGAAAAGCCATAGACCGAACCATTTAGAGATAAGCTTTGTGCATTTCTCGATGATAATGGAAGTCCTGAAAATAGTAATCGTATTTTTAGGCCACACCATTAATCCTTTTGATTTTTGGTTGTGTTAACGGATCATTATTATCCGGTTTTCACTTCTCTTCACACAAACACAAAGAACCCAAACACCATTATAAAATCTTTTTCCAACAACGCAACCTCACATTCTAGTTCACCAATAGGTTCATTGGGAATTGGGAATTGGGTTGGGTTACTTTGATTGCTTATTGTTTGTTGTGATCTACCGTTTATGCTATCAATCATTATTGTATGATGAACCCGTTTCACATATTCATCATAAGGGGGAGAAATGATTATATGATTGATAGATAGAGTTCAAGGATATAGGTAGAATTTGATTGGGAGAATTTGTTCGAGGATGATTGTTGTGTTTGGATGTTCAAAGGATCGTTAGTTTAGGTGAAGAGAGTGAATAATTATCGTGCTAAGTTGAAAGATTGTTTTGAGAAAGTTAAAGGATTGATTCGAGATCGAGTATATTCAAGATGAAGTACATGGTCGATTATTGAAAGATTTGTTGGAAATATGACCATTGTTCGATGATAAGAAGAGTTTGAGATTAAAGAAGATTGTTCATTTGAGGGGGAGCAAGAGTAAACTCATGAATTGTTAAATATGCTCCGAAATGATTGTTTGTTCGAGGGGGAGCAAGAGAGTAAAGATTTGTTATTGAATAATATGCTCCAAGAAAGAAATGTTTGTTTGAGGGGGAGCAAGAATAAGTTGATCAAAGAATTGAGTGCTCCAAGATAATTGTTGATTCAAAGACAAGTTCGATCAAGAATTGAAGTTTTAAAGTCAAATCAAATTTCCGCATTCCAAAACCAAGCTTCCGAAATGCCAAGGGATTTCAAAGTCAAAACCAAGCTTCCGCAAAGCAAAAAGAATTCAAAGTTAAATCAAGCTTCCGCAATACCAAAAGAATCCAAAAGAATTCAAAGTCAAAACCAAGCTTCCGCATGCTACTCAAAGATTCAAGTTACTTCTCAAAGCAACATCAAGTTGAAATCAACATTCAAAAGTTCAAGTTGTGAAAGCTCAAAAGCTACAAAGATTTCAACGATGCTTCCAAAGTATTCAAAGTTGCAAGAGAAGATCAAGATTTAATAAGTCATCGTCAAATATATTTGTTTGTTGAGAAGATTCAAAGTCAAGGTTGATACAAGACGTTGAAGACGATGAGAAAGCTTCAAAGTCCAATCAACATTGAAGATTTTCAACAAATGGGCTCATCATGTTATTTAAAGACCGAAGACGATGCAACATTACAATTCAACACCAAGGGGGAGATTGTTAGAAAAATAAATGGTGTTAAATTGTAAATTTCAATATAAGGGGAGTATTAGTGATAATTAGATGATAGTATAAATACCCCTTCCTTAATCATTTGTAAAAAAGCCTTTGACATAATCCATACATCCTTCTCTCTCTAATTTACTTTCTCTCTCCTCCCTATCATCTTCAACCTCCTCTTTCACACACAAACACACTTTACACACACTAACCTAAATCCTCCATTAAACCTTCAATTAAGCTCAAGTTTATAACAATTGGTATCAGATCACCGGTCGAGAAAGCGATCACAATAAGGAAAAACTTTTGAGTTTCTCAGCATAAGAATTCTTCAACAGGTTTGCTTCAAACTAACCGAACAAGACTATCTTTGTTTTCTCTCAGTTGTGTGTGTGTTACTCTTTTCTTGTTATATTCAACGAAGAGATATGACTCTTTATTTATATAATCATATTAGTTCAGACGTCGTGATCTCAAAGGGCATCTTTGAACAGTAGACATGGTCCACTTGATCACGGGCATATGAGTGCAAGCATATGTTATTAATCAACTTTTAAATAGATGTGATATTTGTAGTTGTAGACATTAAAATCTTTTGAGTGTACATGGATATTTCCAATAATCATGTTGTCATATATATAGGGATATATATAAACAGTTATTGATTTTCGCATGTCTATTTCCCCATATATAATCAATATTAATTCTAAGTCTTTACACTAGCATACTTTCATATTTAACGCACTTAACTTAAGATATTCTAATATACGATCATAATAATGCTGCAGTCATTATTATGATTATATATTACAACACCTTGAGTTAAATTCGTTAAACATTTTCATATGCTACTATAAAGCACCCTATATCAAGTAGTCAGGTAAAAATTATAACAAGTAGGATTATGCATGTATATAGGTATTGTTCTATGCGGGGTTATAGTCTAGGTTCATCAATATGCAACCCAATTGACTATAATTATTCTATGTTATAACTCCCAGTAAACACTGGTATATGAACCGAACCTTTTGGTATATCACAAGTACAATTGTATCATATTGGGAAAATTTATAATATTATAGTTCAGATTTAAACTCGTGTTTTCATAGAAATGTAATACATTCCAAGTGGTGTGGACCCCCGAACTCCGAACACTATGATGATATAATTTAGTGTGGACCCTCCGAAGCACTATGATGATATAATTTAGTGTGGACATCTCCGAAGCACTATGATAAATAATGTAGTGTGGACCCCTCCGAAGCACTTGTTTTATTTCTCCAACTTATATAGATATAAATAACATCTATCCATTAAATTTAAGCAACCTTAAATTAAACTACTTTCTCTTGATAAAATCTAGGTAGTATCTACCCGTTAAATTTAAGCAACCTTAAATTTAAGCCTTTATTCTACGTAAGACATGAAATTATACCTTCTAAGCAAGTATATGCACATTGTCACAAAACAGTTATAGTCTAAGTTTATTAATGCTACCGAAATCCTTATCAGGCCCACTAATGCAACCTAGTTTGCTATAACCTGTGGCTCTGATACCAATCTGTCACACCCCCAAAATATTTAATTTTGCGGAAACGAGGTGTGAACAATAGAGGAATCACAAACACATATTATAATAAACGACCTCTAAATGAGACGTTTTGGAAAACTTTTATACATAATAACCTTTGTTACAAAAGAAATACATGTACATATCTAGTACGTTTGAGATTCTTTTAATAAGGCAATATAACAACTGAAGACATCTCAAAATACTTTTATTCCATTATGTGTGGTGACTCCAAAACATGCATCACGTATATGCATCATATAGCTCATGTACCTGAGAATATACATTTAAATTACGTCAACATAAAGTTGGTGAGTTCATAGTTTTTATCATAAGGATTTACCTTTGGATCACAAGATTTTCTCATATGATAATGCATGCATACATATATCATAAAATATAGATTCAACAAATCTATGTAAAGTATGGATTCAGCAAATCCATGTCACACTATGCTTATATCATAAAAATATAGATTCAGCAAATCTATGTAAAGTATGGATTTAGCAAATCCATGTCACACTATGCTTATACCTTGAAACCGAATACCTTAATACATAGTAGGCTTGCACTATTACCATAGTACGCTTCTGCTAACTCGCAGGCATCTACCGTATAGCATAGTAGGCTTGCACTATTACCATAGTACGCTTCTGCTAACTCGCAGGCATCTACCGTATAGCATAGTAGGCTTGCACTATTTCCATAGTACGCTTAAACACATAAAACGTGCATACATATTCAATTGGAAGGTTTAACTTATGAAAACGTGTTTTATTGTACCAACAGGTGACAAAAGATGTTATCTTACCTCGATACAGCTTACCAACAAGTTAAAAGTATCTTATAGTGCCACAAAATATTAAAAGTCTATTTTGAAATACCATAAATAAGCTACGTAGTTAGCTTAATATGTACATGTGTTTATCTTCAAGAATGAAGATATACTTGATAGTATTGTTTAAAAATCAATACTAAATCCATAATGAATGTATTCAAAGATGAATACGAGAATGTACATCTATATTTATATATATAGAAGGGTTATTTTAAATAGTAAGATTAATACAAAAGAAATGTATTAATCATGTATCGAAGAGATATTTTGAATAGTATAACTAATACAAAGAATGAATGTAACGAAGAGATGCTTTCAATAGCAGAGATATGAAAGGATACCTTGAGGTATGTATTATAATCAATACAAAATGTATTGATTACCAATGAAGAGATACCTTAAATGGTAGGAAGAACCAGCATTATATTTCAAGTTGTGTTAGGGTTGACGTTGGGTCGTGTAGTATCCAGACGGTGAACCAAGTTGCAATCACGTTTAGAAATATGGTACGGTTAAAAGTGTATCAAGGATATATTCTATCCATAAACCAAACAAATCGAAAATACGAAACAATTCACAGATGGTGAATAGTAATTATATGAATTAGGATAGTTAGGTATATGACTATACCTTTGTTTATATACTATAAAAAGTATATAAAAGTATTTAATAAAAGTTTTACAATTTTACGCACTATTGCTAATAATTCATTTTTCGCAATCACTTGGTATACCCCAGAGATGCCCAAGGTCAATGGCAATCACGTTTAGAAATATGGTACGGTTAAAAGTGTATCAAGGATATATTCTATCCATAAACCAAACAAATCGAAAATACGAAACAATTCACAGATGGTGAATAGTAATTATATGAATTAGGATAGTTAGGTATATGACTATACCTTTGTTTATATACTATAAAAAGTATATAAAAGTATTTAATAAAAGTTTTACAATTTTACGCACTATTGCTAATAATTCATTTTTCGCAATAGTGACCATATTTCAATATTCGTATAAAAGCAACATTTAACGTAATATATTAATTGAGTATAGAAATAAGTTGACAAGCATTTCAATACATAACATATAGTTCTAAAATCATAGAGCAAAGTATAGTAAGGTTTTATAAAAACACTTACAAGAAATGAGAGTTTATGAACTCTAAGATCAAACTTTCGACGTACGAAGAACACGACTTCTGATTCAAATGAAATTCTTTCAAGGCTTGGACTTGTTTACTTAATAATTGAAGATTATTCCCAACCCAAATTGAGTATTATAACTAGAACTTTTGAAGATCTTAGAGTTTGTTGATAACAACTTCTCTTGACGATTTTCGGCGCACTTTGAGATCAAAGCGACTTTGCTTATACTAGAACAATCAAGTGTTCTTTGAAACTTATAACAAGAAGGGGAAAGATGATTTTAGACTTATAGAATGCTAAATTGAGAGAGAATGAAGTTTAAGGTGTGAGTTTTTAATGAGAACTTAAGGCTAGTATTTATAGTAAATGAAATGGAATTAAATATGATAAAATTTATGCATATACGGACGAATGTAACGAGTACAATGAAGCAGCCATGAGTCACTCTAATATGTGGTGGATTGAAGTAGCAAAGTTGTAGTGAAAGAGTGTGGTGTCAAGGAAGTTAAAAGTCTTGAAAACTTATCATGTAGTTTCTTGGAAATTACTATATACAAGTTGACATTTTTACTATTCATGGGCTGAATTTTTATAAAATTTTCAAGTGTTATTTTATGAAATTTAAAACCATATTAAGGTATCTTAACACTAGTTATTACGTTCTAGCAAGTTTCAAGCCAAACCGAGAAAGAAACGATCGAAAAATAAACGTTTTACAAACTTTCATGAACTTTTATTCTTTTTATGTTCTAATTGCTCATCATCAAGGTTTTTGATCTTTGTTTTGATAATTTATATTGTAGATTGATTAGTTATATAATCAATAAGAAAGCTTAACACATACTCATATACTTAATCATGCCCTAACTTAGCTTAAAATGTCCTAAACTAGCAATATATAACACATTTGTTCAATATATGGTTTAACTAGTTGATATGAAATTTGACAATTGTCACACACTTGAACATGGCAATCCTAATCAATGGACTAGTGACTAGGTGATCAAGTCACATATGCAATCACATCATAAACATATCATTTCTTCATGTTCACATAACATAAGCATATCATAATTTCATAACATGGGTACTTACCTTATGCCTTTGCAACCTGCATATACATGTTATACATCATATAAAGTAAGCATCATACCACATAGTAACCTCCCATAATCACCCTTTACCTTTCTTTTAACCATACATAAACGTTTGCGAAGTTTTACTTATGAAAACGTGTTTTGTTGTACCATCAGGTGACAAAAGATGTTATCGTACTTCGATGCTGCTTAACAACGAGTTACGTATAGATTATAGTGCTTGCTAAGTGCTCCCGTCAACCTAGAACGAGTATAAGATCGATCTATAAGCTAAACAAAACTTAAGTTCTGGACTGGGCAAGATATGAGCCGCATGAGGAATATATGCGCCGCATATTTCCCAAATCACAGAATATGCACCGCATGGATATAATATGCGCCGCATATTACATCACTTTTTAAGTCCGAAAGTTTTATGCATTTGCAAGTGCTCCACATAATTCCCAAAACCAAGGATATGCGCCGCATGGGACATCCATGCGCCACATATCGGGCTCCAATCTGAAACCCAAATCTGGAATCACCATGATATGCGCCGCACCCCCATATAGTGCGTCGCATATTTGCCTGTCGACCAAGAATCCTACTTTTTAACCTTTAAACGAATTCCATTCGAACCCAAACCCCAAATCCGACCTAGGAACATAAAATTAACCTTTTCAATTATGCTTTTGATAACTTTAATCAATCAATTGATCCTTTAATCATTTGCTAACATAATATAATCGTTTGATCACCCGAAAACATGAAATCGGTAATCAATCAACCAATTAACCCAACCCAAACCCCATGGCCTGGATTGAATACACTTCTAGAACGTATATGATTAGATTTCAGAGGAAGATCACCTATATTACCTGTAGGTGACTTTAGGGATTCAAGATCTAAACAAAACTTGATTGAAACGGCACGAAACGATTTAATCTTGAAGAAAACTTGCTTTGGAGGGAGGGAATCGGCTGCTAGGGCTCAATCACGAAAATTAGCAGCTAATGGAGTCTAACTAGACCTTAAACTCCTGGCCATAAGTTTCCTTTAGTGCCCATAGGCCCCTCGACTTCCTAAACTTTACTTTCGTAGCCTAATTAACTTACCGGGAGACTTAACGATCTAACAAGCACTTAACTTTCATACTTTACTTTAAATTACTTTCATTTAAATCATATTAATAATTTCATATTAAACACATAAGCATTTAATCACATAATCCCATATAGGGCACATAAACTTAACGAAACTTAACGTTGACTAACGGAAGGTCAAATAGTCAAACTTAAAAAAGTTTGGGATGTTACAATTACCTCCCCCTTAAGAGGATTCCGTCCCCGGAATCTCATCAGAAATGAACAAATGAGGATACTTCTTTCATCACGGACTCGGTCTCCCATGTTAAACTTTCACCATGGTTATGCTTCCATTTGATCAACACAAGATCAATCACCTTCCGGCGAAGTTTCTTTTGCTTCCTTCCAAGTATGCTACCGGTTCATCAACCATTCTCTTCTTAGGATCAATACTCACATCTTCAATAGGAATGACACTAGACTCTTCCGCCAAGCATTTCCTCAAATAAGAAACATGAAATGTGTTGTGAATTCCATCCAATTCTGGAGGTAATTCCAACTGATAAGCTAGATCCTTGATACGCTTCAATATCTTGAAAGGTCCAATGAAACGTGGACTTAGCTTTCCTTTCCTTCCAAAACGAATACACTTTTCCATGGGGAAACTTTCAGCATCACCATATCACCAACTTCAAACTCAACCGACCTTCTTTTCTTGTCGGCATAAGTTTTCTGTCGTTCTCTAGCTACACGAAGTGCTTCCTTTGCAATGTTAACTTTTTCAGCTGTGATCTCTATAATTTCAGGACCCGTAAACTATTTCTCACCGGGCTCCAACCAACAACTTGGAGTCCTACATCTCCTACCATAAAGCATTTCAAATGGTGGCATTCCAATACTTGCATGATAGCTGTTATTATAAGCAAATTCAATCAATTTCAATGATCATCCCATGCCCCACCATACTCTAATACACAAGCCCTCAACATATCCTCCAATGTTTGAATAGTTCTTTCACTTTGCCCATCAGTTTGAGGATGATAAGCAGTGCTCAAGTTTACTCTAGTACCTAACTCTCATTGAAGACTTTTCCAAAAGCTAGATACATACCTCGTGTCTCGATCTGAAACAATGGACAAAGGAACACCATGCTTTGAAACGATTTCATCAATGTACATCTTTGCCATCTTGGTCAATGGTACATCTTGTCGAGTTCGCTAAGAAATGAGCACTCTTCGTCAACCTATCCACAATAACCCATACCATATCATTTCCCTTTGGTGTTCTAGGTAGCTTGGTCACAAAATCCATAGTAATATGATCCCATTTCCATTCTGGAATCTCCAACTGTTGCAACATTCCATATGGCTTTTTGTGATCAGCTTTGACACGAGCACAAGTCAAACATCTTTCAACAAAATGTGCAACTTCTCCTTTAATATTCGGCCACCAATAAAGAGGCTTCAAATCTGCATACATCTTTGTAGCACCGGGATGAACTGAATATCTTGACCTATGAGCTTCTTCAAGAATCAACTCTCGATTACCATCAAGCAATGGTACCCAAATTCGACCCTTATATGTCTTAAATCCACGGCTGTTCGTTTCCATCACAAGACATTTCTTCTTCCCAATACTTTCCATGTCAATGTTATCCTTTATCAAAGCCTTAACTTGGGCTTCCTTGATGCGGTCAAGTAACCCAGACTTGGCTTGGACAACCATACTCATTAATCTACAAGAAAAATTCTGCACTTTTCTACTCAATGCATCCGCCACCACATTGGCTTTACCGGGATGATACTTAATCTCACAATCATAATCCTTCAGAAGTTCCATCCATCTCCTTTGTCTTACATTCATTTCCTTTTGAGTGAACATATATTGCAAACTTTTATGGTCAGTGTACAAGGTACACTTAGTGCCATATAAGTAATGCCTCCATAGCTTCAATGCAAACACCACAACAGCTAAATCATGAGTCGGGTAGTTCTTTTCATGAGGCTTCAACTGACGTGAAGCATATAGCAATGACTTTGTCCCTTTGCATTAGAACACAACCCAAACCTGAAATAGAAGCATCACTATAAACAACTAGATCATCAGTACCTTCGGGTAAGGCGAGGACAGGAGCTTCACATAACTTTTTCTTTAACGTTTGGAAGGCCTTTTCTTGAGCTTCGTTCCACATCAAACTTCACCCCTTTCTTCGTCAATTCTGTCATAGGTTTAGCTATACGTGAGAAATCTTGAATGAACCTTCGGTAGTAGCCCGCTAAACCAAGAAAACTTTTGATTTCCGTAGGTGTCTTAGGCTGTTCCCATTTGGAGACAGCTTCAATCTTTGCAGGATCAACTTTTATACCTTCGGAAGAGATAACATGCCCGAGAAATTGAACTCTCGAAGCCAGAATTCACACTTTGAGAACTTTGCATATAACTTTTCTCCCTAAGAACCTCAAGAACGGCTCTTAAGTGCTCATGGTGCTCAGCTTCAGACTTAGAATAAATCAGAATATCGTCAATAAAGACAATCACAAAATGATCTAAGAATGGGCGACATACCCGATTCATTAAATCCATAAAAGCGGCTGGAGCATTTGTCAACCCAAATGGCATGACAAGAAACTCATAGTGCCCATAACGTGTACGAAAAGCTGTCTTGGCTACATCTTCCTTTTTGACTTTTAATTGATGATAGCCAGACCGCAAATCAATCTTTGAGAAGTAAGAAGCACCATGGAGCTGATCAAAGAGATCATCAATACGTGGGAGAGGATACTTATTCTTAACCGTTCGCTTATTTAGCTCACGGTAGTCTATGCACATACGCATAGAACCATCTTTCTTTTTGACAAAGAGAACCGGAGCTCCCCAAGGCGAGGAACTTGGTTGTATGAAACCTTTGTCAAGTAGCTCTTGGAGCTGAGACATTAGCTCTTTCATTTTTGTAGGAGCCAAACGATATGGTGCTTTTGCAACAGGAGTAGCACCGGGTACAAGATCAATCTGAAAAGTGACCTCTCGTGTATTTTTGACAAATCACTACTAAGGGGGAGATTTTTAGAAATAAACTTTGTAGTAGTTGATTTGTATCTTTCTTATAATATGTTCCTTTATTGTAAAGTTGTAAGTGTTGAAGGGGGCATAGTGTAATTGTATAGAAGTATATAAACCCCTTCCATTCCAACATTTTGTAACCTTTCACCATTATGCAATCCAATCTTTCCATTTACACACATTCTCTCTCAAACTCACACACTTACACACACTAAAACCGCCATTAACACACACAAAAGCTCAAATTCTATACTTTACATTTGGTATCAGAGCACAATCAGTGTATCTGAACGATCCACAAGCTAATTTGAAGCTGAATTTGTGCTAATTTAGTTCGAAATTGAGTTTGAGAAAAACTGCCATTTGCAGACCGAGATGATTTCTGGATTTTCAGTGTTTTTTTGTTCAGTTTTTGTTCGTAGTTAGTTTCTAAATACAAAAATCAAAAAACATATTTCAATTTTAGGACTTAATTTCATCATTTGATCTGTTTTCAAGTAAGGTCTGTAAATCGACTTTTTTGAGGGTTTTGATTCTAGTGAAATTGATGTTTAATTTCACTTAGGGTTTGTGCGCGATCAGATTCTGAAAGTATTGATATAAATTTCGAGGTTTAATTCTCAAAATTGAGTGAGAAATTGAAGATTTAAGTTCTGATTTGCAAATGAGGTGTTTCTGGAGGTTGAAGATGGTGTCAGTCAACTATTTTGTCATTTAGTGGTTTTCAAGTGTTTGCAGATCGTGTTGGTTAAGTGTTGAAAGTTTTGCACCATTTACAGACGATTGTGATATGTAAATACAAGGTTTTCGATTTGTGCCATTTACAGACTTGGTTGGTCTGTAAAGACTTGGTTTGTTGATTCAAGTGTTGGGCTGAGAAGGATTTGTATCATTTGTAGACTTGGTTGGTCTGTAAATTGAGTATTTATTCAAAATTTGGCTAAGTGTTGAGAAAGTTGCCATTTACATACTTATTTGGTTTGTAAAAGACATTTTTCAAAATTTGGCTAAGTATTGAGAAAGTTGCCATTTACAGACTTCATTGGTCTGTAAATAGACATTTTTGAGAAAATTTGTCTAAGTGTTGGAAAAGTTGCCATTTACAGACTTCATTGGTCTGTAAATAGACATTTTTTGTTGAAATTTGTCTAAGTGTGGAAAAAGTGGGCATTTACAGACTTCATTGGTCTGTAAACTCGAGTTTTGAAGAAGACTTGAATTTTGGCTAAGTAAAAGTATCCATTTACAGACGTTTTTCGTCTGTAAATTTTTTTGTTAAGAAATCTTTCCAGACCATTTTTCATCGATTACCATCCACTGTGTAAAATTTTAAAAAATTTCAAAATTTTTGATCCATTTACAGATCATTTTGATCTGCAAATAGCATATTTCTAGTACTTATAAATTTTTCTAAGTCTTTTTCTCCTATACTCATTGAAATGGCTTCAAGGGAAGCATTGGCTCTTGGTTCTGAAGGCAGACCTCCTGTGTTGTTTCGAGGATCCTATCCTCAATGGAAGAAGAGGAAATCTTACAAGGATGGTCCAGACATTCCCAAGAATCCAGTGATTAATGAACCTTTACCAGAAGAAAGTTGGAATACAGAACAGAGAAGTCGTGCAGAGGCTGATCAAATGTCCATTGCTTATCTTTACCAAGCACTTCCAGATGACATCTATTGCAATGTTGATTCTTATGAAACTGGAAATGATATTTGGGATGAAGTTGAAAAACAGATGGAGGGGTCTGATGTTTCAAACACCATAAGATTGTCCACTGTACTTAATATGTATGAGACTTTTAAGAAACAGAAGGGTGAACCTCTGAATGAAGTATACATCAGATTCTGCAATGTTATCAATGAATTGAGAAAGAATGATGTCAAAAGAACCAATATGGAATTGAACATCAAATTTATCAAGAATCTTGAGGAGGAATGGCAAGTTTATGGCACTCAACTCAATCAGCAATCAGATTTTGGTAAACTCACCATTCATACTTTGTATGAAAAGTTGAAGTTGAATATTGATGATGTTCTGAGAGCTCAAAAGAAGAAAGAAGAAAGTGTTCATTCAGATCCCCTGGCCTTGGTAGCTGAAAAGAAGTCTTCAAGAGTTTCAAGACAGAACTTTGTTGAATTTGAAACTGATTCTGACTCAAGTGAAATGAGTGATTCTGATTTGGACAAAAAGAGATGTACAAAGAACTTGCTTATTTCACAAAGGCTTTCAAGAAGAAATTCTTCAAGAAGAAACCAACCAACAATCAGCTTAGGACTTCATCAGTTTCTTCTTATGCAAAGAATGCATGCTCCTAAGTTTGAGACTAAGAATGAGTTTGTTGGTGGAGAAAAGAAGTTTGAAAATCCAAAGAAGTTTGAGAAGAAGGTTATGGACAAGAGAAATGAGGATAAGAAATGTTACAATTGTGGTACTCCAGGCCATTTTGCTATTGATTGTAAGAAACCTCGTCAGAAGAACTCGGATTATT
The DNA here is from genome assembly GCA_034093135.1 of Erigeron breviscapus. NCBI lineage: Eukaryota > Viridiplantae > Streptophyta > Magnoliopsida > Asterales > Asteraceae > Erigeron > Erigeron breviscapus. The sequence continues at coordinate 29,608,845 of CM067169.1, read as the reverse complement.
ACAAGTACAAACTTATGCTTGCAAGACAAGAAAAGTGGAATTGCTCTTCTAGCTGAAGATGACAAATGGCTACATCTTTCTGATGAAGAGATCGATGAACTTGCAGCAAATGTTTGCTTCATGACAAAAATCAAGAAGTCAAAGGAGTTAGATGAAGGCTCTACAGAGGACGATGATGAGGTAATCACTATTTCCAAGAAACTTTTAAAATATTATATGGATGAAAGTGAAGCAGCTGTGGAACATGGTAAAGGGTTGAGTAAAAAGATTTCAAACATAACCAAAGTTTTGGAAGACAAAGAAAAAGAATTACATGATTCACAAATTAAATTTGATTTACTTCAAAAGGATTATGATAATTTGAAATCTGAAAAAGCTGCAGTCACTTTTACTCCAAACTCCAAATTGCATCTTGAAAAACAAGAACTTGAAACCAAAGTTCTTGAGTTAAACAAGACCATGAGACAGTTGCAAGTTGAGAAGACCAATGAGATGCTTAGAGCAAATGCTTTGGCTGAGGACATTGAGTCATTAAATGTGAAACTAAAAGAATCTACCCCTGATTTGAAAGAATTTGAAGACAAAATTTCTGACCTAAAATATGAGTGTTGTATAAAAGATTCTCTTAAACAAAAACTTGATAAAGAAAATGATGAACTTAAAGCTGAAATCAAGTCTTATCAAGAAAAGTTGTATAAGATTAATCGATCATATCAACAAATCTTTTTAAATAGGCCAAGAAATTCGAAAACTGAATTCACTTCAGGGTTGGGTTATGTCAATCCAAACATTTGCTCAAAGCACAAGAAGAAGTCCCATCATTATATAAGGAATCTTATTTGAGATGTGGGATGACTGAACAGTTTGTGAGACCGACTGATAGTGATTTTGAGGCTGATGATTTTCTAAAGAAGGGTGCAAAAGTCTATTTTAACTATGAGTTAATGGATGAGTCATATGATTTTTTAAGTCGCCATGTGCGTCAAAGAAATAAATCTGATCATGAGGTTGAAGTTGCTGAAATTCTTGAGTGTTTTACTGAAAAACCTTTGGAAAAAGTTGTTTCAATTACAAAACCTGCAATTGTAAGACCTTATGTTCCACAAAGTGTTTTGGAAAAAGTGATTGAACATTTGAAAAAGTCTCTTGATGAGAAACAAGCACTCATAGATAATTTGAAGGCTCAAAATCATTATGTCATTGACCCACCCAAGTTAGACTCCAAAGTTTGTGATCATATGCTTCTATTTGTGAAATTGTGAATGCATCTGTGCAAACTAAGTATGAAGTTGTGCATGTTTCTGTTCAAACTGATAGTGAGCTAGATGATGTCAATGATTCAAGTTTTTGAGGAAACCCAAACTTACTTGAATGAATTTGATACTTTAACTAAAAAGTTTGAAAAAGAAAGAGAGCAAAGATTGAAAGTGCTTGCTGAACTTAATTTGGCTAAAATGGAAATTGAGTACAAGAATATTGCACTTCAATCCTTTGTAAATACAGAAAAGGCATCGAAATTCACTCAAGGGAAGTTCTTGTCCTGTTAAGATAAGTGAAGCAAGTGTGAAGTTGGAAAATGAATCAAAGTTTTTCAAAGTGGAAACAGATGATATGTCAACTTATTTGGAAGGAAATCATGAATTTGATCCTGATTTTGAAAAACACTTTGTTAAAAAGGAAGATGAACATGATTTTTATCTAAAGAAGATTCCAAAGTCACACTCTTCACAATCTTCCCCATTTGAATAAGTTCAAAAGACCAAAGATCACCAAACAACCAAAGACCAATCTCACCAAAGATAAACAAAGGTTCCTCAGTTTCTCATGAACCAAAGACTTCTCGAAAACCAAAGATGACTAAGGTTAAATCTGAATCTAAGTCCCCAAAAGAAGTCAACCATAGTGTTTCAGAAATTTGTGAAGAAAGAGTCATCTTCATTAGGTAACAAACAACCTAAGTTTAATCAGTATTTTAGTTCTCCTAGGTATTCTCAGACGACCTCTAAGTGCACTTTGAAGGTAGTTAGAGATCAATGGTTGGTTGTCACCTAATAACATCAAGAAAGTGAACAAGACCACAGAACCCATCAAGAAGAAACCTGTTAAGAACGGAAATAACAAATTGTTTGCTAACTCAAAGAATGTTCGTGTTTCAGGTGACTTGTGCTTAACTAGTAGTAGTAAATGGATTCCAAAGATAGATTTTTGCATGCTTCTAGAAAAGTCAAGCTTGATGGAAATACAACTCATGTCAAACAAGTGTGGATTGTCCATAGATCAAATTCTTTAGATAGTGCCAATACATCTAGGACTAGTCCTGCTTGTCTCAAAACTTGTGTATAATCCGTTACTTTACATTGTTTGTAATTCGTGTTTCGTGTTTGAACTAGTATGTGTGCTTGTTTGTTATTTTCAATAAAATGTTTGTTTGTGTGCTATTTTAATCTGTTTCATAGATAGTTTATGTTTGTTTATGTGTACTTACATGTTATCCCTCTAACCTGCAAGGACCCAGTATATGTGGGTACCTAAACCATATTCCTTATCCTTGCAGGAATATCTCATTTGTGTTTGGTATGTTGACTCGGGATGTTCTAGACACATGACTGGTAACAAGTCGTTACTGAAGAACTTTGTTGAGAAATTTATGGGCACTGTCAGATTTGGAAATGATCATATCGCTCCTATACTTGGTTATGGAGACATTGTTAAGAATGGAATCACTATCAAGAGAGTCTCCTATGTTGAAGGCTTAGGTCACAATCTTTTAGTGTTGGACAATTTTGTGACAATGATCTTCAAGTGCTTTTCAGAAGATATGAATGCAAAGTGCAAACTGAAGAGGGTGTGGATATTCTTACTGGTACAAGAGATAATAATTTGTTCACAATTGATCTCAACAACATTCCAACTCCTTCTTCTGAGATCTGTCTTCTTTCGAAAGCAACTGCACAAAATTCTTGGTTATGGCATCGCCGTCTTTCTCATCTTAATTTTCAAACAATCAATGCTTTCGTGGATAAACAACTTGTTGAAGGTCTTCCGGACTACAAGTATGAAAGTGAACATGTTTGTCCAGCTTGTGCAATAGGTAAGATGAAGAAAGCTTCACACAAACCAAAAAGCACTTAAGTACAGAAGGTCCTTTGCTTATTCATATGGATTTGTGTGGCCATGAAAGTTCAAAGTATCCATGGCAAGCGATACATTCCTGTGATTGTCGATGATTATTCTCGTTACACTTGGGTATTCTTTCTTCATGCAAAAAGTGATGCTCCGAATGTGATTATTGATTTCATCAAGAAGACCCAAGTAAATCTTAATCATCTGTTAGAATTGTTCGCTCAGATAATGGAACTGAATTCAAGAATGTTACTCTTGAATCTTTCTTTAAATCCATGGGTATTACTCATCAATTTTCTGCTGCACGAACACCTCAACAAAATGGAGTTGTTGAAAGGAGAAATCGTACTCTTGTTGAAGCAGCTCGAACTATGCTTGCTTATTCTAAGTTGCCTTCGAATCTATGGGCTGAAGCTGTAGCAACTGCTTGTTTTTACTCAAATAGATCAATCATAAACAAGAGGTTTGATAAAACTCCATATGAGGTGATAAACAAAGAAAGCCCAATGTGAACTTCTTGTACATTTTTGGATGTGTATGTTATGTTCTCAATGATCGAGATAATCTGGGCAAATTTGAACCAAAAGGCGATGAGGCATATTTCATCGGTTATTCTAGAGAATCAATAGCTTATCGTGTGTATAACCGAAGAACCAAGAAGATCGAAGAGAGAATGAATGTTAGATTTGACGAACTCTCGGGAATGGTTCTTGAACAACATAGTTCAAGACCCGAACTTCAAAGTCCACAAGCTTCCGCAACAAAGACTACTTCAAATGTCAAATCTTCATTCTCTACACCGACAACTGAAGATCTTGATATGTTATTTGAAGAATTCTATCATGATCATTCCAAAGTTTCTGAACCTGGATTGGATGTACAAATGAAGCATCCAGTTCACCATAAAACCAGAAATCTTCTTCTGAACAACCTGATTCTTTGCCAGTATCGAATCCCAATGAGTCTTCACCATCACAATCATCAGATGTTTCTTCTTCATCTGATTCTCCTCCGCCTACTGATAATTCTATTTTGCAAAGTGCACCTCAACATATCACTCAAGTGACAAATTCTTCAACCAATCCTGAAGTTTATGATCATGACGACTTTGTTGAACCAATTGCTACTTCGTTTGAACAATTAACAGAACAACATACTCCTGATTTTATTGATTCTGAAGAATCTGGTGATCCACTTGATCCAATTCCACATTCCAAATGGACTAGAGCTCATCCAATTTCTCAGATCATTGGTAATCCAGTTTCTGGAATTCAGACAAGATCAACTTCCGCAAATGAATGTCTGTTTGTAAACTTTCTGAGTATGGTAGAACCAAAGACAATGAATGAAGCTAAGTTGTCCAGATTGGGTGAAAGCAATGCAAGAAGAACTAATCAGTTTGTACATCTTGAAGTGTGGAAATTGGTCCCTAATCCTTACAAGAATAAGGAGCCAATTGACCAAATCTTCAAGAACAAAAAGGATGAAAATGGAATTGTTGTATGTAACAAAGCAAGATTGGTTGCAAAGGGATATTGCCAACAAGATGGAATTGATTATGATGAGACATTTGCACCAGTTGCTCGTATTGAGGCCATTCGTATTTTTCTTGCTTATGTTGCCTACAAGAACTTCACTGTTTATCAGATGGATGTGAAGACAACATTTTTGAATGGTGTTCTCAAAGAAGAGGTGTATGTTGATCAACCCGAGGGCTTTGTAGATCCTAAACGCCCGGACTATGTGTACAGGTTAGACAAGGCTGTATGGTCTAAAACAAGCTCCTCGTGCGTGGTATGATGCTCTCACTGCTTACTTTTTAAAATCTGGCTTTTGGTGTGTTAAGTATGTGTGTTAATGGAGGTTTCTAGTGAGAGAAAGTAGAGAGAGAGTAGAGAGATGTCAGGGAAAGATTAGATAGTATTATGGGGTGAAAGGTTACATTTTCACTTATGGAGGGGGTTTATATACATATGAGCTATTTACACTATGCCCCCTTCCATATTAACAAGTTTACATTATAAGTACAAATAACATAAAGGTACACAAATCAACTACTACATTTATATTTCTAACAATCTCCCCCTTAGTAGTGATTTGTCAAAAAATATCCAGTCTTTGTTTATCTTCAAGCTCTCGTATTTGGTCTGTCTTTGTTTGGATGCAGAACCAGTTTTCCTGGAACAATCATATTTGCTTCAAAATTTCTTGGAGGAATGTTATGTGGCTCTGGAAGATGACTAGGCTCGTACTTGATCCAGCAACCTCCTTTCCGACGAACAACATACTTCGACTTCTAAACATTCTTTGCTTCTCTCATCATTCGAATGCTGTCTCGGTATTCAAGCCTTTGATTGATTTTGGAGATCACTTTATCAAACACTTCCTTTTTCTTTTCATCTTGCTCATCTTCCTTCAACACAGCAACACATTTTTACAAAACTCCAATGTTCCATCAGAATAAGAAGCAAGTTCATCCATACGAATGAAAATCTTCTTCTTTCGGCTATTTAGAAAGACAACCCCAAAAGATGGTTCTTCTAATGACATGACCAATACTGAGCTGTTCGATGTTTCTGGTGTAAAGACTTTGATCTGGATATGGTACATTAATCTTTCTCTTAACAACTTCAAAACCAATTTGAAAGTCTTCCAATGAAGCGTATTGAATGCAGCTTGACATGTACCTTTTAACTGCTTCAAAGGCAATAACATCTTCCTTGTACCTTTGCATTGCATTCAAGAAATGGTTGTAGAGAAAAATAATGTCATCAACTGGTAGCAGCTTGAACTGAGCTTCTGTGAATCTGTACATCTTATTGTTATCTCTTTTCACATGAAAACAAGGGACAGAGATAGAAATCCTTTTCACCAAGATTACTCTGACAAGCACCAAAATCTTGTGATTTCTTTGTTCTTCGAGAAGCTTTGGATTATATTGCTTGGTGAGTTTAAGAAGCTCTTTGTATTCTTCTACTTGTCTTGCTTCCTTAAACTTGTACATTGACTCCAACTCAGGTCTTTTGGTTTTAGTAACTTTGGTAGCTCCACAAAAGATTGGAAAAGCTCTTTCTTCCAAGAATCTAGACTTCTTAGCTGCCTCCTTTGGCTTAACACCCAGTGCAACCATTCTTTCTTTATCCCTCAAGAAATATCCCCGATTAATGAACCTCCTTTGTTCATCAGTCAATTCAGTTGGAAAATAATCAGGGAGAACTTCCTCGGATACGATTGCTTCTTTCAACACTTGTTTATATGTTGATTTCTTGAAGTTCTGAGATGCAGCCTCAGGAGTCTTTCTCAATTCATCAAAGCTATTGAAGTCTTCAAAGGAATAGTGCTGAGGAGTAGTGAAACCCTGAGTAGAAGATTCTCCAACATCTTTTCTGCTTGATGAACCTGTTTCAAAATAATCAAGATCTGGGAAGTCTTCAAACACAGGTTCCTCAACTGCTTCTACATTTGCTGGATTCTCAACTATCTGGCTCATCCAAAGTTACATTATCTTTTAAGGCTTCAATATCTGCATCTCTCTCAGCATATTCAACTACCTCATCTTCAATCACATACCCTTCATCTTCATTTTCAACAACATTTTCATTATCTTCATCATCATCATCATCTTCAGAACTAGTTCCAAAAACTTCCTTAAGTCTTCTTTGAATTTCTTCATTTTCATCTTGGTTACCACCTTCAGCTCTTTCTTCCATCACCACATCTTCAACAATTCCTTCAACTCTTGCCGAAGTATTATCAATATTCGTTTGACCTTCTCCTTGGTTCTCCCCCTCGGGGTGATCATCAGAATCAGGATCATCCCGTCGAGAAGCAACCGAGGCCAGTCGGCAAGATTCTAATGCTAACAATCTAAGCTCAAATGCAGCAAGCTTTGCATCATATTCAGCCTTTTGTTTTTCAACTTGATCTTGTAAAGCTTTTACTCTTCTTTCAGTAGCAAGTTCTCTTTCTCTTACCTCAAGAGCATTCAACACGCCTCTTTCAGTTACAGTCAACAAATCACCCTCAGACCGTAAGATATTCAACAAAACTTCACAAGCAGAGTCTTTTGTAGGTAAATTTGTTGATGTTGATGGAATTTCATTTGGTGTTGGTGTTCTTTGTGTTTGTGTAGGAGGTGGAGTAGCCAACCCGGGGGTTGTTGGCACACTTGTGGTGTGACCTAAATTCAGCGATGCTGATTCAGGGTTTCCTGCGGATCCTCGGGTTATACCCTCACCAGCAGTTTCAGATTCATGGGCTTTGCAACCAGAATCGGGTTGTGTCCTAGACTGTGATAAATCACTGTCCGGGACTTGTTGTTGGGTAACACCTCTAACAACACCGGGGTCACTGAGAATGCCCGTTAATACAGTCTCAGGTTGATCCTGAGGAACAACAATGTCACTACGGCGTTCATACTGCTCCCCAGTCTCGGTCTGAGGACTGTTACCTGCGGCTAAAGCTGGCGTGATGTTAGCTAAGGCAGGATTTCCAAGCTGTCCTTGAGGGTCACACAAAGTGGGTCCCTCTCAGCTTGTTCCGGCACCAGTACTCAACTGGGCTTGTGAATCAGTGTCCCTAGGGGATCTAGACTCTTGTGCATCAAATGAAGGCGAGAGGTGGGGCTGGTCCTCTCTATTTTCAACACTCTCATCCTCCAAATGAGGAGAGTGTGGTGAGCGTGGCTGTTCCCCGTGAATATCTGAGACTAACTCCTGTTGTGAGGAGTCAAAATGGCTAGGAGAGGTTGGTGCATACGAGAATGGGCAGTTCCCGATTTCTACCCTAGGGTAAACAACCCGGCTAGACACATTGGTTTGAACTAATGGAGGGCCAACGTTTTCTTTATGCCCTTGTCCTAACCCAGACCGCACATCCTCTCTGGTATTTTCAACTCCTCCCTCAGTCCCGCCTTGTTCCTCCAGCACATCATCATCTCCAGTGCTAACATGCTCAGTCTCAATCAGATTCAACATTATGCACAATTCTTGTTGCTTGTTCAACATCAAACTCCGCTGAGGCACCAGGTTGTTCATTCACATCTGCTGAAGTAGATTCAAGTCTTTGTCTTGCAGATTTAGACGACTTATGTTTTCTTTTTGATTTCTTCTTCTTTGAAGTCTGCTTTAGAACACTTCTAGCAGACATTTTAAGTCATCTACCTGGTGGTGGAGTTGGTTCTTCAGGTAATGCTGAAGCAATTGGTGTAGGATTAAGTACCGGTGAAGAGCGAGGTGGTGTAAACGTTGGTGGGTTTGGTGAAACAACAGATGGTAAAGGTGTAGATTGTGATGTTGAAGATTGCAAAAAGCGAACGGTTGGTGTAGATTGTGAAATAGGTGATGAAATAGGTGCAGGTGAAGCAACATCTTGTTCAAATATAACTCTTTTTGTCTTTCTTTTCCTCTGCTCAGAGGCCCCTTCATCACTAACCCCTCTTTTTCTTTTTGACAAACTAGGACCCTCACTTGGCGACCTATGCTCAGCTTGGGAAGGAGTCTGTCGGCTTTCAGACCCCATCGCTGAGACTAACCACTCGAGATAAGCCCTAAGGTGAGGACTCTGAGCAGGAACCAGATTTATCAGGAATGGTGGAATCGGAAAAGGTCTTACAGTTTCACAACTTGTGCCTCTCAAGTTGGATTTATACATCGCAATCACACACTTGAAGCTGCTCTCCAATTTAGGAATTTCTTCTGCATTATCAAGAACATCTTCGATAATCAGTGTGAAGAATCTGATAAAGGGAATATTTTCTGTCTTGTTTATCCTTTCCTTGACAACTTGAATCATCTTCTTCCATATAATCGCCGCAAAGTCACACTGCACATTGTGAGTGACTGCATAGTAAATTGATAAGGAATCCTTCGTCATAAGATCGATTCCTTTCTGTGATGGCATCAAACAGGTGGTTAAAATATTGTACATCGTATGCCAGAGAGTTGCAACATTACTCCTTCTAAAATCTCTCATCGTTGCCAACTCTCCGTCATAACGCAACGAATGAACTCCAGCCAACATTCTCAACAGATGGGAGTTCTTCGTATTCTTCCAGTACAGGAAATCCAATTGTTGTTCTAAACTCATCCAAAGTGAATCGACAGTTAAATAGTTCATCTTCTGACTCTAGAGAAAATTTAAAGTAGTCTGCTGTGTTATGCCTTTTACTTCCTCGTACATATTCAATTGATTGCCACAGCTCAAAGACATACTTCTCAGGTACAATTGCACCTCCAGTTAAGCATTATTCAGTGGATGATAGCTAAGAATCTCTGGAATGATCGGGAATTTGCAAGCAAATGGAATGTGTAGTGCTTGATTGGCTTGCATTTTCATTGAATCTCCTTCTCTGAACATTGCCATCTTGGTACTTTATTATTTTTTCTGTTTAAGACAAACTGACCAAAAGTTTTGACCAGAAAATACAATTTAATCACAGAAAGAAAATAACACATACCAACATTTAAGAAACACATTTATTACACATAGACAATGTTTTGCATATATATTAGAAATGAGAAAACAAAGTAGTACACAAAGGCGTTCGATACCTTGCATCTCACCAAAATATATATACAAAACATGACAATATATAGGATCACATAAGTATTAAAAGATAAGAAAACAAGGTAGTACACAAAGGCGTTCGATACCTTGCCTCTCACTCTAAACACTTATGAAATACTATATATTTATACACAATACACAGAACATTTACACATTTTAAAAACACAACACAAATAATAAAAAAAACATAGAATAAAATAATGAAAGGAAAAAAAATTTAAATTCTATTTGTACTATTTGCAGAGCAAAAACCTCTGCAAATAGCACTTTTTTGAAAAATATGCCCAGAAATTGACAAGGACCAAAGATTAGTTTTGGCATCAAGTCATCGTTTATTGGAGTTGAAAAATGTAAATGCCGAGCTCAAAGCTCTGCAAATGAGCAGTTCAGTCCAACTCCTTTTCAATGTATGAAATTTCCTTATATTGATAGCAAAAGGCTCTGCAAACAGTTGGATTTAAAATTTTGTGAAAAATTTTCATTTGTACTGTTTGCCGAGCAAAATGCTCTGCAAACAGTTGATTTTAAAAACTTTGTGAAAATTCTCATTTTGTACTGTTTGCCGAGCTTAAAGCTCTGCAAACAGTTGAACTTAAACTTGTTGAAAATTTTTTCATTTTGTACTGTTTGCCGAGCAAAATGCTCTGCAAACAGTTGGTATGAAAACTAAGTGAAAAATTTTCATGCATTTGCCGAGCACAAGCTCTGCAAATGGATGGTTTAAGTCTTGACAATTTAAAAATCCAATTTGTACTGTTTGCCGAGCAAAATGCTCTGCAAACAGTTGTTCTAAGACTTGGAACAAGTTTTGTACAAAATGCACTGTTTGCCGAGCAAACTGCTCTGCAAACAATTGTTTTTAAAACTTGTAAAACTTTTGGAATTCAAAGAGCTTGAATGCCGAGCAAAATGCTCTGCATTATGTTGTTTTAAGACTTGGTGAAAAACAAATTTGGTTTGATAAAAACAAGCATTTGCCGAGCAATAAGCTCTGCAAATGGCACTTTTGATCCAAAAATTTGTTAGAGATTACCAAGAACATGTTAATCAAACTTTATGATGATTTGAAGATGATCAAGAACAAAGGACCCATTTGCCAAGCAAAATGCTCTGCAAATGGTACTTTTCATCAAAAACACAACAGTTTACCCAGCCCATGCACAATCAAACCCAGAAAAATCATTAACACAAGCAGATTTAAGGCATCTAATCATTTAAACAACAAGTACAATACCTAATCATGCATCTATCATCCTCAAACCATGAATCAAAACACCAAAACGAGCAAAAAAATAAAATCAACTTGGCATTTAATCAAACAGTTGGAGTGCATAAAGAAAACAAGAAAGTTCACCTTTAAAAACTATGATCGAATGAAGTCAGAAGATGATTTAGTCCACAAAGATGATCACCAGTTTAACCCTCGTTGATTATTATGAAATGAAAAGTTGATTGATTGATGTGAAGTTTGATCAGTTTTGAGAGAAAAAAAATGAGATATTTTGGTTTTTGAATTGTGAAATAGGTTGACCGACCCCATTTCTTTAAACTTCAAATCCGGGTCGCGGGTCTGGGTTTGACCCGCGTGTCCACCCGGATATCAACCAGTCTTGGGCTTCAACCAAGTTGGGCTCAACATAAGTATTTGGGCTTTAAAATCTTTTTGGGTTTAAATCACACTTTGGGCAGAAATCATTTTGGGTTTTTCACTCAAACAGAATTATAACACAAAAAAAAAAATTGAAATAAAAATAAAGATAAAGATAAAATAAAAATAAAAAAAAAACTTATAAAAAAAACAAAAATCTTTTTATCTTTTTAATGTTTTCTAATTTTGTATTGATTTTTCAATTTAAAACAAACACACATACAAATAACAAACAATTAACAAATACAAACAAATATTCACATGCATTTGCACACTCCCCCTCAAATTAAGCATATTAGACTATACTAAATTTACAAACTCCCCCTAAAATCATGCATTCTACCCTTTTTCTCCCCCTCAAACATTGCATGTAATATAAGTAAAACACATCAATGTTTGAAACAAAAATGAACATAAATAGGGGGAATTTGTTAGGTCCAGATTTAGTCCAGAGTACTGGACTGGTCCAGACTGGACTACTGGAATCTTATTGAAGATAAGTCAAGAAACATGTTTTGCTGGACTTGCTCCAGACCCGACTTCTGGAGCCTCACTGAAGATCTGACCAGAAAACATGTTCTACTGGACCTACTCCAGACTTGGAATCTGGAGTCCCTCTGAAGATTTGTCCAGAAAAAATTGAAGACTAGTGAGCATTTACTTGTATAGGTAATCTGGAGCATTCTCCAGATTAGCTCACTGAAGACTTCACCCCAGTCCAGATCTACTCTACTGAAGACATTCTCACTGAAGTCAAAGACTGAAGTCAGAATAAAGAAGACTGACAAATGGCGGAGTCCACTGGAAGTCTTACCAGATCTGTACATTGGAGGATTGTCAGTGTTCTAGATCTTGCAAGTCTGAACACTGATATCGAGGATTGACTTTTGCCTTTAACACACTTTCCAAAGAACAATCCACTTGTTCTTTAACAAAGTATACGTGTGTTAAGGTGGTTGGATAAA
>CM067169.1:29577574-29595542 GCA_034093135.1 Erigeron breviscapus | reverse complement strand
ATACAAGAACTAGAAAAAGACTTAGACTATATTTCTAGACAAATAGGGGGAATTTGTTAGGACCAGTTCACCTGGAACTGGCCAGTCACCAGTTCACACTGACCAGTCACCAGTTGCATCTGGTGACCCAGTAAAACTGGTGACCAAGAAGATTTGTCCAGAAATATATTGAAGTCCAGTTGCACCGTACAGTTAACGCAACTGAAGACTTCCTCCAGTTGAGAACTGACCAAGTTGAAGAATCATTCAAGTTGAAGTCGAAGACAACAAATGGAAGATAGAGAATGGCAATGGCAGCGAAGCCCAGTTGACATTCTAGTCAGTTACAAACTGGAGACCATCAGTGGAAAGCCCTTACAAAGCTTTACACTGATTACGAGGAATTGACTTGTATACTTTATGTACCTTTACCCGGATAATAAGCCTTGTCTTATTATCTAAGTAATATAAGGTACATAAAGGTGGTTGTGTAAAGTTGCTTTATCATGCGACTTTACACTGCTTTTTAAGGAATTAAATGCTATTCCTTAAATGCTCTCAACACATTTGTACGGCTAAAGTTAACATCCCAATGTTAACTTTTCCTATAAATACAAGTCATTGCACAACCAAGAATTTAAGTGTTCAACTCACAAAGTGAAAAACATACAAACACTTCACACTTTGCAAACCTGCGATATTCTTGGTGAACTTGTGCAATCTTCTCTCAATCGCTAAAAGGAACATTTCACAACTTTAAGTGTTTCGATTGTCTTGAGAAATTCCGAGTATAGATCAATTGTATTTCATAGGTTGTTAAGATATTTACATTCGTGTATTATCTTGGTTCCGCATCAACCTTGTAATTTGTTTAATATCAATAAATAAATTACACATTGAAAAATACATATTGTCTCATCAAGTTATCTTAAAAGTTATTTGTATTATTGCATTGTTCTTTACTTATTGTCTTTTATATAAGTAATCTATCTAGAACTTGGTATATACACTGCAACTGGTCGTCTCCAGTTCAGTGCATATATTGCAAAGTAACTCCACCATCGACATAGAGGTGTCTTCAGTAGTACCATCTATCGAGTTGGGACTAACAATATTCAACTAAATCCTCTTCAATGACAAAGCCTTCTTCTTCATTGACTTCAATATTTTCAACTTCTTCCACTTTCTACATCAGAATCAATACCAAAAACTTCAACTAATCTTCTTCTAATCTCATCATCTAAAGTATCGTTCTCAACATTCTCAACATTCACACCCTCTGCTCTTTCTTCCATCACCACATCTCCAACATTTCCTTCAACTCTTGCCGAAGTATTATCAATGTTCGTTTGACCTTCTCCTTGGTTCTCCCCCTCGGGGTGATCATCAGAATCAGGATCATCCCGACGAGAAGCAACCGAGGCCGGTCGGCAAGATTCTAATGCCAACAATCTTAATTCAAACTCAGCTAGTTTAGCATCATACTCAGCCTTTTGTCTTTGAACTTGTTCTTGTAAGGCTTTGACTCTTCTTTCAGTTGCAAGTTCCCTTTCTCTAACTTCCAAGGCATTCAACACTCCTCTTTCAGTAACAGTCAACAAATCACCCTCCGATCTTAAGATATTTAACAAAACTTCACATGCAGAATCTTTGGTTGGTAGATTTGTTGATGTTGATGGAATTTGAATTGGTGTTGGTGTTCTTTGTGTTGGTGTTGATGTGGAGGATCCAACCCGGAGGTTGTTGGCACACTTGTGGTGTGACCTAAATTCAGCGATGCTGATTCAGGATTTCCTGCAGATCCTCGGGTTATACCCTCACCAGCAGTTTCAGATTCATGGGCTTTGCAACCCGAATCAATTGTGTCCTAGACTATGATAAATCACTGTCCTGGACTTGTTGTTGGGCAACACCACTAACAACACGGGGTCACTGAGAATGCCCGTTAATACAGTCTCAGGTTGATCCTGAGGAACAGCAGTGTCACTACGGCGTTCATACTGCTCCCAGTCTCGGTCTGAGGACTGTTACCTGCGGCTAAAGCTGGCGTGATGTTAGCTAAGGCAGGATTTCCAAGATGTCCTTGAGGGTCACACAAAGTGGGTCCCTCCGCTTGTTCCGGCACCAGTACTCAACTGGGCTTGTGAATCCGTGTCCCTAGGAGATCTAGACTCTTGTGCACGAAATGAAGGCGAGAGGTGGGGCTGAGTCCTCTCTTATTTCAACACTCTCATCCTCCAAATGAGGAGTGTGGTGAGCGTGGCTGATCCCCGTGCATTTGTGAGACTAACTCCTGTTGTGAGGAGTCAGAATGGCTGGGAGAGTTTGGTGCATACGAGAATGGGCAGTTCCCGATTTCTACCCTAGGGTAAACAACCCGGCTAGACACATTGGTTTGAACTAATGGAGGGCCAACGTTTTCTTTATGCCCTTTTCCTAACCCGGACCGCACATCCTCTCTGGTATTTTCAACTCCTCCCTCAAATCCGCCTTGTTCCTTCCAGCACATCATCATCTCCAGTGCTAACATTCTCAGTTTCTAACTCAGATACAACATTATCCACAATTCTTGTTGCTTGTTCAACATCAAACTCCGCTGAGGCACCAGGTTGTTCATTCACATCTGCTGAAGTAGATTCAAGTCTTTGTCTTGCAAATTTAGACGACTTATGTTTTCTTTTTGATTTCTTCTTCTTTGAAGTCTGCTTTAGAACACTTCTAGCAGACATTTTAAGTCATCTACCTGGTGGTGGAGTTGGTTCATCAGGTAGAGCAGATGCAAGTGGTGTTGGATTAAGAATCGGTGATGAACGAGGTGGTGTAAAAATTGGTGGATTCGGTGAAACAACGGATGGTATAGGTGTAGATTGCGAAGGTGAAGATTGCGAAAAATGAACGGTTGGTGTAGATTGTGTAGATTGTGAAGGTAGATTGTGTAGATTGTGAAGGTGATGTTTGTGAGGTAATGTTTGGTGTAGATTGTGAAACAGGTGAAGAAATAGGTTCAGGTGAAGCAACATCTTGCTCAAACATAACTCTCTTTGACTTTCTTTTCCTCTGCTCAGAGGCCCTTCATCACTAACCCCTCTTTTTCTTTTTGACGCATAGGACCCTCACTTGGCGACCTATGCTCAGCTTGGGAAGGAGTCTGTCGGCTTTCAGACCCCATTGCTGAGACTAACCACTCGAGATAAGCCCTAAGGTGAGGACTCTGAGCAGGAACCAGATTTATCAGGAATGGTGGAATCGGAAAAGGTCTTACAGTTTCACAACTTGTGCCTCTCAAGTTGGATTAATACATCGCAATCACACACTTGAAGCTGTTCTCCAATTTTGGAATTTCCTCTGCATTATCAAGAACATCTTCGATAATTAGTGTGAAGAATCTGATAAAGGGAATATATTTTCTGTCTTGTTTATCCTTTCCCTTGACAACTTGAATCATCTTTTTCCATATAATCGCCGCAAAGTCACACTGCACATTGTGAGTGACTGCATAGTATATTGCCAAAGAATCCTTTGTCAGAAGATCAATTCCTTTCTGTGATGGCATCAAGCAAGTTGTAAGAATATTGTACATCGTATGCCAGAGAGTTACTACATTACATCTTCTAAAATCTCTCATCGTTGTCAACTCTCCTGCATAACCCAACGAATGAACCCCAGCCAACATTTCTTCAACTGATGGGAGTTCTTCGTATTCTTCAAGTACAGGAAATCCAATTGTTGTTCTAAACTCATCCAAAGTGAATCGACAATTAAACAGTTCATCTTCTGACTCTAGAGAAAATTTAAAGTAGTCTGCTGTGTTATGCCTTTTACTTCCTCGTACATATTCAATTGATTGCCACAGCTCAAAGACATACTTTTCAGGTACAATTGCCCCTCCAGTCAAAGCATTATTCAGTGGATGATAGCTAAGAATCTCTGGAATGATCGGGAATTTGCAAGCAAATGGAATGTGAAGTGCTTGATTGGCTTGCATCTTCATTGAATCTCCTTCTCTGAACATTGCCATCTTGGTACTTTATTATTTTTTCTGTTTAAGACAAACTGACCAAAGTTTTTGACCAGAAAATACAATTCAAACACAGAAAAATAACAAAATATACCAACTTTTAAGAAACACATTTATTACACAGACAATGTTTTGCATATATATTAAAAATGAGAGAACAAAGTAGTACACAAAGGCGTTCGATACCTTGCATCTCACTTAAATATATATACAAAACATGACAATATATAGGATCACATAAGTATTAAAAGATAAGAAAACAAGGTAGTACACAAAGGCGTTCGATACCTTGCCTCTCACCCCAAACACTTATGAAATACTATATATTTACCAACACAATACACATACACATTTAAACATTTTAAAAACACAACACAAATATAAAAGAAACATAGAATAAAAATAATGGAAAGAAAAAGAAAAAAAAATTTAAATTCTAATTTGTACTGTTTGCAGAGCAAAAACCTCTGCAAATAGTACATTTTGACAATTTGCCCAAGAAAAATGGTTTTTGGAAAAATTTCAAGTCAGGCACCAAGTCATCGAGTATTGGAGATGAACCTCGTGAATGCCGAGCTCAAAGCTCTGCAAATGAGCAGTTAAGATTCACTCCTTAAAAAAAATGTATGAAATTTTCTTTTATTGAACAACAAAAATGTTGTCAATTGATAAAGAACAATTTCAATATGAAAAATTTCAAATTGTACTGTTTGCCGAGCAAAATGCTCTGCAAACAGTTGGATTTAAAACTTTGTGAAAATTTGTTTTTCATTTTGTACTGTTTGCCGAGCAAAAAGCTCTGCAAACAGTTGAATTAAGAACATGGAGAAAAATTTTCACATTGTACTGTTTGCCGAGCAAAAAGCTCTGCAAACAGTTCATTTGAAACCTTAGGTTAAAAATTTTCACTTTGTACTGTTTGCCGAGCAAAATGCTCTGCAAACAGTTGGTATGAAAACTAAGTGAAGAATTTTCATGCATTTGCCGAGCACAAGCTCTGCAAATGGATGTTTCAAGTCTTGACAATTTAAAAATCCAATTTGTACTGTTTGCCGAGCAAAATGCTCTGCAAACAGTTGTTCTTTGACTTGGAACAAGTTTTGTTCAAAATACACTATTTGCCGAGCAAAATGCTCTGCAAATAGTTATTTTTAAAACTTGTAAAACTTTTGGAAATCAAAAAGACTTGAATGCCGAGCAAAATGCTCTGCATTATGTTGTTTTAATGACTTAGTGGAAAAATTAACTGGTTTGATAAAAACAAGCATTTGCCGAGCACAAGCTCTGCAAATGGATGTTTCAAGTCTTGACAATTTAAAAATCCAATTTGTACTGTTTGCCGAGCAAAATGCTCTGCAAACAGTTGTATTTAAAACTTTTGAAAATTTTCATTTTGTACTGTTTGCCGAGCACAAGCTCTGCAAATGGATGTTTCAAGTCTTGACAATTTAAAAATCCAATTTGTACTGTTTGCCGAGCAAAATGCTCTGCAAATGGTACATTTCATCGAAAACTTATTGATTTACCCAGCCCTAGTTCAAACTAACCCAGAAAAAGTTAAATTCATGCAGATTAAAGCATATAATCATATAATCAACAAGTACAATACCTAATCATGCATCTATCATCCTCAAAATATGAATCAAAACATCATATCAAGCATAAGAATTCGAAATATTCAACTTGGCATTTAATCAAACAGTTGGTGATCAAAAATAAACATGAAATCTTACCTCAAAAACCGATGATTTGATCGATGTAAATGATGAAATACAACTGAAAATCTATCACACGAATGTATCCACTTGAATTATTATGAACAGAATTGAAATATTGATATATTGATGTGACTTTTGATCGGTTTTAGAGAGAAAAAAAATAAGATATTTTGTTTGAAATTTCAAAGTAATATTTTGACCCGCCCATTTCCAATTTAAAGAGCAAACATGGGTCGCGGGTCTGGGTGTGACCCGCGTGTCAACCCGAATCCAAACAAGTCTTGGGCTTACAATTCAGTTGGTCTCAAATTGGTTTTGGGCTTAAACCACATTTTGGGCTCATAATACAATTTGGGCTGGTCTTGTTGGGTTTACACTTAAAACAAACAGAATAAAATAAAAATAAACAAGAAAAATAAAAATAAAACTAAAAGGAAATTAGAAAAAAAAAACTAAAGAAAACACTTATTAAAAATTTTAACAATTTGAGAAAAATCTTTTTATCTTTTTAAAGTTTTCTAATTTTGTATTTGATTTTTCAATTTTAAAACAAACACACATATAATAAAATAAACAAATAATAAACAAATATTTTCATGCATTTCACACTCCCTCAAATAAAGCATAAGACAACATGGTAAATTTACAAACTCCCCCTTAAATCATGCATTCTACCCTTTTTCTCCCCCTCAAACATTGCATGTAATCTCAAGTAAAACACATCAATGTTTGAAACAGAAAATGAACATAGAATACATGGCATGAAATCAATTAAGTTTGTAAATCTAGCATTCCCAACTTGGTTTTCAGAAAATTGAACCTGTTTTCATCCAAAGGTTTGGTGAAAAGGTCTGCAAGTTGGTAGTCTGTTGGGACAAAATAGAGTTCGATATTACCTTTCTCGACATGATCTTTAAGAAAATGGTACCGAACATCTATGTGCTTGGTCTTGGTGTGCTGTACAGGATTGCAAGAAATAGCAATAGCACTTTTAGAGTCACAGTAGATGGGAATTCTGTTGAATTGAAATCCATAATCAGTCAACTGTGTCTTCATCCAAAGAACTTGTGAACAACAGCTTGCTGCAGCTACGTATTCAGCTTCTGCAGTAGATGTGGATACACAATTCTGTTTCTTTGAAGACCAACTGACCAATCTGTCTCCTAGAAACTGTACACTCCCAGAAGTACTCTTTCGATCAAGCTTACAACCTGCATGGTCAGCATCCGAATATGCAATTAACTGAAACCCGGTATCCCTTGGATACCAGAGACCAAGGTTCACAGTGCCTTTCAGGTATCGGAATATCCGTTTGACGGCCTGGAAATGACTTTCCTTAGGATTGGCCTGGTACCTGGCACACATGCATGTGGCGAACATAATATCCGGGCGACTAGCAGTCAAATACATGAGTGACCCTATCATACTGCGATATTTCTTTTGATCAAAAGATTTTCCATTTAAGTCAGCATTAATCTTAGTTCGAGCTTCCATGGGTGTCCTAATTGTTTGACAATCCATCATATCAAACTTTTTCAACATGTCAAGAATGTACTTAGATTGACAGATAAAAGTACCATTTGACAACTGTTTTACTTGAAGACCAAGGAAAAAGTTTAATTCACCCATCATGCTCATTTCAAATTTCTTGATCATTAAAGTAGAGAAATTCTTGCAGTATTTAGGATTAGTTGACCCGAAAATTATGTCGTCAACATAAATCTGGATTAGAATGATATCACTCCCTTGTCGTTTGATAAACAAGGTAGTGTCAATCGAACCTTTGCTAAAGCCAGATTTCACAAGATAAGAGGATAGAGCATCATACCATGCACGAGGCGCTTGTTTCAAACCATATAATGCCTTGTCTAACCTGTAAACGTAGTCTGGATGTTTGGAACTCACAAAACCTTCTGGTTGTTCAACGTACACTTCTTCTTTGAGAATTCCATTTAAGAAGGCAGTTTTAACATCCATCTGATAGACTGTGAAGTTCTTGTAGGCAGCATAGGCAAGAAACATCCGAATTGCCTCAATTCGTGCAACTGGTGCGAATGTCTCATCGTAGTCAATTCCATCTTGTTGGCAATATCCCTTTGCAACCAATTGTGCTTTGTTGTGTACAACAACTCCAGTTTCATCCTTGTTCTTGTAAGGATTGGGAACCAATTTCCACACCTCAAGTCGTTCAAATTGATTTAGTTCCTCCTGCATAGCTTTCACCCAATCTGGACAACTTAGAGCTTCATTAACTGTCTTTGGTTCAACAATGCTCAGAAAATTCACAAACAGACATTCATTCGCGGAAGCAGATCTTGTCTGAACTCCAGTTGTTGGATTACCAATGACTTGTGAAATTGGATGAGCTCTTGTCCATTTGGTTGTATGAGGAATTGGATCAAGTGGATCACTAGATTCTTCAGAATCAATAAAATCCGGAGAATGTTGTTCTGTCAATTGTTCAAACGAGGTTGCAATTGGTTCAACAAAGTTGTCATGAACATAATCCTCAGGACAACTCTGACATATCAGTAGGTGGAGGAGAATCAGATGATGAATTAACATCTGTTGATTGTGATGGAGAAGACTCATTGGGATCCATTTCTTCTGAATTTGAACTGGTTGGTTCATTGTCATTTCCATCAGATTCAGGAACTTTCTTTCGAAACATGGAAAAATTCTTCGAACAAGATGTCCAAATCTTGTGTTGTTGGAGTAGAGATTGATTTGACATTTGATGCAGTCTTAGTTGCGGAAGCTTGTGGACTTTGAAGTTCGGGTCTTGAACTGTGTTGTTCAAGAACCATTCCCGAGAGTTCATCAAATCTAACATTCATACTCTTTTCAATTCTCTTGGTTCTTCGGTTATATACACGATATGCTATCGATTCTCTCGAATAACCGATAAAATATGCCTCATCGCCTTTTGGTTCAAATTTGCCCAGATTATCTCGATCATTGAGAACATAACATACACATCCAAAAATGTGCAAGAAGTTCACATTGGGCTTTCTTTTGTTGATCACCTCATATGGAGTTTTATCAAACCTCTTGTTTATTATGGATCTGTTTTGAGTAAAACAAGCAGTAGCAACAGCTTCAGCCCATAAATTCGGTGGCAACTTCGAATAGGCAAGCATTGTTCTAGCTGCTTCAACAAGAGTTCGATTTCGACGTTCAACTACTCCATTCTGTTGAGGTGTCCTGGCAGCGGAAAATTGATGAGTAATACCCATGGACTTGAAGAAAGAATCAATCGTTGAATTCTTGAATTCAGTGCCATTGTCTGAGCGAACAATTCTAACTGATGATTTAAGATTCACTTGGGTTTTCTTTATGAAATCAATAATTGCATTCGGAGTATCACTCTTTGCATGAAGAAAGAATACCCAAGTGTACCGAGAATAATCATCGACAATCACAAGAATGTATCGCTTGCCATGGTTACTTTGAACTTTCATTGGGCCACACAAATCCATATGAATAAGGTGCAAAGGACCTTCTGTACTTAAGTGCTTCTTTGGTTTGTGTGAAGCTTTCTTCATCTTTCCAATTGCACAAGCTGGACAAACATGTTCACTTTCATACTTGTAGTCCGGGAGACCTTCAACAAGTTGTTTATCCACGAGAGCATTAATTGTTTGAAAATTCAGATGAGAAAGACGGCGATGCCATAACCAAGAGTTTTGTGCAGTTGCTTTTGAATGTAGACAAATCTCTGAAGAATTAGATGGAATGTTGTTGAGATCAATAGTGAACAGGTTATTGTCCCTTGTTCCAGTAAGAATATCCACACCATCTTCAGTCTGCACTTTGCATTCATATCTCCTAAATAATACTTGAAGATCATTGTCACAAAATTGTCCAACACTGAAAAGATTGTGTCCTAATCCTTCAACATAGGAAACTCTCTTTATAGTGACACCATTTTTAACAATGTCTCCGTAACCGAGAATAGGAGCAATATGATCATTTCCAAATCTGACAGTTCCCATAAACTTTTCAACAAAGTTCGAAAGAATGGACTTGTTTCCAGTCATATGACGTGAACATCCCGAGTCAACATACCAAACACAAATGAGAAATTCCTGCAAAGACAAGGTATCTGATTTAGGTACCCATGTAAATTGGGTCCTTGCAGGTTAGAGGGATAACATGCAAGTACACATTAAAAAATAAACATCAAGCAAAATAACACGCATACAAACAATTTATTCTAATAACAAACAAGCACACATAATTGTTCAAAATACAAATACGAATTACAAACAAAGAAATGTAAAGGTTTATACACAAGTTTTGATACAAGCAGGAATAGTCCTAGATGTAGTAGCATTATCTAATGTATTTGATCTACGGACAATCCACACTTGTTTGACATGGGTAGTGTTTCCATCAAGTTTAACATTTCTAGTAGCATGCAAGAATCTATCTTTTGGAATCCATTTACTGCTACTTTTCATGCACAAGTCACCTGAAACACGAACATTTTTAGAGTTAGAAACTAATTTAGCTTTTATGTTCTGAACAGGTTGCTTCTTGATTGGTTCTGTGATCTTATTCACTTTCTTTATGTTATTAGGTGACAACCAACCATACTAGTCTTTGTATTTAGTCATGCCTGTAAAAGTATCTCTAACCCTCTGTAAAGTGCACTTAGGATTCTTCTGAGAATACCTAGGGAAACTAGAATACCTAACCTGCTGAGGTTGTTTGTTACCTAATGAGAAAGTTTCAATCTTAACAATCTTCGGACCACTGCTTGTTTTGACTTCTTTTTGTGACTGAGATTCAGATTTGACCTTGTACACCTTTGATTGCCTAGAAGTCTTTTGGACTTTGGGACTTTTCTTTGATGGTTTGGTCTTTGGTTTTGAATCAGTCTTGGGTGATGGGTTGGTCTTTGGTCTTGAGCCAGTCTTGGGTAACGGGTTGGTCTTTGATTGTTGAGTGGGCTCTGGTCTTTGGAACTTATTGATTGATGAAGATTGTGAAGAGTGTGACTTTGGAATTTTCTTCAGATAAAAATCAAGTTTTTCCTCCTTTTTAACAAAATGTTTTTCAAATTCAGGATCAAAATCATGATTTTCTTCCAAAAAATTTGTCAAATCTTCAGTTTCCAACTTCACACTAACTTCACTTTTCTTTATCGGACATGGACTTTGCTTGAGTGGAATTGATGCTTTTTCTTTTTCTTTATGAAATTGAAGTGCTATTTTCTGAAATTGGAATTCAACTTTTAAATCATTAAGTTCCTTTAGCACACTTAATCTCTGTTCTCTTTCTTTTTCAAACTTTTGTTTGAAAGCATCAATTTCATTCAAGTATGATTGAGTTCCCTCAGAAAACTTGGTAAAAGTCTGGGTTTCAGAAGTAATTGGGAAGAAATAATCATCAACATCATGAACATCATCTAAATCACCATCAGTTTGCACAGACACATGAACAACTTTCTTTATGTCTACATTCTCATTTTGAACATGAATTGGATGATTCTCTTCAAACACATTGGTTTTCTTTTTCATGGATAAAATCTTCTCATTGATTTTTTCAAATGATTCAGAAAACTTTCGGTCAAAAACAATTTTGCACATATCAAAGATCTGAGATTCTTTTTCAGTTTGGACTGAAGCATTTACACTTTCACATATAGAACTCACAGAACATCCAGATGGATCACAAACTTTGGAGTCTATCTTGGGTTGGTCAATGACATAATGATTTTGAGCCTTCAAATTTTCTATCAAAGATTGCTTTTCCTCAAGAGACTTTTGCAGATCTTCAATTACCTTTTCCAAAACTTTTTGTGGTACATACGGTCTCAAATTTTCAGGTTTTGGAATAGGATTAGGATTTTCCAAAGGTTTTTCAGTAAAATACTCAAGAATTTCGGGTATGATAGCCTCATGATTGTCTTTGATTGTTTTATGTGTAGAGTTAGCGAAGAAATCATATGACTCATCCATTAACTCATAGTTAAAATAGACTTTTGCACCCTTTTCTAGAAAATCATCAGCCTCATAATCACTATCAGTCGGTCTCACAAATTGGTCTGTCATCCCACATCTCAAATAAGATTCGTTGTATAATGATGGGACTTCTTCTTGTGCTTCGAGCAAACATTTTGGATTGTTATAACCCAACCCTGATGTGAATATTGTTTCTGAATTTCTTGGCCTATTTAAAAAGACTTGTTGATATGAACGATTGATCTTATACAACTTTTCTTGATAAGACTTGATTTCAGCTTTCAGTTCATCATTTTCTTTATCAAGTTTTTGTTTAAGAGAATCTTTTATACAACATTCATATTTTAGGTCAAAAATTTTGTTTTCAAATTCCGTCACATCAGGGATAGATTCTTTCATCTTGACATTCAAAGACTCAATGTCTTCAGCCAAAGCATTTGCTCGAAACATCTCATTGGTCTTTTCAACTTGAAGTTGTCTGACAGTCTTGCTTAGTTCAAGAACTTTGGTCTCAAGTTCTTGTTTCTCAAGATGCAGTTTGGAGTTTGGAGTAAAAGAGACTGCTGCTTTTTCTGATTTCAAATTCTCAAATTCTTTTTGAAATGAATCAATTTTAATTTGAAAATCTTTTTCTTTGTCCTCCAAATCTTTCTTTAATTTTAAATTCTTTTTACTCAACTCCCTGCAATCTTTTCTTGCCGTTTCACTCATGTCCATGTAGTGTTTTAACACTGATTTGGGAAAAAGAGATTACCTCATCCTCGACTTCAGAAGAACTTTCATCATTTTCCTCCAACTCCTTTGACTTCTTGATCTTTGTCATGAAGCATACATTTGCTGCAAGTTCGTCTGTCTCCTCATCGGAAAGATGTAACCACTTGTCATCCTCAGCGAGAAGGGCAATTCCGCTTTCCTCTTGTCTTGCCAGCAAAAGTTTGTACTTATAGTACTCGGAGTTCTTTTGTCGAGGTTTAGTACAATTTATGGCAAAATGTCCAGTGATACCACAGTTGTAGCATTTCCTGTCTTCAGTTCTCTTATCCATGACCTTCTTCTCAAACTTTTTCTGATTGTCATACTTCTTCTCACCACCAGCAAAATCTTTCTTCTGATCATACTTAGGGGCATTCGCATTTTTAGCATACGAAGAGACTGATGAAGTCCTAAGCTGATTGTTTGTTGGTTTCTTTTTGAAGAATTTCTTCTTGAAAGTCTTTGTGAAATAAGCGAGTTCTTTGTACATCTCTTTTTGCCTTTCATCAAGATCACAATCACTCATTTCACTTGAATCAGAATCAGTTTGAACTTCAACAAAACTGTGTCTTGACAATCTTGAAGTCTTCCTTTCAGCAACCAAAGCCAATGGATCTGAATTTACACTCTCTTCTTTCTTCTTCTGAATTCTCTGAACATCCTCAACATTAAGTTGTAGTTTTTCAAACAAGTGTGAATGGTGAGTTTTCCGAAGTCTGATTGTTGATTGAGTTGAGTTCCATATACTTGCCATTCCTCTTCCAGATTTTTGATGAATTTGATGTTCAGTTCCATATTGGTTCTCTTCACATCATTCTTTCTCAGCTCATTGATGACATTGCAGAATCTGATGTATACCTCATTCAATGGTTCACCTTTTTGTTGTTTAAATGTTTCATACATGTTCAGAACAGTCGACAACCTTATGGTGTTTGACACATCAGATCCTTCCATCTGCTTCTCCACTTCATCCCAAATGTCTTTTCCTGTTTCATAGGAATCCACATTGCAGTAGATGTCATCAGGAAGTGCTTGGTAAAGAAAGGCAATTGCACTTTGGTCAGCCTCAACTCTATTTCTCTGATCTGTGTTCCAACTCTCTTCAGGTAAAACTTCTCCATTAACTGGGTTCTTTGGAATTTCAGGACTGATGTGACCAATTTATACCCATCGCCCACATCGTTATTGGCCTTTTATTATATGTTTTTAGTCGATTTTGCTGGCATTTGGCGCGTTTATGGGTTTTGTTAGTGGTTTCAGGTTTTAAACAGGTGACGTGTCCGTTTGGTGCAAATTCGAGTAATTTTGAGGCCATGAAGTTGATTGGAGAGTTCGAGAGTTATTTAGGTGAAAAGAGATAGAAAATTTATGCAAGTTCTTATTTTTGAAGAAGTGTTATTCGGACCAGTATAGTTATACTGCGACGCAGTGGTGGTGAACAAGCCCACTGCGCCGCAGTCATCTAATGGAAATGAGCATCGAGACCAGTAGATTTTTACTGCGACGCAGTGGTGGTGAACAAGCCCACTGCGCCGCAGTCAGCTAGTGGAAAAAGAAGAATTCAACCAGTATATTTACACTGCGCCGCAGTGGGATGTGCGTGTGCCCACTGCGCCGCAGTCAGCCTTGACCAACGAGCACCAGAGGCAGTGTATAAGCACTGTGCCGCAGTGGGGGCATCACTCGCCCACTGCGCCGCAGTGAGAGTACGGGGCTGAAGGGTTTTGGGCAGCTTTTGCTTCAGATTAAAGGGAGGTATAAATAGTTTACACAACCTAATTCCCAAATTATCAAGTCTTCTTTCTAAGAGCTGCACTACAAGGAACACCTTCAAGGATCAAATCAAGATTTCATCGTCTTCCGATTCATTGAAGATTCACGTGCACCCACTTAGATCGTATCTATTCTATTGTCTTGCAATTTCTATTTCTCAAACGATTGGTACATCATGTTCTTCCTTTATTTTGATTGTTATTTCAATTTAATCATGAGTGGCTAAACTTTCAATCATCCACCTTGATGAAACTAGACGAATGACGTGATTGCTATATGTTTAATTCCAAGAGTTGATTTCATTTATCGTTGTGTCGAGATCTTGATGATTTAATTCCTTTACATTTATTATTATGATATTGGTGGCATGTGTGTCCTACGTTAGTGGTACTAGTTGGATACAGATGTGATTTTCAAACGGTTGCTTGTCTATGAGCAATTATCACTAGTTCATGGTATGATAGTGAATGTCATTTTAATAAAAGGAATCATTTTGTCAACGTGTTTTGTAACGGTTGGTGGTACCACGTTTTAATTCACATAGGCACAATTGGTAATTTGTTGATCAAGCAAACTAATTGTTGGTAAGGTTGTCTAGGCATTGGTGGTACCGGCTTGGGTAATTAAACTAGCAATTTAGGTGTTTGGGTGATTTGTGAGCGGTTGGTGGTACCACGCGAGCATTTTATCCTTTCACGATTATCGTGTCAACTCTCAATGAATTTGGTCTTAATTGAATGCAATCATGTTTGAAGTCTAGCGAAGTCAAGGTGGATGATCTTTACTATTATTGTTTGAAGCTTTACCTTTACTTTTACGCGTTTTTGTCTTCAAAAGTTATTTTACTTTAATTGCCAAAGAGAGATTTGAAGCAACACCCTATTTTCCAAACTACTTTATTAGACAATTGATTCAAACCAATCCCCGTGAACGAACCTGGACTTACTTTGTAACTATATTGCATACGATCGGGTCCACTGCCCGATAGTGTGTAGTAGTGAGTTTCGAGGTGGTTCTAGTTTTAATTTTTAAACTCGATTTGGCACATCAAGTTTTTGGCGCCGCTGCCGGGGATTGTGTGCCGTTTTAGTTGTTAATTTAGTGGTTTGATCCTTCCTCACGCGTGAGGAAGTTATTTGCTTTATAGTTTAGTTTTTCTTTTCTTGTCTTATCACAGGTGCAGTTGACGTGTTTGGTTAGTTGTGTTTTGCAGGTCTACTTCCTAGTTGATGAACTTGCGGTCTTCGGGTTTACCTCTAAATAGTCCTTTGAGAACACCAACAAGACGTAGGTTTAACTTCACTACACCTACACCATTCTCACCTATTGCTAGACCCACTCCTGATTCGGACGAGGAAGGGTTTTATTTAGACGAGTTTTTCAATCTTGAAGTTAAGTTAGAAGAGGAAATGGGAGACGAAGAAAGGGATCCGAATGATATACGTTATGGTGAGAGGGTCCGCACTATTCCTGCCAACCGTGGTAGTCCTATAAGACCTCCAGCCATTGCTCATGATTTCAATCTGAAAGGTAATCATCTTAAAAGCATTGAGGAGCAACAGTTTGATGGAAAAAGGAAATGGGATCCATACCAACACTTAGAGAGGTTTGAGAAGTTGGCACGGTTATACCAATATGGGAACAACCAAATGAATGCCGTTAAACTTGAAACATTTCCCATGTCCATTACCGGTGATGCTTTAGATTGGTTTAACGATCTTCCGGAAAATTCCATAACAACTTGGGACCAACTCAAGCAAGCTTTCATTGGTGAGTTTTACTCACTTAGAACTCAAAGGAAGTTGGAGAATTTGATTAGGTCCTTTGACCAAGATGAAGATGAAGATGTGGTGGATGCATGGATTCGGTTTAAGGAGATGTTGAGAAATTGTCCAGGCCATAACATGACTAAGGAGCAATATGTTGAGCTTTTCTTTGATGGCCTAGATAAGAAGTCCAAGCGTGAGTTAGGATATGCTTTTGGGGGTGGTTTCAACAAATTACACCCAATGAAGGTTTTGATATTTTGGAGTCCATGGCTAAGGACAATGCAAATATGGATGATGATAGATTTTTGAAGAATGAGAGAAGGTTAAAGAAAGGTACTAGCCAAGGTAGGGTTGCAAAGGTTGAAACTAGTCATGATTCTGGGATGATTGGTGAGATTAGAGCGCTATCTGAGCGCATGGAAAAGGGATTTGCTATGCAAGAGAATCGGTTTGGAGAGATTGAACGGGATGTAAAGGTAGTAGCCGATGGATGTGATCATTGTGGTGATATGAATTATTCAGATGAGTGCCCCAATCGGGCACCCGAAGATGTGAGTTACATCCAGAATCAACAACAAGGGAGCTACCCACGCAATACCGGTTTCCAAAACCGTTCTTCAGGTAATCCTTCTTATAACTCTTCTTTTCCTACTAATAATTCTCGTTTTTCAGGAAATAGGTGGCAAAGGGATAACTTCAGAGTCAGCCACAACATCAAACTCAACAAGGAAAAGGATCAGGTTCTTCTTCCTCTAATACCGATCCAAATGCCGAGTTGAGGGAGATGATGAAACAGTTGGTTAGTAATCAGGCTGAAACTAACACTAGCATTCAGATGATTCGGGATGATACTAAGGCATTGAATGAGAGGTTGGATAGGATAGATGGCAAGGTTGAGATAAATATGAAGAATCAATGTGTTAACTTTAAGGATCTTGAGAGTAGGATGGCTGCACTTTCTAGGCCTCCAGGTACTTTACCTAGCAATACTCAACAGAATCCTAGGCCTCAGTTTAGCATGGGGACGAATCAGGGATAAAATGCAGGGCAGAAGTACACTCCACCTCAAGCCCGCAATGAGGAAGCCAAGGCCATCACCACTCGTACAGGTAAATCTTATGACCCTCCTACTATGCCTAATGTTGTTGTTTCAGATGTACAGGATTCAGGTAATGATGATGAGATTGATGAGGAGATTGAGATGGAGGAGAATCCGACCGAGAAGACTCCGGTCACTCCTCAAAAACCAGTTGTGGAACCCGAGGTTAAAGCTTATAAACCAAAAGTTCCATTTCCACAACGGTTCAGAGGAAGGCAAAGCTAAAGGAACAGTATAACAAGTTTGTTCAAGATGATTTCAAATGTTCATATTAATGTGCCTTTAGTTGATTTGATACAGGGGATGCCTCATTATGCCAAGTTCATTAAGGAACTTGTGACGGATAAAGGAAAGATGGAGGAGGCCAAAGCTACTTTTCTCAATGCCGAGTGTTCTGCTATCTTGCAGAACCGCATCCCCCCTAAGCTTGAAGACCCAGGGAGTTTTCTTATTACTTGCTCTATTAGAACCATTATTTGTAAGGCTTTAGCTGATTTAGGAGCTAGCATTAATTTGATGCCTTATTCGGTTTGGAGTAAGTTGGCTTTAGGAATCCTTCGCCCGACTCGCATGAGTATAAGGCTAGCTGACCATTCATTCCAGTATCCCATGGGTATTGCTAAAAACATTAGAGTCAAGGTGGGCCATATTGTTTTCCTAGTTGACTTTGTCATCCTCGAGATGGAGGAGGATGCACAGGTACCCCTAATACTTGGTAGACCATTTCTTAATACCGCGGATGCTATCATCCGTGTGAAGGATAAGGAAATTTCTTTGGGTGTGGGAACGGATAGGATTGTGTTTAATGTTGAAAAGTCTATCAAGCATTCTTATTCTAATGATGAGTCTTGTTTCAGGATTGATGTTATTGATGATGCTTTAGACGAGAG
>CM067169.1:29551263-29576574 GCA_034093135.1 Erigeron breviscapus | reverse complement strand
GCGACAAGAATATACTGAAACTTATTAGACGGTGGGAATGGTCCCATGAAGTCTATACCCCAAATATCAAAAACCTCACATACCTGAATGCTCTGTTGAGGCATCTCGTCCCGCTTAGTAATGTTTCCTTGTCTCTGACAAATGTCACAAGTCTCCACCAAAGTTTGAGCTTCCTTGAAAATTGTCGGCCAATAAAAACCTGCATCAAACACTTTCTTACCGGTGACTGAAGGACCGTAATGTCCTCCAGTAGGACCATAGTGACAAGCATCCAGAATCTCCCTAGTCTCAGCTCCAGCTACACATCTCCTCACCATACCATCTGCACAAACACGAAACAAGTATGGGGTATCCCAAAAATAATACTTGGCATCCGAGATGAGCTTTTTCTTCTGTTGGTGCGTGAAGTCAGTTGGTATCTCACCTGCAACCAAATAATTAGCAATATCTGCAAACCAAGGGGCATCATCAGAAGTAGAAATAAACATTAAACATTCATCGGGGAAGTGATCATTGATCTCCCCATCACGAAGTTCCTCCCTGTAAGGATCTTCCAAGCGACTCAAATGGTCGGCAGCCAAATTTTCAGCCCCTTTCTTATCCTTGATCTCAATATCAAACTCTTGTAACAACAAGATCCAACGGATAAGCCTAGGTTTAGCATCCTGTTTCGAGAACAAGTATTTAAGGGCTGAATGATCCGTGCAAACTATGGTCTTACTTAACACCAAATAAGATCTAAACTTATCAAAAGCTAAAACCACGGCAAGTAATTCCTTCTCTGTTGTGGTGTAATTTTGTTGGGCGGGGTTCAAAGTTTTGCTAGCAAAGTAAATGGGCTTGAAATGCTTATCAACCCTTTGCCCAAGCACGGCCCCCACAACAAAATCACTTGCATCACACATCAATTCAAAGGGCAATTCCCAATCCGGCCCGACCATGATAGGTGAATTGGTCAACTTCTCCTTTAGAACCTGAAAAGCACTTACACAAGAATCATTAAACTCAAAAGGGACGTCCTTCTCCAACAAATGGGTCATAGGACGAGTAATCTTAGAAAAATCTTTAATGAAACGACGGTAAAAACCGGCATGTCCAAGAAAACTCCTTACCCCTTTCACATTGGAAGGCGGGGGTAATTTGGCTATAACATCAATCTTAGCCCTATCAACCTCTATCCCGGCCTTAGACACTTTGTGACCTAGCACAATACCCTCGGTCACCATGAAGTGACACTTTTCCCAATTTAAAACAAGGTGTGCCCTCTCACACCGTTCCAACATCTTATCCAAGTTATGCAAACAAGTACGAAATGAGTCCCCAAAAACCGAGAAATCATCCATAAAGACCTCCATGGAGGTCTCAAGCATGTCCTGGAATATAGCTATCATGCACCTTTGGAAGGTGCCAGGGGCATTACATAGACCAAACGGCATTCACCGATAAGCAAAAGTGCCAAAGGGGCACGTGAAAGTGGTCTTTTCTTGATCCATTGGATCAATGGGTATTTGAAAGTACCCGGAAAACCCATCAAGAAAACAGAAATACTCATTACCTGCGAGTCTCTCTAACATCTGATCAATAAAAGGCAATGGAAAGTGATCCTTTCGGGTGGCATCATTAAGCTTTCGGTAGTCAATACAAACCCGCCATCCTGTTACAGTTCTAGTAGCCAAGAGTTCCTTATTTTCATTTTCAACCACTGTCATGCCCCCCTTTTTGGGCACACAGTGGACAGGACTTACCCAAGAACTATCTGCAATAGGGAAAATGATCCCTGCATCTAACAATTTAATAACTTCTTTCTTAACAACCTCTTTCATATTAGGATTTAGCCTCCTTTGTCTCTGGACAACGGGCTTAACATCATCAATAAAATCAATCTTATGCTGACAAAAATTCGGACTAATACCTGGAATGTCGGTAGTTTTCCAAGCAAAAGCTCGCTTATGAGCTCGGAGCACCGCCAGAAGAAGTCCTTTCTCGTCACTCGAGAGTGAGGACGAGATAACTACGGGTAAAGATGATTTACCTGCCAAGTAAGCATACTCCAAATGTGCAGGCAATGGATTAAGCTCCAAATCTGTAGGTGGTACATCAACTGAATTAGGTACCCTTGAGCTTCCATCAGCAACAACTCTCTCAAAGCTCTCATCCAATGGAGGTGTCTGATCCAAGTTAAGTGTCATAACCTCTGCAAACAACTCATTATCAGAAATTTCCCCCGATCCTAGATTAGCAATCTCCTCATCTTCCATATCGGTCTCCATCAACTCCTGAAACTCTCGGTCCAAAGCATCATCAATCACATCAATCCTGAAACATGACTCATCATTAGAATAAGAATGCTTAATAGACCTCTCAACATTAAAAACAATCCTATCTGTACCCACACCCAAAGATATTTCCTTATCTTTCACACGGATGATAGCATCCGGTATTAAGGAATGGTCTACCAAGTATTAGGGGTACCTGTGCATCCTCCTCCATCTCGAGGATGACAAAGTCAACTAGGAAAACAATATGGCCCACCTTGACTCTAATGTTTTCAGCAATACCCATGGGATACTGGAATGAATGGTCAGCTAGCCTTATACTCATGTGAGTCGGGCGAAGGATTCCTAAAGCCAACTTACTCCAAACCGAATAAGGCATCAAATTAATGCTAGCTCCTAAATCAGCTAAAGCCTTACAAATAATGGTTCTAATAGAGCAAGTTATAAGAAAACTCCCTGGGTCTTCAAGCTTAGGGGGAATGCGGTTCTGCAAAATAGCAGAACACTCGGCATTGAGAAACGTAGCTTTGGCCTCCTCCATCTTTCCTTTATCCGTCACAAGTTCCTTAATGAACTTGGCATAATGAGGCATCCCCTGTATCAAATCCACTAAAGGCACATTAATATGAACATTTGAAATCATCTGAACAAACTTGTTATATTGTTCCTTTAGCTTGGCCTTCCTAAACCGTTGTGGGAATGGAACTTTTGGTTTATAAGCTTTAACCTCGGGTTCCACAACCGGTTTTGGTGGAGTGGCCGGAGTCTTCACGGTCGGATTCTCCTCCATCTCAATCTCCTCATCAATCTCATCATCATTACCTGAATCCTGTACATCTGAAACAACAACATTAGGCATAGTAGGAGGGTCATAAGATTTACCTGTACGAGTGGTGATGGCCTTGGCTTCCTCATTATGGGCTTGAGGTGGAGTGTACTTCTGCCCCGTATTTTGTCCCTGATTCGGCCCCATGCTAAACTGAGACCTAGGATTCTGTTGAGTATTACAAGGCAAGGTACCAGAAGGCCTAGAAAGTGCAGCCATCCTACTCTCAAGATCCTTAAAGTTAACACATTGATTCTTCATATTTATCTCAACCTTCCCATCTATCCTATCCAACCTCTCATTCAACGCCTTAGTGTAATCCCGAATCATCTTAATGCTAGAGTTAGTTTCAGCCTGATTACTAACCAATTGTTTCATCATCTCCCTCAACTCGGCATTTGGATCGGTATTAGAGGAAGAAGAACCCGATCCTTGCCCTTGTTGAGTTTGTTGTTGTGGTTGACTCTGAAAGTTATCTCTCTGCCATCTATTTCCTGAAAAACGAGAATTATTAGTAGTAAAAGAAGGGTTATAAGCAGGATTACCTGAAGAACGGTTCTGGAAACCGGTATTGCGTTGGTAGCTCCCTTGTGGTTGATTCTGAATGTAACTCACATCTTCTGGTCCCCGACTCGGACAATCTTCAGAATAATGCATATTACCACAATGGTCACACCCCTCAGCTACTACCTTTACATCCCGTTCAAGTGCTCTAAACCGACTCTCTTGCATAGCAAATCCCTTTTCCATGCGCTCAGACAGCGCTCTAATCTCTCCAATCATACCAGAATCATGACTAGCCTCAACCTTTGCGACCCTACCTTGGCTAGTACCTTTCTTTAGTCTTCTCTCATTCTTCAAAAATCTATCATCATCCATATTTGCATTGTCCTTTGCCATGGACTCCAAAATATCAAAACCTTCATTGGGTGTAATTTTGTTGAAACCACCACCAAAAGCATATCCTAACTCACGTTTGGACTTCTTATCTAGGCCATCAAAGAAAAGCTCAACATATTGCTCCTTAGTCATGTTATGGCCCGGACAATTCCTCAACATTTCTTTAAACCGAATCCATGCATCCACCACATCTTCATCTTCATCTTGGTCAAAGGACCTAATCAAGTTCTCCAACTTCCGTTGAGTTCTAAGTGAGTAAAACTCACCAATGAAAGCTTGCTTGAGTTGGTCCCAAGTTGTGATAGAATTTTCCGGGAGATCATTAAACCAATCTAAAGCATCACCGGTAATGGACATGGGAAATGTTTCTAGTTTAACGGCATTCATTTGGTTGTTCCCATATTGGTATAATCGTGCCAACTTCTCAAACCTCTCTAAGTGCTGGTATGGATCCCATTTCCTTTTACCATCAAACTGTTGCTCCTCAATGCTTTTAAGATGATTACCTTTCAGATTGAAATCATGAGCAATGGCTGGAGGTCTTATAGGACTACAACGGTTGGTAGGTATAGTACGGACCCTCTCACCATAACGAATATCATTCGGATCCCTAAGTTCGTCTTCCATTTCCTCTTCTAACTTTACTTCTGACTTGAAGAACTCGTCTAAATAGAACCCTTCCTCGTCCGAATCAGGAGTGGGTCTAGCAATAGGTGAGAATGGTGTAGGTGTTGCGAAGTTAAATCTACGTCTTGTCGGTGTTCTCAAGGGACTATTTAGAGGTAAACCCGAAGACCGCAAGTTCATCAACTAAGAAGTAGACCTGTAAAACACAACTAACCAAACACGTCAACTGCACCTATGATAAGCAAAGAAAAGCAAAACTAAACTATAAAGCAAGTAACTTCCTCACGCGTGAGGAAGGATCAAACCACTAAATTAACAACTAAAACGGCACACAATCCCCGGCAGCAGCGCCAAAAACTTGATGTGCTA
Source organism: Erigeron breviscapus (assembly GCA_034093135.1). NCBI lineage: Eukaryota > Viridiplantae > Streptophyta > Magnoliopsida > Asterales > Asteraceae > Erigeron > Erigeron breviscapus. The sequence goes on along the minus strand of CM067169.1, from coordinate 29,571,576 downwards.
AATCGAGTTTAAAATTTAAAACTAGAAATACCTTGAAACTCACTACTACGCACTATCGGGCAGTGGACCCGATCGTATGCAGTATAGTTAAAAAGTAAGTCCAGGTTCGTTCACAGGGATTGGTTTGAATCAATTGTTTAGCAAAGTAGTTTGGGAAACAGGGTGGAACACTTTGAATCTCACTTTGACAATTAAAGTAGAGTAAATTTAAAAGACAGAACACTTGAAAGTAAAGAAAAGCTTAAATCAATAATAGTAAAGTTCATCCACCTTGACTTCGCTAGACTTCAAACATGATTGCATTCAATTAAGACCAAATTCATTAAGAGTCAAAAAGATAATCGTGAAAGGATACACCGCTCGCGTGGCACCACCGACCGCTCGCAAATCACCCAAACACCTAAGTTGCTAGTTTAATTACCCAAGCCGGTACCACCAATGCCTAGACAACCTTACCAACAATTAGTTTGCTTGACTATCAAATTACCAATTGTGCCTATGTGAAAATAACGTGGTACCACCAACCGTTACAAATCACGTTGACAAAATGATTCCTTTTATTAAAATGACATTCACTATCATACCATGAACTAGCGATAATTGCTCATAGACAAGCAACCGTTAGAAAATCACATATGTATTCAACTAGTACCACTAACGAAGAACACACATGCCACCAACATCATAATAATAAAAATAAAGGAATTAAATCATCAAGATCTCGACACAACGATAATAGAAATCAACTCTTTGAATTAAAACATGTAGCAATCACATCATTCGTCTAGTTTCATCAAGGTGGATGATCGAAAGATTAGCCACTCATGATTAAATTGAGATAAGAATCAACATAAAGGAAGAACATGATGTACCAATCGTTCTTTGAAATTGAAATTGCAAGACAATAAAATAGATACGATCTAAGTGGGTGCACGTGAATCTTCAATGAATCGGAAGATGATGAAGTCTTGAATTGATCCTTGAAGGTGTTCCTTGAAGTGCAGCTCTTAGAAAGAAAAGTTGATCCCCTGGGAATTAGGTTTGAAAAACTATTTATACCCCCCCTTTTATCTGATGCAAAAACTGTCAAAAACCTTTCAGTCCCGCACTCTCACTGCGGCGCAGTGGGCGAGTGATGCCCCCACTGCGGCGCAGTGCAAATACACTGCCTTTGGTGCTCGTTTGATCAAGGCTGACTGCGGCGCAGTGGGCACACGCACATCCCACTGCGTCGCAGTGTAAATACATTGAACTCGATTCTCACTCCCTTGAGATGACTGCGGCGCAGTGGGCGAGTTCACCACCACTGCGTCGCAGTGTAAATACTGGTCTCGATTCTCACTCCCTTGAGATGACTACGGCGCAGTGGGCACACGCACATCCCACTGCGTCGCAGTGTAAATACATTGAACTCGATTCTCACTCCCTTGAGATGACTGCGGCGCAGTGGGCACACGCACATCCCACTGCGTCGCAGTGTAAATACATTGAACTCGATTCTCACTCCCTTGAGATGACTGCGGCGCAGTGGGCACACGCACATCCCACTGCGTCGCAGTGTAAATACACTGGACTCGATTCTCACTCCCTTGAGATGACTGCGGCGCAGTGGGCACACGCACATCCCACTGCGTCGCAGTGTAAATACATTGAACTCGATTCTCACTCCCTTGAGATGACTGCGGCGCAGTGGGCACACGCACATCCCACTGCGTCGCAGTGTAAATACACTGGACTCGATTCTCACTCCCTTGAGATGACTGCGGCGCAGTGGGCGAGTTCACCACCACTGCGTCGCAGTGTAAATACTGGACTCGATTCTCACTCCCTTGAGATGACTGCGGCGCAGTGGGCACACGCACATCCCACTGCGTCGCAGTGTAAATACATTGAACTCGATTCTCACTCCCTTGAGATGACTGCGGCGCAGTGGGCGAGTTCACCACCACTGCGTCGCAGTGTAAATACATTGAACTCGATTCTCACTCCCTTGAGATGACTGCGGCGCAGTGGGCGAGTTCACCACCACTGCGTCGCAGTGTAAATGCTTGGACTCGATTCTCACTCCCTTGAGCTGACTGCGGCGCAGTGGGCACACGCACATCCCACTGCGTCGCAGTGTAAATACACTGGACTCGATTCTCACTCCCTTGAGATGACTGCGGCGCAGTGGGCGAGTTCACCACCACTGCGTCGCAGTGTAAATACTGGACTCAATTGATCCTTGAAGGTGTTCCTTGAAGTGCAGCTCTTAGAAAGAAAAGTTGATCCCCTGGGAATTAGGTTTGAAAAACTATTTATACCCCCCCCCCCCCCCCCCCCCCCCCCCCCCCCCCCCCCCCCCCCCCCCCCCCCCCCCCCCCCCCCCCCCCCCCCCCCCCCCCCCCCCCCCCCCCCCCCCCCCCCCCCCCCCCCCCCCCCCCCCCCCCCCCCCCCCCCCCCCCCCCCCCCCCCCCCCCCCCCCCCCCCCCCCCCCCCCCCCCCCCCCCCCCCCCCCCCCCCCCCCCCCCCCCCCCCCCCCCCCCCCCCCCCCCCCCCCCCCCCCCCCCCCCCCCCCCCCCCCCCCCCCCCCCCCCCCCCCCCCCCCCCCCCCCCCCCCCCCCCCCCCCCCCCCCCCCCCCCCCCCCCCCCCCCCCCCCCCCCCCCCCCCCCCCCCCCCCCCCCCCCCCCCCCCCCCCCCCCCCCCCCCCCCCCCCCCCCCCCCCCCCCCCCCCCCCCCCCCCCCCCCCCCCCCCCCCCCCCCCCCCCCCCCCCCCCCCCCCCCCCCCCCCCCCCCCCCCCCCCCCCCCCCCCCCCCCCCCCCCCCCCCCCCCCCCCCCCCCCCCCCCCCCCCCCCCCCCCCCCCCCCCCCCCCCCCCCCCCCCCCCCCCCCCCCCCCCCCCCCCCCCCCCCCCCCCCCCCCCCCCCCCCCCCCCCCCCCCCCCCCCCCCCCCCCCCCCCCCCCCCCCCCCCCCCCCCCCCCCCCCCCCCCCCCCCCCCCCCCCCCCCCCCCCCCCCCCCCCCCCCCCCCCCCCCCCCCCCCCCCCCCCCCCCCCCCCCCCCCCCCCCCCCCCCCCCCCCCCCCCCCCCCCCCCCCCCCCCCCCCCCCCCCCCCCCCCCCCCCCCCCCCCCCCCCCCCCCCCCCCCCCCCCCCCCCCCCCCCCCCCCCCCCCCCCCCCCCCCCCCCCCCCCCCCCCCCCCCCCCCCCCCCCCCCCCCCCCCCCCCCCCCCCCCCCCCCCCCCCCCCCCCCCCCCCCCCCCCCCCCCCCCCCCCCCCCCCCCCCCCCCCCCCCCCCCCCCCCCCCCCCCCCCCCCCCCCCCCCCCCCCCCCCCCCCCCCCCCCCCCCCCCCCCCCCCCCCCCCCCCCCCCCCCCCCCCCCCCCCCCCCCCCCCCCCCCCCCCCCCCCCCCCCCCCCCCCCCCCCCCCCCCCCCCCCCCCCCCCCCCCCCCCCCCCCCCCCCCCCCCCCCCCCCCCCCCCCCCCCCCCCCCCCCCCCCCCCCCCCCCCCCCCCCCCCCCCCCCCCCCCCCCCCCCCCCCCCCCCCCCCCCCCCCCCCCCCCCCCCCCCCCCCCCCCCCCCCCCCCCCCCCCCCCCCCCCCCCCCCCCCCCCCCCCCCCCCCCCCCCCCCCCCCCCCCCCCCCCCCCCCCCCCCCCCCCCCCCCCCCCCCCCCCCCCCCCCCCCCCCCCCCCCCCCCCCCCCCCCCCCCCCCCCCCCCCCCCCCCCCCCCCCCCCCCCCCCCCCCCCCCCCCCCCCCCCCCCCCCCCCCCCCCCCCCCCCCCCCCCCCCCCCCCCCCCCCCCCCCCCCCCCCCCCCCCCCCCCCCCCCCCCCCCCCCCCCCCCCCCCCCCCCCCCCCCCCCCCCCCCCCCCCCCCCCCCCCCCCCCCCCCCCCCCCCCCCCCCCCCCCCCCCCCCCCCCCCCCCCCCCCCCCCCCCCCCCCCCCCCCCCCCCCCCCCCCCCCTTTTATTGATTGCATTATTTGATTCATCAAATGTGACATGTATTGACTCTTGTACCTTCTCCAGTCTCTTGTTGTAGACTCTAAAGGCTTTGCGAATGGCTGAATATCCTAGGAAATATCCTTCATCAGCTTTGGCATCAAATTTGCCTAACTGACTGGAGTCGTTTAGGATGTAAACTGGACATCCAAAAACATGAAAATAACCAATATGTTGTTTCTGATAACATGACCATCTTCATCTACCTTATTTCTGAAGACCCATCTTGTTTCAATTGGTTCCTTTTTACCAACTGGGAAAGGAACCAGATTCCAAACCTTGTTCCTTTCAAACTGGTGAAGCTCTTCTTGCATCGCAATCACCCAGCTTGGATCTTCCATAGCCTCGTCAATCTTCTTCGGTTCTACCAGTGATAAGAAGCTGACGTATAAACATTGTTCACTGGAGGCTCTTCTGGTCTGAACCCCCTACTGGAGTCACCTATGATCTGATCAATAGGGTGAGCTTTTGTCCATTTAGAGTAATGACCAGGATTATTGCGTACAACAATATCAGTGCAAGAATTCAGTTTAGTCTCCTCTGGTGTTGTTTCAGGAGGAGGATCTTGCCAGACTATTTCCACATCTTCATCTGAATCAGTAAGATCACGATTTGCATCATGAAATTCTTCATTTAAAGGCATTTCTTGAATTATTGGCGCAGTTTCAACTGAGACTGATACTGGGGGAGTAGTACGAACATCTGATCCAATAACAAGTTCAGAGGGTAATTTGAAACTTATTGAAGGATAGAAAGGCGAACTACTAGGGGTTTTCTTCTTTTGAACTGGTTCCAAGTCAGAATGACTGGAAACTTCTTCAGGTGAATCTTTATTGTAGTTGATAGGATCAGATTCACAGAAGACAATTGGATTTACTGGGGGAGAATCAAGGGCTGGCTTTTTATTGATTGCATTATTTGATTCATCAAATGTGACATGTATTGACTCTTGTACCTTCTCCAGTCTCTTGTTGTAGACTCTAAAGGCTTTGCGAATGGCTGAATATCCTAGGAAATATCCTTCATCAGCTTTGGCATCAAATTTGCCTAACTGACTGGAGTCGTTTAGGATGTAAACTGGACATCCAAAAACATGAAAATAACCAATATTTGGTTTTCTATTTCTTAATATTTCATAGGATGTCTTCTTGTGTCGCTTCACATACACTGATCGATTCTGGGTGTGGCAAGCAGTTGCAATTGCTTCAGCCCAGAAACTGGTAGGAAGACTAGATTCAGCAAGCATACTTCTGGCAGCTTCTATCAGCGTTCGATTTTTCCTTTCTACCACTCCATTCTGCTCTGGAGTGCGTGCTGAAGAGAAGTTCTGAGAGATGCCAGTGTCAGTACAGAATTTCTCCAGAGTTGCATTCTGGAATTCTGTTCCATTGTCACTTCTTAACTGACACACTTTTCGCTTGTACTTGAGTTCAATCTGCTTGATAAGAGTGATGATTTCAGCAGCAGCTTCAGTTTTAGACCTGAGAAAGATTACCCAACAAAATCTGGATTATTCGTCAACAATCACCAGGGTAAATCTTTTACCAACACGAGTCTGAACATTCACTGGACCAAAGAGATCCATATGAAGCATATGAAGTGGTTCAGATATGCTGAAATTCTGCTTGGTTTTGAAACTGGCACGTTTCTGCTTTCCCATCTCACATCCTGGACATGGCCTTTCCTTTTTGAAGGAAACTGAAGGTATCCCATCTGCCAGTTGTTTTCTAGACAACTTATTAATATTTTTGAAATTTAAATGGGATAACCTTTTATGCCATAACCAGTTTGTGTCTTCATCAGCTTGAGTATAGAAACACTGCTCTGAAGAAGAGCTTTCCATATCCATCACATACACATTCCCTTTTCTGGGAGCAATCAATACTACCTTCCAGTCCTTGTTGAATACGATGCCATGAACAATATTGAACAGAACTTGATAGCCATCATCACACAGTTGACTGACACTGATCAGGTTATATTTCAAACCATTCACATATGCAACTCGTCTGAATTTGACTTGCCCATTGTTCAGAACACCATACCCCTCAGTTTTTCCACAACCATCATTTCCAAAAGTAATGGAGGGTCCATCAGAAATTATGAACTCCTCCAGCAGGGTCTTACGTCCGGTCATTGTCCTGCCAGCTGCACTGTCAAGATACCACGTATGTTTCTTTCGATCGCCCTGCACATCCACCAGATATATCAGTTAGATTTGGGAACCCATCGACTGATGGGTTCACTGGATCCTCCCTTATGGATCCCTGGGGGTATCTGGTTGAGTTCACTTTCTTCAACAGTAGTTTTTGTAGAAAACACTAATGGAGTTGATAGTTTAGAAACCTTTTTCTTTTTCTCAATTGAAGGAATATTTTTATCTTTCTTAGAAAAAGGTTTGGGATTTTGTTTAGGGCCAGATGAAGTACCCTCAAAGTTGTTCAGTCTTGCATTACAGCTTTGAACTTGACGAGCCAGTAGTTGAAACTGGCTCTCCAACCTTAACAAAATTGTTTCTTCAGATGACACCTGAGCCTTTCCAGATGACTGGACCTTAGGCTTAGGGAGGGAACTATTCTTTTTCTGTTGAACCTGGGGTTCTTTAGAAGCAGTCTGAGGCAAAGGTTTATTCTGATTGACCTTTTTAACTGGAGCAGTCATCTGGGATGCTCCAGTCTTAACCTCTGGTAGTTGAGCTGGTATAATACAAGTTTTTGGGGTAGAAGGTTCATCATAAATGGTACTTGGTCTAACCTCCTCTGGTAACCGGTCAATAACTGGTATTAATGCTGCAATATGAGTATTTCCATCCAAATATGCACGTTTTTTGGATGGAAATTGGTTTATTCCAGCATCATATGGCTTTCTTGTTTCTAGCCATGATTTAATGTCCTGTTTTTCTTTTTGCAAAATCATTTCCAGGTCATGTTTTTCTTGAACCAGTTGTTCAGTTACCAAAACTTGTGCTTGAAATGCCACTTCAATATCTTGAAGTTCTTTTAATTTTGATTTTAAAGCAGCGATTTCAGAGGAATCTGTTTCTAAGCCATTAAAACTGTCAAATCTAACAGTTTCCACAAAAATTAAATCAGAATTTAGAGCTTCAGCAATGTCCAATTTTAATTCAGGATCGGTTTCAATATCATACTCACTAACCTTTTTTATAACTATGTCCACCCATCGACCAGATGTGACATCATCCTTCACCAGATGCTCTTGATCTGCCAGAGCCATAAAGCAACAATCTCTTTCCTCTTCTTCATCAACTGATGAATCATCTGAGGGAACCCATGCTTCTTCAGTGGTTGCAATCATGCATTTATTATTTTCTATTTGTTGAGACATGAGAGCAATTTGAGCCTTAAGCTTTTTGTACTTGGACTTGTAGCTATCATCAGGCTTGTTATAAGAAGTAGATGGACCAGACTGAGAGACAAACTGACTGGACTTGCACTCCTTCATGAAATGACCTTTTCTGCCACACTTAAAGCATGTCAGGTTGGTCTTGTCAATAGAGGAACTGGGTGCATGTTGTCTAGTGGGCCTGTTTGCTCTTGCTTTAAAACGATTAAACGTTTTAGCAATCATTGCAACCAGGTCATCACTGTCAGTTTCATCACAGTCTGGAGAGATATCATTAGTGACTCCAGAATCCATTAGTTCAGACATCATCTTCTTCATAGAAAATACATTCTCGGAAGATATTAATGCAGCAGAGGGTGGTTCAGTATTACTGACCACTGTGGAACTACTGGAAGCATGATTTAAAGCATCTTTTTCAGCCTCAATCCTCTGGGCTTGATTCTTTTCAGTGAATCTGAAGGCTCCATACAATGTTGACAGAGTATGGGAGTGCAAGGTTTTACCTTGTCTCAAGACCAGAATCATGTGAGACCATTTAGTGGGAAGAATATCACAAAATTTCTCCAAAAGTATATCCTTGTCTTTCTCAACCCCCAGTCCTCTTAACTGGTTTATAATGCTCATAAATCTGGTGTAAGTACCAGTTAAAGACTTATTGGGGAGAGCAAAAAATGACTCATACTTTTTGTTTAGGGAGACCTTTCTGGTAACAACATTGTCATCACCTCTCTCATGTTGGTTCACCAGTTCATCCTACATGGTTTTAGCACTGGGATAGAGAACTAGTGTGGGAATTAGGGTTTCTGGAACAGCCCCGAGGATCATGTTTTTAAGGATGGTATCAAGATTTACCAATCTCCTCTCCTCTTCGGACCAGTGTTCCTCCCTCTTTTCCCTTCCACTTCTTGATCCAGTTGGGTCAAGGAGTGCATTGATAGGAAGTCTAGGCACATAGGATCCTTCGTTTAAAATTTTCATCATATTCCTTTCAATACCAGTAACATGTAATATCATCCTAGCTTTCCACGTACCAAATTCATCACTGCTCCCATTGAATTTAGGAACAGGATTATTCGAGTAGTGCACATGTACATGTGGAGAAGCAGGAGGAGGAGGAGGTGGAGGATTATTATTGACAACGGGTGGTGGTTCATTAAAATTAGGTTCATGATTACCTTGTGTATTTTCTGGGTTGGCCATCGTGAAACAGATCTAGGCAAGTATATTAGCCTTCCGCTCTGATACCAATTGTAAAGTCCCTCACACGATGGTTTAACCCACGAGTGTAAAATAACAAGTCAAGTATGCACTAGATTGGACTAGTATTACTTTAAATACAAATGCAAGAATATAAATAAAGTAATAAATACTTAAAGCAATATTTAAGCAAGTAAATAAATGGTGGAACACAAATGTAATTTTCAAGTGTATTTTATTTATTGATGTTAAACAAAATACAAGATTGTTGCGGAACCTAGATATTACAAGTATGTAACTATCTAAACAATCTTTGAATTACAAGTGATCTATACTTGCTAAATAATCTCCTTGGATCGATATACTTAAAGTTGTGAAGTATAACTATTTTGATCGAGAGTATTTTAGCAAGTTCGCCAAATTGCAAAAAGGAATTTGTACGAGGTATGTGACTTGGTATTTATAGGCAAATAAATTCAACAGTGAATTTATTATGCCGTACAAATATGGTTGCATGCATTTAAGGCAACTACTTTAATTCTTTAAATGCATTGGTTAAAGTACAAGGATAAAGTCATATTGATGTGACTTGTCATCCTTTTAACCAACCACCTTTACACACGTATTTTACTTTTATCAATAGACAAATGGGTTGTCCGTGTAAAAGTGTGTAAAGGCAAAAGTCAATTCCTCGTAATCAGTGTTCAGACTTGTAAGGTCTAGAACACTAATAAAGCTCCAGTCAGGAGATCTGGTAAGACTGTCAGTAGGCTCCACTGCTTGTCATTCTTCTTTCTTTAAACTTCAGTCTTTGACTTCAGTGAGAATGTCTTCAGTAGAAACGATCTTGACTGGAGTGAAGTCCAGTGAGCTAATCTGGTGTAATCCAGATTCCTGTACAAGTAAACAACTCACTGGTATTCTATTATTTCTTGACAAATCTTCAGTGGCGCTCCAGTCTTCAAGTCTAGAGTGGATCCAGTAGATCTGGACCTAACAAGAAGCAGTTGGCAATGCGTGTGATTTCAAGCTTGATTATGAAGCTCATTTTTTGAAGCTCCTGATGATTAAAATGTAGAGGATACTAATAATAAGCCGTAAGTTCCCTTTGAGGTTGTTATTTACACATTTGTTTAATGTTTTTAGATATGGTCGTTAGATTAAACAATGTAGTGTCATATACATTGTTTGATCGAGCCATTAGCCATAAAGATGAATGAAAGAGACAAAAAGGATCAAGACTAGTTAGAATGTCTCTTTAGTCAATAAATACTTTTTCAAACTTGTAGTTATATGTACGTGTTGATTTATTTGAACACTACAAATAACGTTGTATTTGTCCATACTTTTAGTTAGTATGAACAATTTAAAAATTTTGTCACGCTTTTATGTGTGTAAAAATATATAGAACTAAAAGTATGTAGAAATTTATCCACACTAAAAAGTGTGTGAAACTAAAAGTTCACACTTTTTAGTGTGAACTTTCATAATTATTTTGTAACACCCCATTTGTCCACACACACTTTTTAGTTACTGTGGACAAATGGAGTGTTACAAATAATTATGAAAGTCCACACTAAAAAGTGTGAATTTTTAGTTCTACACACTTTTTAGTGTGGATAAATTTTATAATTATTTTGTAACACCCCATTTGTCACACACACTTTTATTCTACATATTTTTACATACATAAAAGCATAACAAAATTTTTAATTTGTTCACACAAACTAAAAGTGTGGACAAATGCAACATTATTTGTAGTGGAATCTACATGTACTAAAAGTGCATTCGCATAGTGTGAAATGGTGGATAATTTATCAAAAAGTTAAAATGTAATGTGCATTTGGCGAGCATTGATTCTGAATTATCTTAAAGACATGGGTATTTACCATTCTTAACAAAACCTTTTCTATTTTTTTTCTTGAACTTTCGAATGGTCAGAGCTTGTTCGTCCCACTTATCGGCCCCTACGTCCTTCGGGCAGGATGCCATTCGAATTTCAGGGAACCACGGAAGGAGGAAAACCTCCTATTAATCCGCCAAATGGCACGACGATAAATAGGAGTAAACCTTGCCCCCTCAGGATTCGAACCTGGGTCTCCCCAGGCCCAAGACCCTCATGGGAGGACTGGGATACCACTGAGGTTAAGTTTTTATAACCCAATTTAATTAACGAACTCTTTTTAACCGGCTTTGCTAAATAGTATTTTAGTAACAAGAATTTTAATCCAATTAATAGTTACAACTTATATTATCAAATAATTAACAATAATTTTTACTTTCGGTATACATTAAAATAAACCAACTATCAATATGTAATGGAATTCAGATTTCAATTCTATCGAATTTTAAGGAATTTTGTGAACCAAAGACCCTTTAGGAGTAGATAGTTGGGGAGAAATTGAAATGATTTCATTTATTGTGTCTGGTTAATAAGGTTGTGGAGGAATCTATTTCCCGTGAAATGGTCTCTTTGAATTTTGATTTCTTCTTTTTGGTAGAGAATGTAGATTTTGTTAAGGTACATTTCTCCATGTGAGAAACTGGAAGATTTTTTTTTATAATTAAGTGTATAAATTTAAAGTCACATGCATATCGCATTTTTTTCACAAAAAAAGTTGAAAACTTTGAAACATACAGCGATTACTTTTTCTCAATCAAAATCTTTTTTGTCGCTCCCTTATTAAAAAAATCTTCTTGATGTAAGGTAATGTTTCCACAATGTTAATCACTATTACTCTTAATCTTATCTTTATTTCCATGGTCTTTTATATACCAATTTGTTGTCTATCCGAGTTCAATTCATCACCGTCACTTTAGTTATAGTCAAAATTTAATATATGTAATAATTAATGAGTTTTTCAATGTTTCTTTGTTGTATACACTAAAATTAATGGCCCTTTTAGTTTTTATTTTGTTGGAAACTAAATGTAAAAAGTAATTTTGTTAAGAAAAACAAATAAACTGATAACATTAGTTGATTTCTTTACTTTTGAAACTCACTTTTTATTTCTTTAAATTTAGGGTATGTTTGGCAAGTAGCTTTTAGGAGTTTCAAGCTTTTAGCTTTTTAGAAAAGGCTCCAACTGGTTTAAAAGCTTCGTTTGTTTAAACAATGTATTTTATTTTATAATCCAACTAATTTCATTTATTTACATTTTGTTTGACTGAATTTCTGCCTACAAAATATGCTCTAATGTGATTATTTATTTTGGTCAATACACATACATATAAGAGTTAAAATTGAAATCTTTCAGATTATGATTAGTTTATAGTTTATTGTGATTGATTTTCATCGATTAAAATTCAACAAATAGCAAATTTCCGCTTTTAGTGATATTTATTTTAAAATAATAAATAGTCATAATATTTTCTTTTAACATAACCAAAAACCCTCCATATTTATACCACCGAACAATCAGCAAAACTAATCAAAATACAAAATGGATAAAATAAAAAAGTAACGTATCTATAATATAATTAAAAGAGGAGGTTGGGGGTACACTTGGCACCCTTAATCCTCCTCCTTGAGCCTAATACTCCTTCCTTATTAATCCTCTATTTTTTAATATTTATTTAATAAATGGCCGACCTTTAATAAAAAAATCTATAAAAAATCTTTATTATTATTATTATCTATATATATACCACCTAGAAAAAACCCTCACATATTCTCAACCAAAAAAAAACATACGGCAAAAAAAAAAACCTACGATGGACTACCAAAAAGGTTTTTTTATTTATATACTTTGTTAATATTTAATCATTATTATTATTATTTAACATTGAATTCTTATGTTATTGTTATTATTATCTCTTTTAATTTAGTTTGTTGTCCATAGGTTCATTATGGCTTCTTCTTCAACAACAAAAAATAAGACCACATTAGTTCATCTTGAAGATCTTAAGCCAACACATGTTAACCATCATCTACGACTCCGTGTTGTGCATGTATGGACTGTTTCGGAGTGGAACAACCCGAAGAAAATCAAAACGTTCGAGATGGTCTTTGTTGATGAATTGGTATGTATTTTTCAAATTATATACTGTACACTTTTTGTTTCTCTTTTTGTTTCTCTTTTTGTTTCTCTTTTTGTTGAGCTTAACTCTAAATCGTTTAGTCTAAAATTGTTGTTTGTGTTTGTAGTAAGTTTAGATATAACAAACTGCAAATTTTTTATTTATAAAGTTTTTAAATTTAATCATTATTATTATTATTATTATTATTATTATTATTATTATTATTATTATTATTATTATTATTATTATTATTATTATTATTATTATTTACATTTATACATTTTTGGATGTTAAATTTATATATATAGTTTTATTATACATAATTATTTGATATTATTATTATTATTATTATTATTATTATTATTATTATTATTATTATTATTATTATTATTATTATTATTATTATTATTATTATTATTATTATTATTATTATTATTATTATTATTATTATTATTATTATTATTATTATTATTATTATTATTATTATTATTATTATTATTATTATTATTATTATTATTATTATTATTATTATTATTATTATTATTATTATTATTATTATTATTATGATTATTATTATTATTATTATTATTATTATTATTATTATTATTATTATTATTATTATTATTATTATTATTATTATTATTATTATTATTATTATTTTATTTTATTATTATTATTATTATTATTATTATTATTATTATTATTATTATTATTATTATTATTATCTCTCTAAGTTGTGCATCTTTTTTTTTTATCAAGCAACTGCTTTCTATGGATGTTTATTGTGTGTCAGAAGTATGTGATAACTAAATTGTAGTATGCTTTTATGTCAGAACCTATCATTATTCATTACTTGACATGTTGATGATGAAATGCTTGATAGCGATGAATCCAATGATGAAGGTGAATGGAACTATTCAGATAAATCAGAAGACGATCCTATGTTTGATATCGATTATTCTGATAATGAGTACGATTCCGATATGTATGATAGGCCTTCCCCGAAGGATTAGTTTATTACGCATTACTTCTTTAACTTTTTTCCTTATTTGAATCGTTTTATGTTTTATTTTTAGGTATTTTAATTTTATTCAGTATCTATTTAATATACTCGAATTCCAATTTTTTAGCTTTGATTAATATATTTTGAGACTACTCGTCCATTGGACGGGTCTGAGCACTAGTATAGATATATAGAGTCCGTACATGTATAGCGTGTTGCCTACTCGTAATATACTGTCAGCTCACTCTCCCCACTACTGCTATTGTATATCCATCAGCTCTTTTTCTGCAACCAACAAAACAAAACCCCTTCAAAATTTTAATTTAGTTTTTTCACCTCATAACACAAAACAAAAGAAAACCCCATTTTTCTTACATATATATTTTGCTGACATAATAATAATAATAATAACAATATAATGATGGAAGTGAAGGAGGAGAAGTAGTAGCGGTTAAGAAGAAAAAGGATGAGTTTTCAGAGGTGATATTTTCATGGTCTATTGATGACATTCTCAACCAAGACCTTTACAAAACCCAGGTATGTGTGTGATTATCATCTCTTTTTCTTCTTAATTTTTTTTCATAAATAAATAATGTTTGTGGGTTGTTTGCTAAGTGTTTTTTTTCCGTTTTTTATTTCATAAGGCTTTTGTTGGGGTTATTTTTTTTCTTCTTCTTATAAATTTTTTTTTTTTTTTTTTTTTTTTTTTTTTTTTTTTTTTTTTTTTTTTTTTTTTTTTTTTGTGCATCTCTTTTTTTTTATCAAGCAACTGCTTTCTATGGATGTTTATTGTGTGTCAGAAGTATGTGATAACTAAATTGTAGTATGCTTTTATGTCAGAACCTATCATTATTCATTACTTGACATGTTGATGATGAAATGCTTGATAGCGATGAATCCAATGATGAAGGTGAATGGAACTATTCAGATAAATCAGAAGACGATCCTATGTTTGATATCGATTATTCTGATAATGAGTACGATTCCGATATGTATGATAGGCCTTCCCCGAAGGATTAGTTTATTACGCATTACTTCTTCAACTTTTTGCCTTATTTGAATCGTTTTATGTTTTATTTTTAGGTATTTTAATTTTATTCAGTATCTATTTAATATACTTGAATTCCAATTTTTTAGCTTTGATTAATATATTTTGAGACTACTCGTCCATTGGACGGGTCTGAGCACTAGTATAGATATATAGAGTCCGTACATGTATAGCGTGTTGCCTACTCGTAATATACTGTCAGCTCACTCTCACCCCACTACTGCTATTGTATATCCATCAGCTCTTTTTCTGCAACCAACAAAACAAAACCCCTTCAAAATTTTAATTTAGTTTGTTGTCCATAGGTTCATTATGGCTTCTTCTTCAACAACAAAAAATAAGACCACATTAGTTCATCTTGAAGATCTTTAGCCAACACATGTTAACCATCATCTACGACTCCGTGTCGTGCATGTATGGACTGTTTCGGAGTGGAACAACCCGAAGAAAATCAAAACGTTCGAGATGGTCTTTGTTGATGAATTGGTATGTATTTTTCAAATTATATACTGTACACTTTTTGTTTCTCTTTTTGTTGAGCTTAACTCTAAATCGTTTAGTCTAAAATTGTTGTTTGTGTTTGTAGTAAGTTTAGATATAACAAACTGCAAATTTTTTATTTAACTAAAGTTAATCATTATTATTATTATTATTATTATTATTATTATTATTATTATTATTATTATTATTATTATTATTATTATTATTATTATTATTATTTACATTTATACATTTTTGGATGTTAAATTTATATATATAGTTTTATTATACATAATTATTTGATATTATTATTATTATTATTATTATTATTATTATTATTATTATTATTATTATTATTATTATTATTATTATTATTATTATTATTATTATTATTATTATTATTATTATTATTATTATTATTATTATTATTATTATTATTATTATTATTATTATTATTATTATTATTATTATTATTATTATTATTATTATTATTATTATTATTATTATTATTATTATTATTATTATTATTATTATTATTATTATTATTATTATTATTATTATTATTATTATTATTATTATTATTATTATTATTATTATTATTATTATTATTATTATTATTATTATTATTATTATTATTATTATTATTATTATTATTATTATTATTATTATTATTATTATTATTATGATTATTATTATTATTATTATTATTATTATTATTATTATTATTATTATTATTATTATTATTATTATTATTATTATTATTATTATTATTATTATTTTATTTTATTATTATTATTATTATTATTATTATTATTATTATTATTATTATTATTATTATTATTATCTCTTTTAATTTAGTTTTTTCACCTCATAACACAAAACAAAAGAAAACCCCATTTTTCTTACATATATATTTTGCTGACATAATAATAATAATAATAACAAATATATGATGGAATGATGGAAGGAGAAGTAGTAGCGGTTAAGAAGAAAAAGGATGAGTTTTCAGAGGTGATATTTTCATGGTCTATTGATGACATTCTCAACCAAGACCTTTACAAAACCCAGGTATGTGTGTGATTATCATCTCTTTTTCTTCTTAATTTTTTTTCATAAATAAATAATGTTTGTGGGTTGTTTGCTAAGTGTTTTTTTTCCGTTTTTTATTTCATAAGGCTTTTGTTGGGGTTATTTTTTTTCTTCTTCTTATAAATAAGTTGGTGTTATGTGACATGACCTGTCAAACTATATAGGTTGTGTGTTCGAGTCCTATTATGAAAATTTTGTTGTAAATATATGTGGGAATGTGGGAATGTCTAGATTCACTGAACTGGCTGACACCAGTGAACTAGAGAAGTCAACTGAACTGAAGGGTGGAACTGAACTGAAGAAGTTAACTGAACTGAAGGAAACTGAACTGATAATGCCATCTGAACAAGCCATGTTGATTCTGCCAGTAGTGGCCCATTTCAGACAAGTCTTTACTGAACCAGTCCAATCGCCAGTAGTAACACTTCTCCAGTGGAAAGAGTCTCCAGTGACAACCAGTAGTGATCCACCAGTAAAGTTTACCACTGAAGCACTCCAGTGACCAGCTCCAGTCTAGTCTCCAGATGAGTGCTCCAGACTTAAGCCTCCAGTGGAAGTTCCAGATTTACGTCCCAGTTTTCATTAATAAAGTTTGTTTCATGTTTGTGGTCCCAATAAAGAAGGAATGAAAGCTGTCAAAGACGATAAGGGAGGAGCGTGTGACAACGTTAATCCTAACGGTTTGTGGGCCCTTGTGCAGAGGGAATCTTTCTAGAAGCTTTGCTTGTCCATTTCCTATTGGTCAATTAATTAGTGGTTGTCCTTAGCACATGACAGCTTTTTATTTATTTTATTATTGAATTTTCTTTCCTAGAAAATAGCATGTGGCTATAAATAGGGGCTCATTCTCACTTGTAAAAGTAGTTTTTTTTGTTGAATGAAATTAATAGAGCAGCCTCTATTTCTTACAAAATCTTCATTTACCTTTATAGATCTAAGATCTTGGTGGTTTGAAGTGACCCCTTTATCTATAATTGTGGTGACTCGTTCTTTATCAATTATAGTGGTGAGGTCTTTAAATCTTTGATTCCTTTATCTGTGTTTGTGGTGGCTAGACCTTTATCAAACATAGTGGTGGGTTGGAGTATTTCCTTTATCCTTGATTCCGGTGGCCAGTCCTTTACGAATCTTGGTGGTGGATTCTTTATCTATCTTTTATTTTGTTGTTGTTTGTTTCATTAAAATCCAGAAAATACCAAAAAATAGTCTTCCGCTATCGTTTGTCGCGTGATTTACGCATCAAATTTGGTATCTGAGCCAGGTTTGAAAAAAAGGTTTCTTAATCTTTTTATCCGTGATTTTGTTGTTTGTTGGGTCAGATCCAAAAGGGTTATTCTCATCTTTTGGTATGTTGGTAGTTTGTTGTCCTTTTGTTTAGATCTATTATTGTTGGTGTTATTTGTTGAATATAAATGGCTTTTAGAAGAAATACGACATTAGAAGAAACTCATAATGCTAGGAGAGACAGGCACTTGGTAGAGTTGTTCATATGTTAGAAGATGGTGGTTTAAGGTTTAATAGAGACCATGTTGTTGCTAGTGAAAGAGATTCTGAATCTCAAGGTCCTAGTGAAAGAGATTCTGAATCACAAGGTCCTAGTGAAAGATCTGATAGTACACCCAGAAACTCTAGTGATTCTGATGACCCACATCCTAGAGAAAGACGAAGGAGACATAAGGGTGATGATACTAGAGACATTAAGATAGATCCACCAGATTTCAATGGGTCTTCTAACCCAGAAGAATATTTTGAATGGGTTCAGGTTATGGATAGGATTATGGAAATAAAAGGTTATGATGATAAAAAAAGTTTTAAGGTTGACATTATTAAGCTTAAAAAGTATGCTTCATCTTGGTATGACAATATGAAATCTGAAAGGGAGTATAAGGGTAAGAGTAAAGTCAAGACCTGGTCCAAATTGAAAGAAGTTATGCAGAAAAGATTTGTTCCTCAGTCGTACAAGCAAGATCAGTATCTTCTGATGAATAATCTGAAGCAAGGTACTAAAGAGGTTGTGGGGTATATTAGAGAATTAGAGCAACTGAAGACTCGAACTGGTGTGAAAGAAACTGAAGAACATACTATCGACAGATTTCTTGGTGGGTTGAATGCTACCATTACTGAGAAGATAGAACTGCAGCCCATCTGGACTTATGAAGGTGCTTGCAAACTGGACCTCTAGATTGAAAAGCAACTGAAGAAGAAGGTCCAGTACAAACCTTTCACTAAGGTTTCTTCCAGTTCCAGTCAGTCAGTTCTGAAGCCTAGTGAAACTGGTCAGAAATCCTTCAGAGGAAAGGAGAAAGAAACTGGAGGATCAAAAGAACCAGTTGGAAGAAAATGTTTTAAGTGTCATGGCTTTGGTCACTTCCAGGCGCAGTGTCCCAACCAGCGAGCACTAACTGCCAAAGAAATTGAAAGCTTACCAGATGTTGATACTGAAGAAGGTGAACCAGTGTATGACAAAGGTGAAGATGAAGAATCATATATAGGTGCAGATGTTGGAGAAATGCTAGTAGTACGAAGAGTCATGCACACTGATGAAGTTACAACTGATACTGCCCAGAGAGAAAATATCTTCCATTCCAGATGTACTGTTAAAGGAAAGGTGTGTAATCTGATCATTAATGGTGGAAGTTGTGCTAATGCTGCTTCAACTTACATGGTAGAGAAACTGGAACTGCCTACAGTTAAGCACCCTCGTCCTTACAAATTGCATTGGCTCAGTGAAGGGTCAGAGGTAAAAGTTAATCGACAAGTTACTATTCCTTTTTCCATTGGATCTGTTTATCAAGATAAAATTGTTTGTGATGTTGTTCCTATGGATGCTTGTCATATATTACTGGGTAGACCTTGGTTATTTGATAATTATGTATTTCATAATGGTCGTATGAATTCTTATTCATTATCTGTAAGTGGGAAGAAGGTCACTTTGACTTCTCTGAAACCCAATGAGTTACTGAAAATTAATAAGAAAGACCAGCCCAGCAAGTCTTTGTTTATGTCTCAAACTGAAGTTGAAGAAGAGTTAACTGGAGGCTCTCCAGTTATGATGTTGCTGGTGCTTGAGCGTACTGAAGACAAGGAGTTCACTGGAGTCCCCAGTCTCCTGAAGTCTCTACTGAAGGAATTTATTGATGTTTTCCCTGAAGACCTACCTGAAGGTTTACCACCAGTAAGAGGAATTGAACACCAGATTGATCTGGTTCCAGGTTCAGTTCTTCCAAACAAAGTTGCTTATAGGTTTTCACCTACTGAAGCAAAGGAATTGCAAAGGCAGGTAGATGAGTTGGTTTCTAAAGGTTACGTGAGAGCAAGTATGAGTCCTTGTTCAGTCCCAGCTCTCCTGGTTCCAAAGAAAGATGGTTCGATGAGAATGTGTGTTGATAGCAGAGCCATAAATAATATAACTATTAAGTATAGATATCCCATTCCCAGATTGGATGATATGCTTGATGAGTTACATGGCTCCAGTGTGTTTTCAAAAATTGATCTCAGAAGTGGCTATCACCAGATTAGAATGAAGGATGGAGATGAGTGGAAGACTGCATTCAAAATTAAAGGAGGCCTTTATGAATGGTTAGTAATGCCTTTTGGTTTATCTAATGCTCCTAGTACTTTTCATGAGACTGATGAATGAAGTTCTCAGGCCACTTATTGGTCAGTTTGTTGTTGTTTATTTTGATGATATTCTTGTATATTCGAAAACTGAAGCTGAACATGTTAACCATTGTGTTTGAATTACTGAGAAGACACCAGTTGTATGAAAAACTGGAAAAATGTGATTTTACGGTGGAGAGTGTGATATTTCTTGGGTATGTGATATCAAAAGAAGGTATTTCTATGGATCCCTCAAAGGTAGAAGCCATCAGATCATGGCCAGTTCCTACAACCATCACTGAAGTAAGAAGTTTTCATGGACTGGCATCATTCTATAGAAGATTTATCAAGAATTTCTCTACTGTTGTGGCTCCAATTGTTGGGATTTTTGGGTTTTTATCAAAGTAATATTATCCTTATAATATTAAAACGCAGCGGAAAATTGAACCATTTCAATGTGACATATGTAGTTAAAACCAATTTTAACTATTAAAAGAAAACCCAAACTATAAGGATCCATCTATATGAATATAATTT
>CM067169.1:29518347-29550263 GCA_034093135.1 Erigeron breviscapus | reverse complement strand
GAGATCGTTCTGAGCAAGATCGTCCTAGGTGAGATCGTCTTAGGATTTTTGATGAAATTTGGTTAAGTCTTGAAATTGAAACGATCTTGAAATGAAACGGTCTTGAAATGAAATGATCTTGAAGTGAAATTATCTTGAATTAAAGTGATTTTGGATTGAAACGATTAAAAAAAAAACTGGGACGATATTTGATTGAAGATCGTCTTAGGTTTCGAAGAAATGAAACGATCTTGGTGAAGATCGTCTTAGGTTTCTTTCCCAAAACTTATAAGTATTTGAATTGACCAAACCAATCCTTTCGGATTAATTAGCCAGAAACAAACACTACACAACACACATTGTCTAGAATGATCTTGTGAAGATCGTCTAACAAGCCACAAAGCACAAGAATGAAAAACGAGCTTTCAAAAACTAAGACGATCTTGGGAAGATCGTTTTGGTGTCATCTTCTTCATCTCATCAGTTTTCCAGAAAAAAACTCCATTAACAACTTCAGAAAGCTTCAATAACTTTTGAATTACTGGGAGTTAAATCATGAAATCACTTGCAAACTGATTGTATTTCACGTCCGCAACAAGTGTATGAACAAAATTCAACACAAAACACAACAGATTCAAATCCCTCAAATTTGCGCCAAAAACACAAAATTCAATCTCGAGAATTAGATTGAATTGAAACTTAAAACTTGACAGGATTATGTTTTCAACAACCACGAATCTATTGGTGAACAAATAACTGTGATTTTATGTGACTTTTAGGTGTGAATTTTGATGAACCAGTAGGTGAAAAATACGAACTAAAATTGTAAATAAATTTGATTTTGATGAATTTGTGATTGAATTCAGTTATGGATCGTCGTCAGATCGATGTTTTTCTCTGATACCACTTGTTATAACACGATTTATAACACCAAATTCAAGTCATCAATGGTGGATTTGGTGAGTGTGTGTTCTTGGTGTTTGTGTGTGTTTTGAGAGAGAATTGTATGAAACTGTGTGTTAAAGTTATCAGGTATTAAAGTTATGAAAGGATTATACAAAAGTTATGATCTATAAGGTATGAGAGGGCTATTTATAGTCTAACTACACAATTATGCTAATTGTCACAATTAGCCCCTCAACCTTAGTGATCATTTATCTATGATTTAATAACAAGAAATTCCTCTAATCTAGATTACAATTTATCACTATTTTTGGATTTCTAACAGTATCATTTAGTTTTGCTTAGATTTTGTCATTTCAAGGAAAACGTGTTTATATAACTAATTAAACAAGTCGACTGCAGAAAAACGCTGCTAACTTGTTTTGGCCATAACTTTCAATCCGTAACTCCGTTTTTGACGAGTCAAATCGCTACGTCTTCGTAAAAGAGTCTAATTTCCAATAGAGAGATAAGTCCAAAGTGGTCGATTTCGACCAGCTGGGTCGAGTTCGACCATGGTCGAGTTCGACCTTATTATTGCCTATATATACTAATTGATCTTTTCACTTACTTCTTTGGTTTTGGGATCAAAAGAAAAACACACACACATATAATCTTCATCAAAATTCAGTTCTCTTAAACAAGAAAAGATAAGTATTGGCCATACTTGATGATTTGATATGATGATGTGGACCAAGTATTGTGATACTTGATGATTTGATATGATGATGTGGACCAAGTATTGTGATACTTGATGATTTGATATGATGATGTGGACCAAGTATTGTGATACTTGATGATTTGATATGATGATGTGGACCAAGTATTGTGATACTTGATGATTTGATATGATGATGTGGACCAAGTATTGTGATACTTGATGATTTGATATGATGATGTGGACCAAGTATTGTGATACTTGATGATTTGATATGATGATGTGGACCAAGTATTGTGATACTTGATGATTTGATATGATGATGTGGACCAAGTATTGTGATACTTGATGATTTGATATGATGATGTGGACCAAGTATTGTGATACTTGATGATTTGATATGATGATGTGGACCAAGTATTGTGATACTTGATGATTTGATATGATGATGTGGACCAAGTATTGTGATACTTGATGATTTGATATGATGATGTGGACCAAGTATTGTGATACTTGATGATTTGATATGATGATGTGGACCAAGTATTGTGATACTTGATGATTTGATATGATGATGTGGACCAAGTATTGTGATACTTGATGATTTGATATGATGATGTGGACCAAGTATTGTGATACTTGATGATTTGATATGATGATGTGGACCAAGTATTGTGATACTTGATGATTTGATATGATGATGTGGACCAAGTATTGTGATACTTGATGATTTGATATGATGATGTGGACCAAGTATTGTGATACTTGATGATTTGATATGATGATGTGGACCAAGTATTGTGATACTTGATGATTTGATATGATGATGTGGACCAAGTATTGTGATACTTGATGATTTGATATGATGATGTGGACCAAGTATTGTGATACTTGATGATTTGATATGATGATGTGGACCAAGTATTGTGATACTTGATGATTTGATATGATGATGTGGACCAAGTATTGTGATACTTGATGATTTGATATGATGATGTGGACCAAGTATTGTGATACTTGATGATTTGATATGATGATGTGGACCAAGTATTGTGATACTTGATGATTTGATATGATGATGTGGACCAAGTATTGTGATACTTGATGATTTGATATGATGATGTGGACCAAGTATTGTGATACTTGATGATTTGATATGATGATGTGGACCAAGTATTGTGATACTTGATGATTTGATATGATGATGTGGACCAAGTATTGTGATACTTGATGATTTGATATGATGATGTGGACCAAGTATTGTGATACTTGATGATTTGATATGATGATGTGGACCAAGTATTGTGATACTTGATGATTTGATATGATGATGTGGACCAAGTATTGTGATACTTGATGATTTGATATGATGATGTGGACCAAGTATTGTGATACTTGATGATTTGATATGATGATGTGGACCAAGTATTGTGATACTTGATGATTTGATATGATGATGTGGACCAAGTATTGTGATACTTGATGATTTGATATGATGATGTGGACCAAGTATTGTGATACTTGATGATTTGATATGATGATGTGGACCAAGTATTGTGATACTTGATGATTTGATATGATGATGTGGACCAAGTATTGTGATACTTGATGATTTGATATGATGATGTGGACCAAGTATTGTGATACTTGATGATTTGATATGATGATGTGGACCAAGTATTGTGATACTTGATGATTTTGAGGTACATTGCATAATATTGATACATATATGATGCACGTATTGGCATTTATACATATTTGATACATTGCATGACATTGACACACATACGATGCATTTCTTGGTAATGATAGCCATTGTAGTTGATTGTATCCGAATTATCTCGTATCATTTGTTGTTCGGTTATTTATGTGACATGGTTGAACGATATGTTAACCTCAATTGTTTAACAGGTGACGTACATGGGTTTGTTGTAAGTACATTGTTGGATGTTGTTATTACATATGATATTGTTATTGATGATGGTTCCTTGTGAACCATTACTACGAACTCACCAACCTTGTGTTGACACTTGCTAGTACACTTTTCAGGTAATCAGGTGAATCAAGATAGAGATACATGATTGTTGATTGCTTGAACCCGGACTTGGACTAATATGGATCAAGGATTCATTTACCATCTTTTGCATTATGCTTAGGATCGTTTGCCATCGTTTGGATTGACTTGTAAACTTTTGGTGACTACTTGCTCATTATGTATTTTGTGTTTGTATTTGACATTACTCTTCGGATTCACTGAATTCATGTATTTTCATATAGTCCATGTTCTACGATAATTCCACTGTGTGCTATATAATTTCCGTAATACTTCGGGCCCAGCTCGGGGTGTTACAGCAACAGGGGATTTAATCAAAATTTCACCCCTTGCCTCAAATATTTTTGGACCTATTGAGGTTCACCAGACTAACCCCTGCTATGCAGGATTATTCTTGATTTTTGTGTGAATAGGGAAATGGAGAACCTTGAGGATCAATCTGATTCTCAAGAGGGAGCTGAAGCTGACCACCCTTCGACGCAAGCTGATCAGTCTCAAGCTGACTCAGACTTAGCCATTCAGGGTGGTGATACATGTATGACTTCTAATATCCCTGAAACTCCCTCTCCATCTCATCGTTATTCATTTTTAGAGGGTAGGGAAGTGGACCCACAAAATCCCTTCCTAGCCGATCCCTCACAAAAATCTCCAATTTTGCAAAATGAGCCAAAATCTCCAATTCCCAAAAAGAAAAGATCTCAGAAGAGAAAAAGAGCATCAGTTGAGGGGGAGCATGCTGCAAAAGCTGCTAAAGTCTCTTCATCTAAAAGGAGACTACCCCTTGAGGCTGAATCTGCAAGGGAACGTTCCCAAGCTGACTCAGCTTCACCTGTTGCTAAGCCGATTCGCCCATCTGCATCCTCTAAAAAGGGTGCAGGTAAGATAAAAGGGAAAATTGTTACTGCTGCATCCTCCCAAAAGGATGTACGCATTGAAAGACAGACCTCAGCCCAAGGTCAGACTGGGTCTATAATTATTTCGCCTTCATCACTCTCCAAACAGAGTGGTGAAATCACTAAAGGGACACCCCTGGACTCAACCCAAGTCCATAAAGAGTCGAGTCCTTCACAGTTGCAAAGATTTGAGCTTAAATACCAAAGATCTCCAAAGAGAAAAGGTATTCAAGCTGGGTCTGCACAGGCTGACAATGCTCCACCTAGATCACAAGGTGGAGTACAGGCCTCAACATTCTGTCCTAATGAGGCTGTCGTGCAACAACACATCACAGAAGAGGGGCCTTCCAATTCTACACTTGACATTACATCAACTACAGTCGTCTCTGCACTTGTGGAAACACAAGGGACTGTTTTTGATCAAGAGGGCTTGATTTATCAAGACCTCAATACGTCTCTTGTAGGTGAGACAACTACCGATGGTCCTCACGATGTTGGTAGTCAAAGACTCATCACCACCACAAGGGGTGATCAGTCACTTGGTCAGTCTGGTACTCATTCATCCTCAAGGGATGTTCTGATGACTGCCAATGCTGAAGCTGATCAATCAAATCAGCTTCCTGAAGCAGGCAATGTACAGCTTGAATTCAATGTTAATTCTCCTCAAGCTGATGCCAGACTGACATCTTCAGATCCACCTCTTGAGACTCACTCTCATGAGGAAAATCGCCAAACAACTCCTTCAGCTCCACTACTTCTAAATTCACCTCAAATACTGACCTTCAGGGCCACCAGTGAATCCTCTGGAAGGGTTCAAGCTGAAAAGCAAACTGATGGCCCTCTCATTACGGCCAAATCCATATTAAAGGATGTGGCATCCAAGCTCACTGAGATGAATAATGCCCACAAGGCTGACATCACACAGCTTGGTGAACGTATGGATGCTTTACAGGGTAAACAGGTATTATTGCAAGATCAGCTTCAAGATATTGTGACAACTCAGTGGATTCTGGCAACCCAACAGAAAGAAATAAGGAAAGATACAAATGAAATAATGAGAATGGGTGCCAGATTGAGTGGTACAATCCAGGGTTGGAGTCAAGGGATGACTGAAATCAATGCAGAAAATAGAAGATATTTGGATCTTCTTGCCAAATCCCAATTAAGAATGAAGAAGTCAATGGGAACCAGATTCAAGGCCAATAGGCTAAGACTGCAGAAGCTAAACAGAAGGGTTCTCAAGACTTCACCAATCTGAAGACTCAACTTCAAGAAGTTGAAAATATACCTTCCAAAGTGGAAGAGTCTGAAGTTGAGCTGAGAAATAAAGTTGCAGCAATCAGCTCAACAGTTGATGAACTGAAGACTTCAAGCTCATCTCACACTACAAAATTGACTGAGCTTGATTCATACTTAAGAAATGATCTAACTCAGCTCATAAAGTCAATCAGCTCCAGTTCCTCTGCTCCCATTGATGATGACAAAAAGGGGGAGAAGGAAGTAGAAAGGGAGACTGTTGCAGTAGAAAGGGAAAATGTAGATGGTGAAGATGATGCTGCCACAATGGAAGGTGATAATGAAGTGAATGATGAAGAAGTTGAAGCTGTTGTGGCTATAATGAATATTGGAGCTGATCAGTCTGAAACTCAAGCTGAAATTCAAATTCAGACTGAGCCAGCTTCAACACAAGAACAAGGAGTAGTTGTTGAAGAGTCTGGTGATGAAGAAGAAGAAGGAGCAGATGCAAAAGTTGTCTTAGCTCTCCAAGCTAATGCAGATCTAATTGAATTTGAAGATGATGAAACCTCCTCTGATGATAGTGACAAGATTCCCATTGGGACTTACTTTACAGAAAGGAGAGGATCTGGATCAGCCTCAGCCTCAGCTCTTATTCAACCTTTGGAAACTCAAGCTGACCAAGATACTCAGCCTGGAGGCACACAGACTGAAGGTACCTCAAGACAAAGAAGTCAGCTAGAGATTGAGGAAGAAGCTGTTAAAAAGAATCAAGCCGAGATGGAAAGAAGACAGATTGCAAAAGATGCCAGATTGGCAAGGAAGCTGATCCTTGAAGAAAAAGAAAAAGAAAAATTTTTAAGGCTTCAAGATCAGCTCAATGAAGAAGAAAAGAGGCAGAGATTGAAAGAAGAAGAGGAACAATCACAAAAGGCTCTCCAAGAACTAGAAAAAGAGCACCTTGATGATTCTCCAAAGAAAAAGCAGTCAGCTCAAGCAAAGAAAAAGCCAACAGTTATCTCCAAGAAACAGTCAATGACAGAAAATGAGAAACTGGAAAGATTCAAGCTGACTAGGGCTATTCAAGAAGAGATTGTTGGGGTCAAGCTCACAAAGTCTAAAACAAGTAAA
Organism: Erigeron breviscapus; assembly: GCA_034093135.1. Classification (NCBI taxonomy): domain Eukaryota; kingdom Viridiplantae; phylum Streptophyta; class Magnoliopsida; order Asterales; family Asteraceae; genus Erigeron; species Erigeron breviscapus. The sequence goes on along the minus strand of CM067169.1, from coordinate 29,543,371 downwards.
TACCCCAAAATCCACTTGAAAAGAGAAGGTGACTCTGGTGCAAGTGAAGTATTGGAGATCTCTGAGTTGTTCACTCTTGGATATGCTGAATGTGTGGAGCTGTATAATCTTCTTATGTTAAACAAGCCAAGCAATTATGGCGTAGTGGCTGGTGACTTGTCCAGAAGATTTGACAAGATGAAAAGTTACAATATTGACACTTATGGACTGCCACAACCATTTGCTCCTGAAGATCATTCTGAAGCTGATGAAGATGAGACTGTGTCTGGTCTCAAAAGAAGAAAGAAGAAAGTAACCATTGAAGACTTGCTTAAAAGAAGAGAATTGCATGTCAAGATCCAAAAGTCTGGATATGGTGAAAAGATGGATAAGCTCAACTTCAGTTTGCCTCCTGAAGTTGCAAACCCAATAGAAGGCCAAATCATTGAAACCCCTGAACTTGGCATGATAATCAGAACTCATAAAGAAGAAATTGGGCTACAAAGAGATTCTGAGCTGACAATGGTTCCTAATGTACATCTATATGCTCTCAAGCTGGTCTGCACTCAAGTTGGTGACAACCAAAGCAGATTCCATCAAGCCCTAATGATTGAAGGCTCAAGAAGGGGGTATGATTTGAATAAGCCTGCTCCTGATCACATAAAGGAAGAGTATTATGAAAGCTTTCTTGATTAATTCCTAAACTCTGTCCTTTATGTAAGAAATGTTTGTAAATACTCTATGTTATGCTTTCATGTATTTTATTTTTTCAAAGTAAATAGAGTTCATCTTTTTCACTCAGTTTTTGTAAGTATATATTGTATAAGTTGAAAAAGATCAAAAGAACCCAAGGAAAAGATTGAAAAGGGTCAAATGTAAAATGTTATCAACTTGATAACCCTCTCAATCTGTTTAAGTATTTCTAGTCTGATCAAAAGAAGCTGCAAAGGTTTTGTCATCATCAAATAGGGGGAGATTGTTGGAGTCAAGTCACTCACATATTTCAAGATAGATTTGAAGATAACAAGCAACTCAAGAAATACTTAAATCCTTGGTTCTGGAGCTGAGTCAGCTTGGATGGTTCCAAGCTGAGTCAGCGTGAACATCTTCAGAATGAAGATGGTATCTCTCAAGCTGCATCAAATGAACTAGCACTTGGTCTAAATCGAAGATGAAGAACAAGGATAGAAGACCAAGCTGATGGGTGGAAGTCAGCTTGGATCTTACAGTCAGCTTGGAAGGTACATTGTCAGCCTGGAGTATTGCAAGTGCTCCAAGGTTATTATAACTTTGTATATATCATCAATCAACTGGATAAGCACCAGAAAGGACATTATAAAAGTGCCAGTTGTTGATTGTAAACATTCTATGAGGTGTCCATTTTATTGTTGCTGCACGATTTGTCTTGGTGAGCAAGAAGGGAACAAAAAGGACAATGTCACTGTCACCTAGTACTGATCATGCAGAGACCATTAGATCAAGACGCGTGGAAGAAAATGGACGACATCCAAGGCAGTGTTGATGCCTATACAAACCAGCCTTTGTGTCTCAAGAATGGGTACATCCATAACATTAACTCTCACAACGATTAAAGCATTCAGCTTGGATCCGTGTTGTACTCAGCTTAGGCTAGTAGAGTTAATAAACAAAGTTGTAACTTGCTATTCAGCCAAGTAGTTAGATTTGTAGGCTAATCTGTTCCACAACTACTTATAATTCTTTTTATTATTCAATAAAAGAATTGGTTGAAACTCAGCTTGCACTTTGTTCTTGGACTGCACTTTACTTACTGTCTTTATATTCTGTTTATTTACTTACTATTTCATTGATATGTTTATCTCAAGCTGAATATGGATAAATACTTTAAGATAACTTACATTCCGCATTTAAAAGTATTTTCAAGCTGATTAAGTTTAAAAGTTGTATTCACCCCCCCCCCCTCTACAACTCTTTGAGACATTTAAACCATCCTGTTATCTCCTTTGGGACCTATCACCAATGACTTTCACTAACGTTGGTTGGATATGGAATACTTATGATGTTTTGATTTGCTTTATATACTTCAGAGTTTTTTCTGGAAATAACAGTGCTAGTATGTTGTACTTGTACCTATTTACAGCAAGTTCATAGTTGGCTCAAGTGAAAAAATTAAACATCGAAATCAATATGTGCGTTTTAGTTTCTGCATATACTGTAACACCCGACATTTAAAAATATGGATTTTCAAAAATTTCACCTAACGGTGTGAAAACATAACGGAAGCAAAATGTCTTTTATTCAAGACGGTGTTACTAATCAATATCATCACATCAATCAAATGAAAATCCAAAGGCACCAACATAAATGCCACAAGCTATTACATATGTTTTGTCTTGCTTAAATCCAAGACATAATAAAGTCATAAATATAGTCATAATTTAGTCCAAAGGTAAGGCTACTAGCAGGTGTTAAATATCTTCAAGCAACTATTCAGCCTCACATAAAGCTTCATTATCTCAAACCTGTTTATCCTGAAGGCACAACGTATTAAGAAAGCAAGTGTTAGCTAATAAATTAGCTAAGTAAGATAACACATAATTTCATAAACTTTTGTCCGTTTAAATCATTATAAAAAGTTCCATTTTACATCTTAACACGCATATCATAAATACACACATATTATCACCACATATCATTACATTAACATTATAGGATACATATATCAATGATCCTAGATGTGCCTATTCACATTTACAACTCATACGTTTTTATCATATCATCTCATTAGATGTGACATAAGTCACTTACATTAGTCGTGACATAAGTCACTCATCACATATAAGGTGAGTGGTTGTGTGTAGGCGGTCATTTGACCTTACAGGGAACCTCACACCCGACTTGATGGGTAGACCTTATGGTGGTCCATCTTTGTCGTTAAGGAAAGGCAAAGCCAATCCAGGAGTATACCGTATGTCATTGACATTGGTGGCGGACTAGACCTACCCGGAGATACTCAAACACGTTCGTCCACGTCACAAGTAGCAACTCAAGTGACCACATCACGCACTAGCCCACACAAGGCTAATACGGGTTAAGTTTAACACTTTCACATCAATTAGCTCGAGCATTTCATCATATATATAGTTTAGGTGTCCATGTTTTCCTAAACTAATCATCACATATCGTCATTTTTACGTTTGGGCCCTTAAACGTGCATGTGTCATGGCATTCCTACAAGTCTAGTGAACTAGATGTATAGGCCACATATTCAATACATAACACATATCCACATGCATACAATCATAACATTAAGCATCATCATAACTACGAAAGCATTCACATATTCATATATTCATCATCAAAACGTAAACTACATAAACATGCATATCAATATATCATAATATCACCCATATGATTCCCATATGAACCCGAACCCACAAACCTTATATAAAGATACTACGGGGATGTTAACATATGAAAATCTATGTTTTGTTGTACCCTCAGGTGTCAAAGTAGTGTATCTTACCTCGAAAAGAATGATATTGAAACTGGACTCTTTATTCCTTATGGATGTCACAATCTATGTTTTGGGCCCTTTGTCTCCTTTTGTTCTTGCACTTCACGTGAGCAACTACCACCACCATAATTATTTTCTAGTCTGTAGTCCATATTAATATTTGTAGTATATGTAGCATTTTAGCATCGTCTCGCTGTCTTGTGTCATATAAAATCCATTGGCATGTAAGTTGAGTTAATAAATGACAATTACTTCATTCGCATCTACCGTGAACCTTCATATATTATCGAGTTTGGACGAAAACGTATTGTCGATAACAAGTCCTATGATCTCAAGCCCTCTTAATTTGTTCTTCCCTGGTCGCCGCTTCTTTTTGAGTATTTTCGTTCGGTTTCTATTATACGGTTGTAGGGTTTTTTCCTTTTGTGAATTATGTTTTGTTGTAGCCACTAAGTTATGGGATATCTATATATCTTTGAGATACATATATCACTACTAGAAAAAACACCTTTAATGACACCGAATGCGTGTCATAAAAGGGGTCAGATGACACGCATTTTGGTGTCATAAATCGACCCGTCATAAATTTTTATGACACGCATTTTCAGCGTCATAAATTTATGACACCCTTTTACGACACGCATTTTATGACATTATTTTATGACACCGTATTTGCGTGTCATGGTTCAATTTTTTTTAAAAAAATATTTTTTATAAAATTATTAATATCCACACATTAAATAATAGTTAATCTCATAATACAAATAAATACACAAATAGCAAAAGAGCGCATTTCATATATATCAAAACAATGTGTTTCATACAACCACAAGTTATTTTAAAATTCTAAAACTAACCATAAAAGTTAATCACATCCATATAATCACTAAATCTAATATTTGATCTTTCAGTAGTTTACTTGCAACTGTCGATAAATATAGTGTCACTGCCCAGATGCAGGACGGCTCCTTGAAAATACAGCACCAATGCCAGAAAATGTTCGGCCAAAAACACTTGAAGTAGGACTTGTGTCTTCTGCCAACCCGTTTGATGCCCTGGAAGTGTTCCCCGATTCAACTGTTTCTGCACATGAGATCCCATGAGGCTGCAGTAAAAATATTAAAGCTCATTTACACATATTTTGATTGCAAACTTAAAAGAATGCTAATAACCAATGTGAATTATCTAAAACATGTAAGAACTTGATGTCATTTTAATGGATCTGGTGAGATGTAAATAGCCAAAGAAGAAAAACCCTACCAATCCTCCAGCAACAAGATGATCAAGCATTCCTGGGTAGGTGGGTTTCGTTTCAAAACTAAAGAGCAACCAATTAACAAAATATACGATTTTCCGATACTCAACCTGTACATAAAGCACGGAAATTTTCAGCCGTTTGGGGTTTCCAATGCTTATGTCAAAATACACTTTGCTTGTTACTTTTGCTTGTGTAGCTACCTCCTGAGTGCAAAAGAAACACACTACTATTAGCGTTTATCCCCTAAAACACCTACATACTTTTTGAGCAAAAAGCTTAAAGGTCATCCAACAGTTCTTCATCCAATTGGGCCACTAAAAGATAACATTCAAACTTAAATGTTTAATTTGAATACACCAAAAGATAACATTCAAACTTAAAGATAACATTCAAACTTAAAGATAACATTCCTACCGACTCAAATATTCAAGGAGCATCAAAATTGAGACCTGTAAAATTTATAACAATCTTCAGCTCAACTCACCGAGATTTATCAAGGCTTTTAACATGAGCAGTCTCGGTGCTCTCAGCCTGAACAGGTATGTCTCTGCTGGGCATGTTGGGTAATGACCTTGGTATCCCTGTAAGTTTGGTACCAGTATCGACACTTCTAGACCCTAACTCCCTGTATAAAGTTTTAAATGGGATTCACTTTGTGACTTCACATGTTCTGATAAATTTCTTTTTTTTTATCAATATCTTGTTATATAAAACACCGAGGCTAAAGAGTGACACATGACAGTACCTTCGGTGGGAGAAGGATCGGTGTTAGTTTCTTTTGTTCCAACGCTTTAAGCCTGCATCCCAAGGCCTGCAAGTAGTCCAATGACCATTGGAGGCAGTATGTATCAACAAATGGTAATTTATATTTGCATAAAAGACCATTACATACCTGCATTTCGTTAGTAAAGGACTTGGAGAGATCATTACGCAAGTTCGACATGAACACTCCAATCTAAAATTAAGACCAAAAGCAGAATGAGACATGCGCAGGTTATAGATCGTTGAGACCGCTGCTGCTGCTGTTGTTGTTGCTGCTGCTGTGATGGTGCTTGGCTATGCCTAAGAGTCGAAGATATCTCTGGCAGGCTACATGAGATACCTGATCTCCTCCTTATTTCATATCATCACCAAATTTGGAATATTAGAATAACTTTACATCTTAATAATGATTCTATTAAAAAAGGATATATCTTGAGTTCATTAATGATAAAAGGTCTAATTAAGGATTGTTACCATATAGTTAGAAAAACCCAAATACGAAATAATGTAGATTTGTCAAACCAATAGAAAAGTTGTCAAAAGTAAACCTTCAGTGCATACCCCCTAAATTATTCGATTTCAAAATATCACATTACTACATGAATAAGATCACTTTCTATTTATATTATCCACTTTAATTATATAAAATCATAGATTTAGAACAAAAAGCCTTCGGGCATCGACCTGACCAAACCTGTTTAAACATATACAAAAGTTGCCAGCCTGATCTTTGAGGGTCCTCAAGTAAACCCTCAATCCCAAACATCTGACCCAATTCCTCTCGCAGCTCATGGTAGCTGTTGAAACGGGTGATGTCCAATGACCTCCCTACACACCCTGGTTTGTATACCTGCAACCACATACACACGCATCCCCCCTTGTCAGTTTTAAACCAGAAATTTGTTCTTAAAAACAAGGTAAAATTAATGAATACGCAATGTAGAAGAATAAAGGCCAATTGGATTAAATGAGTCGCAAGTCGCCCAAAATGTGTTTTTGCTGAAAAAAGGGCCCAAAATCGTTCTATTTAGCGAAAATTTTCGCAAATCACGCTAACTAAATTTAAAAAAAAAAAACAAAAACAAAAAAATGGACAAAAAGTTACTGTTTTGACGCTTTACCCGACCCACCCATATTGCCACCTTTGGTTACCATATCAAGGGTTGCACCTTCACAAATGTTCTGTTAGAATTAGACTGCTAGTGCTGCTTGGTACTGCTGATTGAGATTACTTTGCAGGAGTGACGGATCTACCCTGTGTTGCATCCATGGCAAATTAAGCAAAAAGATTTAGCATGGACAAAAGTTTTTGACACATAGACAAGAAAATAGTCAATCCTTCACAACATATATGGATAAAGAACCCTTTCACTATCACACACAGACATAGATGTGATACTTATATATGAGTTCTTTACCAAGATGCACACAAATCAATTCCATTACAAACTGCAACCATTATATACAATTTAAATTTTAACGTTTCATGAACCAGAGTTTCCACTTTTCAGAAAATCTTTAACATTAAGTCCAGTTATTCACCAAAGCTCCTAAACTTTAGGTCTTCACATAAACAAACATATTAACACTATAAAAGGTCACTATCAGTTCATCACAATCAACGCTGAAACTTTGCACAAATGAACTAATCCGTATCAAGCATTCACTCAAACGTAATCAGTTTATTTCCTGAACTAATCCACATTACAAACACAAATATTCTACATCTCAAACTCCTAGTCACCACAAATCATACAGTTTCAGCTCAATCTCTCAAAAACACTTAGTAATCTTCACTAATACACGCAAATTTTACACTTTAAAATTAAGGATCAGTTTATCACAATCGACACTGAAACTTCGCACAAATGAACAAAATCAATTTATTTCCTGAACAGCTAACATATTCATCATATCATCATCTACATCAAAAACCTAAATATATCTAGATATATTTTTGCATTCAATAAACTATAATCAATATATATACATATATACATGTATTCATATACAAATAATATATAAACAAAAAGAGAGTGAAATTAAAATTACCCTTTTAACAGGAGGGAGGTAAAGGGCTTCGATTTTGACTGTAATGGGGCTTCGATTTGAACCTTTGGAGCTTCGATTTTGATAATAAATTACTAGATTTACCAACATTAATACCACTAAACGACGACGTATTCACAGCTTTCACTGGCGAGAAACTTCGGGGAGCTGAGACCGAGCCGACGTTTGACTGAAACAAGTAAATTAATAAATAAATAAATCAACAGATTTATTTACAATAGATAGATATAGATAGATTATATGTGAATTAAATAAAACTTATGGTTTACTACTAAACAGAGTTACACTACACTTTTTTATGACACTAAAAATTGCGCGTCATAAACCCTTCAGATTTTACAAATTATGACAGTATTTTTATGACACCCGTTTTTGCTTGTCATTAAAATGCGTGTGTCATAATTTAGGTGTCATTAAAGGCTATTTTTCTAGTAGTGTATTAACGAATTTGAAGGAGTTTAGTCGGTTACTCGTGTAATACCGTATGTCTTATAATTTGATTCTACTCCATGTATCCTCTTTCACGATTCACCCCCTTCTCTTGCTTTGTGTCACTTCTTATGTCATTATTATTTTGCGATAGTATTTATTATGTGTTTAAATGTGATTAATATGTATATTTAAAAGTATATGGACGAAGAAAGTCTTACTTAACGCCCATTGCATCTTAACTAATGGTAGGAAAAACCTTATTGTTAATTGCCATATTTATATTCAATGTACCATATAAAGCCACACAATTAATAAATATTCACATCCAATCATGCTTAATGACTCTAGCATACCAAATGTCGAGACGAATAAAATTTGGGATGTTACATATACGTACTTCCAAAATCTATGTATGCAACGGCAACATGAATTTTAGTGTTATTAGTACGGACACAAAGTATATAAATTTTAGTGTTATTAGTCATTTTATGCAATTGTGGTTAGATCGACCACGTCACCAGCACAGTCAATCCGAGGGCATGACTGGCGGTGGAGGTCCCACTACCGTTCTGGAGGAAACCAGCTAAATGCTAGAAAAAACCCCAAGCCCCACCTCATTGGCAAGGACTCCAATATGCATTTCAAAAGTTACGAACCCATGACCAACATTTGACTGAAGACATAAGGGGCATTAAATGTTCAGTTGGGTTTCTCATCTCAAGGTATTTTCCATGAGGATGGGGTTGGAGGTCCAGCAAATCGCTGGTTAAAATTGCCTTCAGCACGTCTGAATCAAAATTAACTTTAAAAACATAAAATAAAATTTGTTTACTAGACTTTTTTTTTGGGCTAGGGTCATATTTGTTTTTGGGTTGGGTTCAATTTACTTCATGTACCAAAATCCTAGAGTTTGGGTTATTTTTAGTTGGGGTCTATCTCCCCCACTCCTATAAGGTTGCATCTGCCCCTGCCAGTTGTATGCATACATGATTTTATTTGTTTGTCTGTGAACAATTAGCATTAGTTCATGATATGATAGTGAACAATATCTCTTATATAAATAAAACAAAATTCTTATGACATCGTTAATTTCTAAACAATGCTTAATTGTCATTATTAGACATTTATATATTATTTCTTTTTTATTATATTGATTTATAACATCATCCTATTTAAAGTTTAAATCATTTTATATAAAAAAAATTTTTGTCTTGATTTATAACATCATCCTATTTAAAGTTTAAATCATTTTCTAATTGATTTATGATTTATTTCTTTTCTAGCTTAAGTATCATGTATATTAAAATGTAATTATCTTTTTTTTATTTATTTAAACGACTATATGTCAATTTTTAAAAATAGTATCACCATCTCTTTTCGTCTTGATATTATCAATCAGCCTGGGTATATTAAATAAAAGACAATTGTTATGACATCATCATTTTATAAAAATAGCTTATTTGTCATCTCTAATTTTTTTAAAGTTTAGTTTTTTTTGTTTAATTTACTTATGATATCATAAGCACTTCACTTCTTTAGATTTATTTCATTTTTATTTTAGTTATCTATGATGTTCTTTTTGTATAAACAAAATAAGTTTGTATTTTCTTTTGAAAACTCTAATATTTTTTATATGGCCTTTTAAATTTCAAACATTTAAATAAGTAGATTTTTAAATTATCCGCATATTATGTTGGTTCATAAGTTAATTATATTTTTTTTTATTAACTTCATGTATGGAGTATTTTTTATTATCGAGTATCATATATCTATGCTAAATCTAATATGGTAAAACCCAACGCCAAGATGCAAACTAAATTATAGCCCGAATACAAAATAAAAGTGTTGAGTGAAGGCAAATAACAATAGTATATAAGTATAGGGTTATAAATGAAGGGGTGGGTTATTTATAGTACAAGCATTTGAAAAAGTACAAAAAGTACAAGGTTTTTTCTCATTTTCTTCCTTCTTCCTTCCATCTCCGACCACCACCACCACCACCATGATCATCTCCGACCACCACCATGATCCTCCGGCGACGACGACCATCTCCGGCGACTTACACATGTGTAAGTTAACTTTCCGGCGAGAATCAGGTTCGTTTTCGGATGGATACGGTACGGGCCAGAGGCCCTTATCCGTTCTAAACTGACCGTCAAGGGACGCATATGGGAATCGTATGGATTTGATGGGCGGCGATCCAAGAGATGGTGACGGTTTGCTACGGTACAGGCGAAGCCCTACTAAAAAAGTTGTACTTACACATGTGTAAGTCGCCGGAGATGGTCGCCGTCGCCGGAGATGATCATGGTGGTGGTAGTGGTGGTCGGAGATGGAAGGAAGAAGAAGAGAAAGTACCTTGTACTTTTTGTACTTTTTCAAACTCTTCGTACTAAAAATAACTTTCCTTTATAAATGAAATTCTAAATATAAACAAATCTGACTTTCAACTTTTGGTAAGGGGTAAAAATATAGAAACTGATAATAATGAAAATAGAAAAATTGATTGGTCGGCTATAACTCACCGACTTCAAAAGGCTTATATAAAATAATTATTAGGGTTATCCCAAAGAGATCTTCTGCCGTCTTCCTGCAAAATCGGTTTGTCGGTTCAGAAGAGTTTCCAAGGAATGGCTCTCTCTGCTCACCGAACCCGCGTTCATAAAACCCCATCAAAACACCCTCAAACGTAATCACCTCCTCTTCACCAGCAACCGTCGTAGGTCCTTGTATTCACACCCGTTGAATCACCATGAACTAGTATTAACACCAACCAACCGTCTCGTTGAATTGGGTCAGGCTATAAATTTCCATGGATCCTGTAACGGTCTTGTCTTGATATCCAGTAAGTATAATTTCGACGACATACTCGTGGTTTTCAACCCTACTACCCGGAAATCCGTGCGATTGCCCAAATCTGGTTTTAATGATGAGCAGCCATGGCGTATCTCATATGGAATTGGTTATGATTCAGTTACGGATGATTACAAGGTTATTTCCCTCGCTACTTTTAAAGATGAAAATTTTCGTTTTACCAATTTTGCGTCTCTTTATAGCCTTAGAGATAAAACTTGGAAGCGGCTGGGTGATTTTCCTAGCCCTAGAGATAAGCGGCTGCATGATTTTTACCATGTTAATGGTGAACATGGTGTTTATCTTGATGGGTTTCTTAATTGGATTTTTTGGGAAGGAATTGTTAGTTTTAGTTTAGCAGAGGAGCGTTTTAGTGTAATCCCAGTAGTTCCAGATGATTTTGATCTTCTTCATATCACGTCATATTCGGATACCAGAATTACAGTCCTGGGTGGAAAGCTTGCAATCTATCGTAATTCTACTGTTTTGTTGATGAATGAATACGGAAACAAAGAATCTTGGATCACGCTTCGACTAGATAGATTGGATGAAATTCCTATGGAGAACACAATGATTTTCTATGACAACAGCAAAATTTGTGTGGCCTGCATCAATGGTAGCATCAACGGTGTCATTGTGATATATGATTTTGACAAAAGAACTTGTAGTAGAAACGTTTATCTTTGGGATCCAGATAGATTCACAATTGAAGGTACGTATATGGAGAGCCTGGTTTCCCCAAAAATCAATGCATCTCATCAATTCATTTAAGCATGACTTGGTTTATATTATCTAGTAATTATGGCTTCTAGTTGTTCTTCTTTTCATTGTAAACTGTAAAAGCAAGCAAATGACTTTCATTAACGTTGGTTGGATATGGAACACTTATGATGTTTTGATGTCCTTTATATACTTTAGTTTTTTTTTTCTTTTCACGATGCTAGTATGTTGTACCTATTCATAGCAAGTTCATAGTTGGCCCAAGTGAAAATACTAAACATTGATTTTTTTTTCTTGGACATGATCTTCAGGAAACAAAAACTACGGACACAAAATAATGCTATATACATTTGGCTGTTTTGGGTTGGGGATTCACATTGAATTTTAGTGTTATTAGTCATTTTATGCAATTGTGGTTGTACAAGGCAGGATGGATAGGGGGGCATGTCCTTTTTGCGGATGCTGGGTGCTAATGTCTAATGTACAAATCATCTAACCTTTGAAATCTAAGCTTTCCACTAATTTGATTACACAATGGGGATGAGTTTTGGGATGTACTCGTAGCTTTTGTTTCATAATATGTTTTTATCGAGTCGTTTTGATGATTACACAACCTTTTGTTGGTTCCATCGTTTTTTTTTTTAAACTGGTAATTGACCTTTTGATTCTACATCTGGAAGTATCAAATTTTGCTTCGAAACAATGTGTCAATGTCAGAGTCAAAATCTTCACTAGACATAAATGAGTCATCTAGCTTCACATGTATTTTTACATCTCAGGTTTCCAATATGAGCTACAGGGTGGAGATAAGTTTCTAAAATTCTGTGTGTAAAAATGCTGAAATCATGTTGACATGTTGTATGACAATTGTTTTCGTAGTTGGCAAACAAGAGAATTTAGTGAGCTTTAATCTCAATTTCTCGCAGACTTCTTTTGCTTGTTATGCGCTTTTCTGATTTGGTATATTTAAATTTTTGATCTCCAGCTTAGTCCCTTGCTTTCTCCTGGTTTTGTCGCTGCCCCGAGCACGAGTGAAAAACCCGTTAAGTGCCTGAAATCCGTCCTTGACCCAACAAATTAACTATCCCAGACCGATCGGGATTTTTTGGATATCAGGATTCTCCATTGGGGTCAGGACCTTTTTTTTCCATTCATACGTATTGTTGGGACCCAGTCTCAATATAAAAAAGAAAATCATGACTTGACTGAAACAAGAGAATGAATAAAACTAGTAAAGTTTTGAGCAACAATCCAAAGACTGTCTGGCAGGCAATATACAACAAAAAGTATACTGGAAGATCAAACCGCTTGAATGTAGAATTGTGTAGTTCCATATTGCATATATAGGTTTTAATAATAGATTGTTTGAACTTATATACCTGTATATTACAGAATCAAATACTAGCCCCTGCCAACAAAATGAATCTTGGAATCAAACACTAACAAAATGCAAGCAAGAGGCTAAAAGTAGTAGCATATATACATAGTAATCACAAAACATATACTCATATGATATTGATGACCAAAAACAAGTATATCAATAAAATCTGATTCCATCAATATCTAATGAAACGACGACATTTTTAGAGGGAGAGTTATGTCTCTTGTTCATTTAAAACCCATACCGATAATCTTTAACTACTAAAACATAGTCAAGTTCTACATTCATCAACAAAATATGAAACATATTATCTCAAAACTAACTGAACTGAAAACAAGTGAAATGTAAAATGCAAACCAAGCCGTAATTACTCCAACACATGTCCCTTCACCTGGATCTGTTGATTGCTAATTGGTTATTCTGACTTTTTTGGGGGAGACAAGGCTTTCGACATACATATCTCTAACATCCAAGTCCTTCAAATTCTGACGAGTGACAAAAAGTTTACGAAAACGTCCATTTTCAGCGTTGTATATCAACATAAGGTCACGGCATACGAACAGAATCTTGCCATGGTGATCAAAAATGAAAAATCATTGGCTCCATAATTGGAAATTCGTTAAGTGACGTGAGTCCATTAAGTAAAATCCTAGTCCAAGATTTTCTTACCCCGTACTTATACTTGAAACCGGAGCCGACAATTCGACATTAAGTAGATGGACTTAGGCGCCTGAATGTTGCATAAGCTCAAACCACTGCAATTGGGTAGTGTAAGAATCAAGGTGGTCAACAAATATACCAAAAATTGAGAATCTATACAGTATACAAGAAAAGAAAAGAAGATGAGATATTCATAGCTTACTTGTCTTAATAAATCAGCAAGTGTTCTTGGAAGAGTTTCAATGTCCTTCAAGATGACGTAGAAGGGGAATGGGAAGGAATCCATATATTTTACCAGGCGACACTTTCCAGTTTCAAACGAAGCTTCCTGAAAATAGGAACACAAATAAACATCAATACTTGATATTTTCAAGTTCCAAGTACCCCGGAATCCATATTAACGACAACACTATTACAGCCATAGTGGGGCAGCACCATTATAATCAGATGTGGCTGAATCAGCAAGGTGTGGCAAACTTTAAGTGGTTATATGCATTAAATAAAACTGGAAAGACTTCATAACATTTCTAGCTGTTCAACAGGCTCAACTTGTTTGACACACTCACTGTTTTAATTAAACTGTTCGGTTTATAACGTTTAAGATACCAAGTCGACACATGCATAAGCTAACGAGTAACAAAAGGAAGCATCATACCAAAACGTCAGTTATTGATTCCTTTGGGTTATCCAAAAGCAAAAAAGCAACCATTCGTCTTTTGCTCAAAATGTCTCGAACGCAACGCTTCAGATTCTCCTAAACATATAAAAGATATAGGAATCAATCAGTAAGTAGAAGGTAGAAATCGACGTTGAGATATCTGACTACTAACGACAATAAGGGTACCTTCTCATGAAGACGACCATCAGCTATGATTAAAACAAGCTACTCTAAAGAATTTTGTCCAGATGATAATCGAGCATTCAATACCGCCGAATCCAACGTATTATTCAAATATCTCAGAAGGTCAACCATGGGTTCATCGGCTATCGTGTTCTCTTGCTTAAAAGTCAGACTCGAGAGCATCTAAACATGTTAAGAAGACCCAGTCAATAACAGTGCCAAAAAATATCAAATTAAGTTGACTATCTTAAATGAGTATGAATGTAGTCTCAAAACGTCTTGGGTTTGAGATACAAAAAGGGTTAGCACGCAGCTTGTTGCTGTTTGCCTTCTATTTCTCTGTAAAGTGTTGTCGATTCAATATATATATAATTCTTTGAATATAAACGTTTAGAAGAATGGGTGCGTTGACAATAGACCCATTTAACAAAATTAACCAGATTGCCACCTTCCTAAAATACTAACCTTAATTCCAGATTCCCCGGTGAAGGGCTGATCAAAGTCGTGTAGTAATTGTATATTTCCCTTTTCCCCAAAGCTTGCTACTGCTAAGTTTCCTACTTCTAGTTGAGACATTGCACGGCAAACTGTCACCAAAGCTTCAATAGCAACATTCCCGCAATTATTCTCTGACATGCTGCGGGAATCATCGACAGCAATCACAACTTGATAGTTACGCTTATTAGGCCGTGTCCGTCTCAACCATATTTTATCTTTCCGGTAGTGACTTGCAATATATGGTATTACCTGGAAATCACCAATATAATTATCAAAGAAACCACGAGAAATATTTAAGGAATAGGCAAGAAGTAGCAGAATTAAAAATCATTTGCTTTGAATTCTCTCATTCAAAATAATATTGTTTTCGTAAGGGGTAATAAATGTTGGCAGGAATCCTATATAATCATACAAAAATAAACCAGTACCCAACCTGCCTTGCTACCTTTAAAACAACGTGCCAAAAAATTTGTACCTTTTTCATGTTTATCCGTTTTCCAGTCTTATAGTCCCCATATTAGTTTTCTCTCTCTAGTTTTTTCTCTCTGGGTTTTTTGGAGCCGATATTTCCGCTAAAAATTTCAAATCCATTGCTTAATTTCTTCTTAATTTTGTTTTGTTTTTAACAATTTCTTCCATGGATCCTTTGATTCATACCCCGGTACCTCCAGATCCTGGAGATTCTCGTGAAACTGTTGCTTGCCAAACCCCAGTCTCGGGTTTCTCGCAACCTCCGCCTTGTATTGATTCATCTCCAGCTTCAATTCGTGAACGTAGGAAATTGCGGTCTGATTCAATTGATAAGGATAATGTGAAATCAATTGCTTCTAAGTCCAGGAAAGCAACGAAGTCGACGAAGAAGAGTATGAAGGATATTACTCGATTGGTTTTTTCTGAGAAATTTGTTAATATTGTGGATTCAGGGGGTGATAAGGAGAATAAATGTGTGAATAAACAGGATGATGCTCAGGGAAGTAGAGCTGTGAAGGATGTTGTGGATTTGTTTGAGGGCAAGCTTCAGGAGCCATTTTCTAACGTTGAGGTAAATTCTCTTACTCATAAGGATGGTATTTCTGTAGATAATGTTGTGGATATTGAAAATTTTCCTATGTATGGCCTGAAATCTGGTGAGAAGGGTGATGTGTTTGTAGGAAATGTAAATGTTAGCAAAATTATTGATAATTTGGGCAAAAATAATGAATATAATTCTGATTTTGCTAGTAACAATATGAATAAGTTGAGTGATAATATTGATTTGAATAAAGTGAGTAATAATAATGTTTCTAATGGTGATTCTAATGAGAATGGGGGAGGGGTTACTGGTGATGTTGATGATAGAGTGGAAGTTGAGGAGATTAATAATGATGATGATAGTGGTATGGAGTGTGATAATCTAGCTAATCAGGGTAGAAATGTTAATCCTATTGATTCAAATAGTCATGTTTTTTTGTATGCTGCTGATGAAGAAATTTATAGGAGTAATGGTTTTGGTAGGAAAGTTTTGAGAGAGGATTTGGGTAAGAATATGGAAATGGGTGATGCTGCTGGTAGTGATAGTGTTAAGAATACTGATGAGGGTCAGGATGGTAAAACTGTTCCTAATGTGTGGAAAGAAGCTAAAACTAGTTTTGTTGAGCTTATGAGGAAGGCTAATGAAGAAACTCATGCTAAATTGAGTTATATTCCTCCTTGCATTGGTGAAGATGGTAATTCTAGAGTTGTGTTTTCAAAGGAAGAATTAAAAGTTTGTGAAGAAGTAGTGTCATTACATTTGTGTGGGTACTTCTATGGAGTACCAGGTTGTGAGTTCAAATGTAAGAAGATTATGGAGGGCTTATGGATTGAAAGATGTGTCAAAAAATGCAGCTGGATTTTATTTTTTCAAGTTTAATGATGAAACTGGTATGAAGGAGGTTTTAGAGAATGGACCATGGTTGATTGAAAATGTTCCTTTGATGCTGAATGTGTGGGAGCCTGGAATGGGATTACAAAAGATTGAACCATCTAAAATTCACATCTGGGTTTGTTTGCATCAATTAGGACTGGAATTGTGGAATGGTCTTTGTATAAGTAAGTTGTTGAGTTTATAGGGGTTCCATTGTTGATGGATAGAGTTACAATGGATAGATGTGTTAATAAAACTGGTAGAATGGGATTTGCAAGGGTTTTAGTGGAAATTATGGCAGATAAGGAATTACCAAATGAAATTGAAGCTGTTTTTCCTGCAGTTGGTATGAGAGGAGAAAGAGTGGTTAGGTTTCCTGTTACTTATCAATGGAAGCCTCCCCTGTGCACATTCTGCAAGACTTTTGGTCACACTACCAAATTATGTAAGTGCAGGCCAAAAACTGAAGAAGAGGTTGCTGCTCAGATACTTAAAGATTCTTTGAAAGTGAATGTGGTGGATAAGATAGTCTCTGATGAGGGTTTAGGTGATGAGGAAGGGTTTATTAAGGTAGGAAGAAGGAATAAGGGGGGAATAAGGCAGAATGGGGGTTTTAATTATAGACAAAATGGTAATTTTAATAGGCAACATGGTTTTAATAATAATGGTGGAAATAGGAGAAGTGTTTTTGAGAGGATGGGTAATAATTGGAATAATTATGGAAATAGGGATAACAATGGAAGTATTGGTAATGGTAAAAGGGATATTTCTGGTAATAATGGTGATTTTAAACAGAAAAAGGGTAATTTAGGGCCTGTGCAAGACAGATTAAAGGAGAGTGGTCCTGTTAATGATGATGTTACTCATTTTCATACTAATGCCTCTAGTAGTGATAAGCAGAATCCATCATCTTTTGAGCAGCCTGTTAAAAAGAAGGATCAATTAAATATTAATAAGAATTATTATTATACTAATAATAATATTAATAAGCAGCAGAATGCTTCAGTTAAACAAATATACAAGGTTGTGCATGATTTAAGAGATTCTGGTAAGGATAAGGAAGTCAAGGAGAGTGGTGGAGTGCCTATCAATATTTCAAACAGTTTTGGTGTTTTGGCAGAAGATAATATGGATGAGGTTGATAGGGGTCTTACTGAAGAAGAGTTTGAAGAGGATTGGGATGTGGAATTTGGTATGTATGAGTACCAGAAGGAGCAGGTGATGGCTTTCATTAATTCAGGAAGGCAACCAGATAAACAGATTGTTGATTCATGGTCTGTGGCTCAATATGAATTTTATGTGGCTAAATGTGAAGAAGCTGGTTGTGCTTATGAGGAAAAAGATGATGTTAGTTCAGATTTGGGTGAAACCGGGCAATTTATGGAACTGGATGAAGGAAAGGCTTTGAAAAAGGCATCACCAGTGGTTGAAGGTGCATCTTGCCATCTTCCTCACTTAATCTTTAATAATGTTACTTAAAATGTTAGTGTGGAATGTTAGGGGGTTATCTAACTCTACTAACCAAAATGATGTTATTAGATTAGTTGAAGAAAATAGATTTAGTTTATGTTGTTTTATAGAAACTCATTTGAATAAGCAGAATTTGGTCAAAGTTGCTAATAGAATGTTTGGCCAATGGAGTTGGGTTTCTAATGCTCCTGTTTGTACGGGTGGGACTAGGATTATGATTGGCTGGGATCCTAATATTGTTAGGGTGATGGTTATGGATATTAATGCACAGATTGTAAACTGTTTTATTGATCCTGTAAATGGGGATAAAGGTTTTCATTGTTCATTTATATATGGTTTCAATAACATGGTGCCTAGGAGGAAGTTGTGGAGTAGGTTAACTGTTCAAAAGCAGGCTGTTGGTGGAAGTCCTTGGTTAATTGCTGGGGATTTTAATACCACTTTGGACCCAAATGAACATTCTGCAGGAGGTTCTGGTATAAATAATAGTATGGAGGAGTTTATGGAGTGTGTAAAGCAGATTGAAGTAGATGATATTTGTAGGTCTGGGTTGCATTTTACTTGGAATAAGGCACCAGGGAGAACTGATGGTATTATGAAGAAATTGGATAGGGCTATGGGAAATGTGGAGTTTATGACTGGTTTTCCCAATTCTAATGCTATTTTTCTGCCTTTCTTTAGATCTGATCATTCCCCTATTATGATCAATGTGCCTGATGTACCAAAAGCCAAACCAAAACCTTTTAAGTTTCATAACTTCCTTGCTTTAAAGGATGATTTTATTCCTATTGTAAGGAAGATTTGGGTGAAGGAGGTACCTGGTTATGCCATGTATTCTCTGGTTTCTAAATTGAAGATGCTCAAAGTCCCTTTGAGAAGTTTGAATACTAAGAATGGTAATGTGTTTGTGAAAGTTAAAGAAACTAGAGCTCAACTTGCTGAGATTAAGGGAAAGTTGCTTCTGATCCTTCTAATATTGATTTGAGGATTAAAGAAACTGTAACTTTAAAAACCTATAATGATGCTATTAGGGATGAAGAACTGTTTTTAAGGCAAAAGTCTAAGGTTCAGTGGTTAAAGGAGGGTGATCATAACTCTAAATTCTTTCATAAAGCTGTAAAGGGGAGGATTAATAAGAATAGAATTGACACTGTGGAAGATTTAAAGGGGGATAGATTTTTTGGTACTCAAGTTCCTGAGCAATTTATCAAGCATTTCAAAAGTGTGCTTGGCTGTAGTTCTACTATGATCCCAATTGAAGATCCTGGTAGCTTGTTTGTTAGAAAATTGAGTAGGGAGGATGCTGATTGGATGGTCAGACCTATATCTGATCTTGAGATTAAGGCAGCTCTTTTTGATATTGACAATGAGAAGGCACCTGGGCCTGATGGATTTTCTTCTAAGTTTTTCAAGGCTGCATGGAGTGTTGTGGGGACTGAGTTGTGTAATGCTGTACAGGATTTCTTTTATAATGGAAAATTGTTGAAGGAAGTAAATGCTACAGTTATTGCTTTGGTCCCTAAAACTGATACTCCTAATAAAGTGTCAGATTTTAGGCCAATAGCATGCTGTAATGTAATTTACAAATGCATAAGTAAGGTAATTGCAAACAGGATTAAGGGATTTCTGGATAAAATTGTAGATGAAAATCAGAGTGCCTTTATCCCAAATAGGCAGATTAGTGATAACATTCTGTTATCCCAAGAGCTGTTTAGAAATTATCATAGAAGAAGGGGTCCACCTAAATGTGCTTTTAAAGTTGATATACAGAAGGCATATGATTCTGTGGAGTGGTGTTTTTTGGAGAAATGTTTGTTGAACTTTGGGTTTCATGTTTGTATGGTCAAGTGGATAATGGAGTGTGTGACTTCACCCTCATTCACAATTGCTATAAATGGGGAGCATAAAGGGTATTTTAAAGGAAAGAGAGGCCTTAGGCAAGGGGATCCTATCTCCCCATATCTTTTTACATTGGTAATGGAAGTACTGAATTTGATGATTAAAAGGAAAATAAGGGATAATGAGTTGTTTAAGTACCACTGGAAGTGTGAAGAGGTAGAGTTGACTTATTTATGCTTTGCTGATGATCTGCTTTTATTTTGTCATGGGGATAAAGATTCAGTTTCTGTGTTAAGAAGTGAAATGGAAGAGTTTAGTGGTTCTTCTGGACTGGTGGCAAGTATGGAGAAGAGTCAATCATTTTTTGGAAATGTGAAGGTGGGGGTGCAGAGAGAAATTGAACATTTAATGCCATTTAAAAGTGGTGTACTGCCAGTTAGATATCTTGGTGTTCCACTTTTATCTAAAAGGCTGTATAAGAAAGACTGTGCTGTTTTGGTGAATAAGGTTAAGAAGAGGATTGGGGATTGGAAGAATAAGTCTCTTTCATTTGCTGGAAGACTGCAGCTTATTAATTCTGTCCTTGGATCCCTTCAAGTTTACTGGTCATCTGTTTTTGTGTTGCCAAAAGGTATTACTGATGATATTGAAAGGTTGTTAAGAGGTTTTTTGTGGTATCAGGGTGATTTTGAAAGGGGTAAAGCTAAAGTGAGATGGGTGGATGTTTGTAAGTCTAGGAAACAGGGAGGTCTTGGGGTAAAAAAGTTGCATTTGTGGAATATTGCATTGATGTCTAAGCATATTTGGAACATAGTTAGTAATAAGTGTTCAGTTTGGGTGAAATGGATAAAGAATGTTAAATTAAAAGATAGAAATTTCTGGTCCATTCCTGTAAAACTTGATGCTTGCTGGGGATGGAGAAAGATTTTGCAATACAAAGAAACAGTTAGGGAGTTCATTGTAAATGTCATTGGTGATGGGAGAGATACATCTATATGGTATGATAATTGGCACCCTCTTGGTCCTTTGTGTAAGTTTATTTCCTTATGAGTCTGGGTTGAGTTTGAATTCAAAGGTTTTTGAAGTGGTTTGTGATGGTTTATGGTTATGGCCATTGTCTCTGTTAGAAAATTTTCCTTTTTTAACCTTGCATCCTCCTCCTGTTCTGATAAATGGTAAAAGGGATACTGTCTTATGGAAGACAAAGAAGGGTGAAGTGGTTCCTTTTTCTGTCAAGAGTGTTTGGTTGGATCTGAATGAGGAAAGTCCTGAAGTTCCTTGGGCTAAACTGGTTTGGTTTAGTCAATGTATCCCCAGACATTCTTTTATTTTATGGCTGGCTTTGTGGAGAAGATTGAAGACTCAGGATAAGCTTGAATTTTTTGAAATTAACTCTGATTTAAAATGTGTGTTTTGTAATTTACAACCAGACAGTCACAATCATCTTTTCTTTAGCTGTGAATTTCCTAGAAAGGTTTGGGAGAAATTAAAAGGGGTTGCAAGACTGGATGGGGCTCCTGACTCTTGGGATGAAATTGTGAGTTATTTTACTAGCAGGCCTGTTACTAATACTATATGGAATATTATTCAGAGGTTGGTATTGGGTTCTATGGTTTATTTTATATGGCAGGAGAGGAATTTAAGGTGTTTTCAGAATAAGAATAGGCCTTTAGATGTTTTATGTAACATTATTATGGCTGAAGTGAGGTTCAGATTGATGGGTTTAAAAATTAAGGTATCTAAGAACTCTGAAGAGGCTGCAAATATTTGGGGTTTTCAGTTAAACAGGGGTTTTCATTCTGATCCTTTTAATAAAGGCATTTATAATGGGAAATGAGGTATTGAGATTTGGCAGGGTTGGGGAACTGGTTTGGTTAGATTCCAGAGGTGATGATAGTGATGGTTATTGGATCTTTATTACTTCAGGGGACTTGGTTGTATTATTGTTTCATTGTTGTATGATGGGAAAGATGGATGTTCCTTGGTTGGTTGATATAAATCTTCATGCATACTGGGGCATTCATATTTGTAGAGCTGGTGGTGCTATTTCTTGTGATGAAAATGGTAATTTTAACAGAAGAGGTGATAATTATGTTCTTGGTTGTGGATATTGTGGATTCTGCTTGTTTTTTAGGGTTAGGAATGGAGTGATAAGGGGTGTTTTAGTCTTAGTACCAGTTGTGGACACTTGCAATATTCATCATTGGTATGATTTTAGGAGATGGAGGCTTAATCATGCTATTTTTCTTTCTTGCCTTTTAATCATTTTGGGCAATTTATTCTTATTTTTGTCTAAATTCCTCTTTTTTGTCCAAACTGGTTTAAGTCTAAAGGTGAGTAGGACTTTTAGTTGGCATGGAGTATGCCTCTCTTATGATTTATCTGGAGATATAAGGTGGATGCTTGATGTCTTTTATTTGCATAATAACTCTTTTGGGGTTATTATGTCCTTGTTAAGTTCTTTTCTGCTGTATAATGACTCAGTGGGCTTGTTTCCCTGCTGGAATTCTTTTGGAATTCTTTGGTCTAGTTACTGGAGTAGAAGAAGGGCCAGTTGTGGTTTTAACTTTGAGTTTGGGTCTGTCTTTCTTGGTTTCTGGTTTGCTTTTTGTGTTTTGAGTCTGGTTTTTAATTTGATTGATTCTGGGTGGGTTGGTTTCCTTATGTTAGGTTGGGTTGTGGATATAAGGGGGGTTGTTTGGGTAGTGCTTACTGTGGAT
The DNA here is from genome assembly GCA_034093135.1 of Erigeron breviscapus. Lineage (NCBI taxonomy): Eukaryota > Viridiplantae > Streptophyta > Magnoliopsida > Asterales > Asteraceae > Erigeron > Erigeron breviscapus. The sequence goes on along the minus strand of CM067169.1, from coordinate 29,520,507 downwards.
GTTCGAATCTGTAAATTAAAGCTAAGCATTTGGTGCAGGGGGTTTGCTTTGGCTTATTGTGTGTCAAGTCCTTTCTCTTGTTGGGACTTAGTTGTGTGTGTGTCAAAAAGCTCGTTTTTTATCCAAGTAAGCATAGGATTAGTGGTGAGTAGGTTAGGAGTCTTGCATGGAGTATGCTCCCATTTTATCCTTTTTGGAGATATAAGGTGGAAAATTCTGTGTATTGTGTCATACTATGGTCCCTCATGGATAATAGTATTCTTTAAGTTCATTTCAGCTGGTTATATCAGTTATCATGGCTGGTATTCTTTTGTGATGTTTTGGTCAGTTAAACAAGTATATTTTTCTGCTTGTTTAGCTTTCTGGTGCAGATGGATGGCCAGATGTGTGTGTTGGTTGGGTTTGTTTCTTTTCTGTTCTGTCTTGTGTCTTGGGTTGGGGCTACATTGGTTGGATTTTTTGGACTGTCTTAGGTTTTTGTTGAAGTTCTTATGGGTTAGATGGGTCAGTATGTGGTTTTGGTTTATCTTTGGAAGTGAATTGAGTATGATTATTTTAAGGATTTGGACTAATTTTTTATTGTTGGGGGTTTGTGGTTTATTTTACTGGGCTGGTTTTGTGTTTGTAGATAGTTTGTTGCCTGGTTGGGTTTTTTCTATGCCTGCATATGGAAATGATATACTGCTGCTGTTTTGGTGTTCTGGGTGTAAATCATGGGTTGGGTCCTGTTTGTTTTGCTGCAGAATTTTAAGTTTAGCTTTTGTTGTTGTTTGCTGGTATAGTTGGATGCTGCAGGTTCAATGTAGTGGGGTTTGGGTTCTGTTGGGATTTAGATGTTATGAGTATAGGTTAGGGGTTGGTTCTTGTTTGATTTGTTGTAGATGTTTAAGGGGTGGTTTTGGTCTTGTAAGGTGGAATGGTATGATGGCTGAAATAGAGATAGTTCCTGGACTGTACTGATTGTTTTATTTTGTTGGGATTTTGGCTGGGTTTGTGGTTTAATTTTGGAGGGAAAGAGTTTTGATTTTGGTGCTATAGCATGTTTGCTACTGGTGGGTTTGATGGATTGTATAGCTTTGAGTAGAAATGGTTCTCTTATTTTTACTGGTTTATTTCTTAGGCATATAAATAATTTTAATCATGATTGGGAGGGAAAAGCTGGTTTATTGCTATTATATTGGGTGTTGAATTGCTTCTGGTATAATGTTGCTGGTCGAAATTGGTATTGTTTGAGGATGTATAAATGGTGGGTTTTTTGTTGTGTTCAATGGATTCTGGTGGACTTCTTTGAGGGCTTCTTGGTTGTTAAATTGTTTAAAGATAGTGGACTTCTTTTATGGGCTTTAGTGGTTAATTGTGTTGAGCCCAGTTTATTGGTTTTATATGAGAGATGTCTTCAAAACTGGGCTGAAGTCGATGGACTGAATGCTTCCAAGTCGTGGATCAAGATTTATTTTGAACCCAGAGTTTTAGATAATATGTTTTTTGTTACATTTTATTGTTTATTTTCTTGTAATCTGTTTCTTGACATTATTGTTTTTATATTTTTAGTCCTTAGTTTTATTGTTTGGGATGTGCATTAATATTTGTTGTAAAATGCAATCCCCTATGGGTATGCCCATAGTTATTTTGTAAAAATCTTTCTTTTTTGGGAAATAATATTTGCCAAAGGGTATTTACCCTTTTTACCCAGTCTTATAGTCCCCTTGTACAGTCTTATAGTCCCCTTGTAGCTTGCTAGCAAGAGTTGGTTCCATGACCAAACGCAGCTGTTCAGCCAACTCCTGAAACAACTCATGGCATTGTAAAAGATGATAACGTAACGTACCAATTCTTAACCAGGCAGAACCAACATTGAGAAAGGGATCTACATACTCCCAAAAAAAGAGTGATCAGACAGCAAAAGACAAAAAGGCGGAAGTACAGATTAGTGAAGTATCATCAGTTGTTTACCTGTTGGATTTTGGACATATAACTGATGAAGCAGTGGCTTTATAAATGAATCTTTTAAGTTCTTCAAATCATTGTGGGTTGATGATTTCAGAAGAGATAAAATTGCATTCACATCAGGTTGCTGTAATTAAAAAGATGTTAATATTCGCACCAGAATAGAAGATCTAATCACATAGAGATTTTCATCATCACATTTACCTGAGCTGA
>CM067169.1:29494289-29517347 GCA_034093135.1 Erigeron breviscapus | reverse complement strand
ATTTGATACATGAGGTCTCTATTTATATACAAAATAGAAAACAAATTAGATAAATAGACCGACTCTAATTCTGGACCTAGTAATGGGCCGATACTTGTTATGGGCTTTGAGTCTTGAGCTTGTCTTCTAGGGACGTGATGAAACAATTTCTGATCCCATACTATCTAACAAAGACTTTGTTAAAAGCTAAATAAACACTTATCTAATTTGTGCACATTGGTCATATAATAACATATGATGCTTTTGTTGATATATTTATGGCATTCTAGCAAAGGCATATACTATAAAATACAAAATCTGAGTTTACTTACTATTAGCTTATAGCATTGACTATCCAAAAGAGGAAATATATAAAACTATAAAAAGGGACCAATATACATTTCAAACTCAAAATCATTCTGTTATTAAGAAACCTATGTTTCCAAGTGGTGGTGTGTATGTGTGATTGAAGAATGAACCAAGATAAAAGAAGAATTCCAAACATCCAGACCTTGGGAGAGTGTTAGGGCAAAAAATTGAAATGCATATGACGGGGGCAATATGTAAAAAAAAAAAAATTGGTGGCAAAAACCTGAAGTCACAAAAGTTCCTTGTACTTAGGGATTCCTTAATTGTTATATATAATAATAGCATATTGTTCAGAAATATCTTATAATATAGGTTTTCACTACGTACACTCGGATGATCATAAGATATGAGCCACAAGATAGCCATGTGCGTTATGATATATGATTAATGTCATCGGTGTGCATCATAGCAGCAAAAAAGCATAATATATGCTTTACTACATTAATCCAAAGAGGCTAACAGCAAAAACCATCGGACCTGAAATCAAAACAAAAAGAGAAAATGACACCAACAGTCAACATTTTGATAATAGTTTTCACGAGCATTAGAGAAATTCAGGACTTACAGTTTGCTAAGAATACGGTTCCATTGTTGTACTTGTACCAAGTTCATGAAAACAGACACTTGAACGGATTTGAGTCTCATCACACTGCATCTTCATACAATCTGTTATTTTACTCAAGACGATGTCAGTTTCGGCACAAAGACTAGAAAAACATTGTTGAATCGTAGCACGGTTTGTTGCGGGCAGATTTTTGAGTACTCCTTCAATTCTCTGCAACATGGAAATAATGAGACGAGCATTGTCTATCCGTCGCTCAAATTGCACACTCATATCTCTCCAACAGCCCTCGATCAGTGAGATGTTTCCCCCAATTTGAAGTTGCATCTTCATCTCTGGTTGCGCCTTCCTTTTCTTATGCATCTTTGCATTGTCACTCTCCATTGGTGCTTTCCCTTGGGTCTCGGTATTAGCTTTCTCTTGTTCCAGAAACACCAGTAATTGGTCCATAAGCTTTCGTGCTGATGGGATGTTCTTCACTGCTATAAACTCCTGCATGATCTTATAGAGTTTTAAACTTTATAGGATACGTATATATATTCATCAAACCAAAAGGCTACAAGATGTCAATATATAAACTTTAAATAAGTAGAACTCAAGAGCAAGTAGTTGAATAGGAAATGTTTCATTCCAAATTTACCACAGCTGATTCAAATTTGGAAAAACTAAAAAAATGGAACTCATAACATATATCCTTCTTTAAGCAATACAACAAAAATAAAGGATCGAAAACAATAGTGCTGAATGAAAAAATGTCACGAGATTGAGGCTTCCCAGATGAAAACTGATATACCTTTGGTTGAAACTTGGCATGATGGTCTAACTTATGCTGAATGTTTGCCATACTTGTCTTTAAAAACTAGAGCAATAAGTAGGATAGATAACGCATATATATATATATATATATATATATATATATATATATATATATATATATATATAGAGTTTCCTTATTTTGAGAACCATTTTTTTTGTAAGAACCATGAGAACTCTTAAAATATATATTTGTTCACATGTTTTTTTTGTTCATTCACATGTGAAATGATATAAAAATGTATGTTGTAGAAGAAATTTTTTTAAGAAACCTTCAAAGTAGCCTTTTATGAACTTGTGAATGAATTTTTTCACATGTGACAAACGGCTATATATAAGGTTTTGAAAAAAAAAAAATTCTGCAACATATGTTTTTATAACGTTTCACATGTGAATGAACAAAAAAAACATGTGATCCAATATGAAATTTAAGAGTTCTCACGGTTCTTACAAAAAAAATGGGTTCTCAAAATAAGGGTCCCCTATATATATATATATAGGAAAAGATAAAATGAGTCCACCCAATAAAAAAAGTCCAGGGTCCAATTCCTGGCTGTTGGATCATCAAATTTCAATGGATCTGATCACTTCTGGCGGCTTTAACGCGCGCCTCTTATCATACTAGGAGGGTAGTTACGTAATTAAACCCGATTAGAACTACTCCCATCTGTGTGTTTCTATCAGACACGATCTTCCATCTCTGTCGAAATCTCCAATCACCGTCCAGATCTCCGTCCAAATCTCCAGTCACCGTCCAGATCTCCGGCCAAATCTCCGTTCAGTTGTCTGATATCAGAGCAAATAATATTTTTTTAATAGCTGATCGATCTCCAATCATATTTCCAATCTTATTTAAAAACAAGATTAAATTTCTATTTAAAGGTACGATCAAGCTACATGTATCAGGTAATCGTTCATAATTAATTTATCCATTCAAGCTTCGATCTTGTTTTATTTTCGTAATTTATAATTTTAGTTTTAATATTATTATATTTTACACTCAAAACATCTAAGAAAAATGGGATCAAATGTTGAAGTAGAAGTTAATTCAACTTCTACTAATTTTGGAACTTAATCAAGTAAGTTTTTGTAAGTCCCAACTTAATAGATGGTACTACTGAAGACACCTCTATGTCGATGGTGGAGTTACTTTGCAATATATGCACTGAACTGGAGACGACCAGTTGCAGTGGGTATATACCAAGTTCTAGATAGATTACTTATTTAAATGACAATAAGTAAAGAACAATGCAATAATACAAATAACTTGTAAAATAAATTGATGAGACAATATGTAATTTTCAATGTGTAATTTATTTATTGATGTTAAATAAATTACAAGGTTGTTGCGGAACCAAGATAATACAAAAATGTAAATATCCTAACAACCTATGAAATACAATTGATCTACACTCGGAATTTCTCAAGACAATCGAAACACTTAAAGTTGTGAAATGTTCCTTTTAGCGATTGAGAGAATATTGCACAAGTTCACCAAGAATATTGCAGGTATGCAAAGTGTGAAGTTATTCAACTTTGTGAATTCACTTGAATATTCTTGTTGTGCAATACTTGTATTTATAGGCAAAGTTAACATTGGGATGTTAACTTTGGCCGTACAAATGTGGTTGAGATCATTTAAGGAATAACATTTAATTCCTTAAAAGCAGTGTAAAGTCGCATGATAAAGCAACTTTACTCAACCACCTTTATGTACCTTTTTGCAATTAAATAATAAGATAAATCTTATTATCCGGGTAAAGGTACATAAAGCATAAAAGTCAATTCCTCGTAATCAGTGTAAAGCTTTATAAGAGCTTTCCACTGATGGTCTCCAGTTTGTAACTGACTAGAATGTCAACTGGGCTTCGCTGCCATTGCCATTCTCTATCTTCCATTTGTTGTCTTCGACTTCAACTGGAATGATTCTTCAACTTGGTCAGTTCTCAACTGAGGAAGTCTTCAGTTGCGTTGACTGTACGGTGCAACTGGACTTCAATATATTTCTCGACAAATCATCTAGGTCTCCAGTTTCACTGGACAGTTCACTGGGTCTCCAGATGCAACTGGAGACTGGCCAGTTTACCAGGTGAACTGGTCCTAACAAATTCCCCCTATTTGTCTAGAAATATTGCCAAGTCTTTTTCTAGTTCTTGTATCTATACAAGTGTGAACTAGAGAGACTTGTTCGATTTAAATCTATCTAAGTTTCCAAGGCATTTTTATAGATCAATAAATGCCTTAGGTTTTTCTTTTAGGTTTGTTAGATTTTAATTTATTATCTACCTTGTGGTTACAAACTGGTAACTTCATTTATACAAGGAAATGAAATTTATACAAGTTACAGAATGTAAAACAAAATACAAGTAGATAACTGAAAAGAAAGAACTTAATGAGATGGCCCTTCGCCAGTTCTTCTTCTCTTGGTCACTGAAGAAATAGGCTGAGAGTCTTCAGGATCAATATTCAACTTTTGCTCAAGATTTTATTTATGTTGAATCTTGCCCCTTAAGAAGTTCACCCATGCTTTCTCAAATCTATTCTTTTGTGCCTTCGCATCCAACACATTCACCATTTCCACCCATTCGCTGAACCCATATTGCATAGCACCAGGATTGTCAGTTTTAACCAGTGGCCCTCTGGTATAACTAACTTCAACTTGAAAAACTTTGGTGCCTGGCTTGATTGTCACATTTACACCATTGATAGTACCACTATGTCTTCTGGTTGACATGATCTGGGAGTAATAGCTTCTTGCTTCAGATTCATTTGTTATTTTTATACTCCCAGCACCAGCAGCCAGTACAGCGGACTTGATGTCTTCATTAGATACCTCGCCAGTTGGTTCAACAAATGTGCTAAGGTCAGCATCTCTTGACAGTGGTCTTCTTGGTTGTGGAATCCTTCTTGGTGGATTCAAAACCTTCTTCACAACCTTCTTAACATTTGCAATTCGTTTAAGAATCCTACTGGCCCTATTCTCCTTAGCCTTCTCCACTGAAATGTTCAAGCTTCTGGCATCGAATTCAGCTTCATCCTCAGGATAGTGTCTGTCCAGTTCTACATCCAGCATTTCTTTCAACTAGTCAACTATCCTGGGATCATTCTTAAGCCTGGCATACTCCTCCTTAGTGATACCCAAAAGATTGGCATCACTCATATCAAGCAACTTGATCTGTGCAAGATGTGCCCTGGCTTCAACTTGGTTTCTTTGTTTCATCTTCTTTCTTTCTTTATTATCATTGCCAAGTCTAGCCAGTCTTCTGCTATCACTATCTGAAACTGGAGGAAGTATATCAGCATTGCCAGTTTCTAACATTACATCAGTGGCCGGCTGGGCAGATGCATCAACAACTAAACCTTTTCCCTTATCCAACACATTCCCCCTCACATCTTGCTCACCAGCTTCAGTACTGGTAGCTACAAACCATTTCTCTTCCAACTTGACTTCCAGATGAAGTTCTTCCAGGTGCAACTGGTGAAAGGACTGCACTTCTTTCCCCCTTGGCAGCATCTAGACCTGCCCGAATACCTTCCCATTCAGAGGGGTGAGATGGCAACCGGTCACAGCAGCCAGTACAGCGGACTTGATGTCTTCATTAGATACCTCGCCAGTTGGTTCAACAAATGTGCTAAGGTCAGCATCTCTTGACAGTGGTCTTCTTGGTTGTGGAATCCTTCTTGGTGGATTCAAAACCTTCTTCACAACCTTCTTAACATTTGCAATTCGTTTAAGAATCCCACTGGCCCTATTCTCCTTAGCCTTCTCCACTGAAATGTTCAAGCTTCTGGCATCGAATTCAGCTTCATCCTCAGGATAGTGTCTGTCCAGTTCTACATCCAGCATTTCTTTCAACTAGTCAACTATCCTGGGATCATTCTTAAGCCTGGCATACTCCTCCTTAGTGATACCCAAAAGATTGGCATCACTCATATCAAGCAACTTGATCTGTGCAAGATGTGCCCTAGCTTCAACTTGGTTTCTTTGTTTCATCTTCTTTCTTTCTTTAATATCATTGCCAAGTCTAGCCAGTCTTCTGCTATCACTATCTGAAACTGGAGGAAGTATATCAGCATTGCCAGTTTCTAACATTACATCAGTGGCCGGCTGGGCAGATGCATCAACAACTAAACCTTTTCCCTTATCCAACACATTCCCCCTCACATCTTGCTCACCAGCTTCAGTACTGGTAGCTACAACCATTTCTCTTCCAACTTGACTTCCAGATGAAGTTCTTCCAGGTGCAACTGGTGCAAGGACTGCACTTCTTTCCCCCTTGGCAGCATCTAGACCTGCCCGAATACCTTCCCATTCAGAGGGGTGAGATGGCAACCGGTCAAGAGGCTGCCATGATTGCATGTCCTTACACTCCTTGAAAATCCCACACATCATTCTGAAAGACCTCCATAAATGGTTGGTCTCCTTTGACTGGCTCAAAACATTGGCAGTAACTTGTTCTTGACCAGTTTTTAATTCATTTAGGATCTTGAGTCTTCATCCAAACCAGAGACAACCTTTTCCTTCACTTCATCATCCTTCTTCTTCAAATTCTCTACTTCAGTTGTCAGTTTATCTAAAGATTGAGCATGTAGAGATACCTGGGTGTTCAAATTCTCAATGTTGCCTCTCAATTGGCTGATCTCACTGGTGAGTGGGGCCAGATCAACCTGAGGAGTGGCCAGCTTGGTGATCTCAGACATCACCCTTTTAATCAATTGTGCTTCTCTAGCACCCAGCGTATCCTCTATCTTCTGACCAACTGAAGTCATCAACTGCTCTCCAAGTTCAGTTACATTTAGGCCAGGTTTTTCAATCAATTCCTTTACCTGCCTTTCAATCTCCCTCAAATCTACTTCAGATGTTCTTACAGTGTTGCCAAGCAGATTAGAGATTGAGGTTGTAACCTTGGAGTGAGTAAGGTCAAAGGCTTCCTTTAAAGTACCAGCCAGATTGTTGCAGCCAGTGACCAACTCATTTAGCTTTTTAAACACCAAGTCTTCATTTGATGAAAGTTTATCCCCAGATCAACCACTTTAATGTTTGTCAAATGATCCTTGTGGTATCTGGAGAAAGACTTGGTGTTTTTGTCAAGTGTCTTTTGAATGTCCTCCACCCTGGTAAGAAGGTTTTGGAGATCGGCTTGTAAAGAGATAACTTGACTGTCCAGTGACGAAGGAGAAGGTGTCACTGGACCAGCAGCAGTTACTACTGGAGCAACTGGAGGAGGCAAACTTAAAGAAGTCTCCCCAGTTGTCATGCCAGCAGTTGAAGATATAATAGGAGTGGTGGTAGAAGAAAGGACTGGAAAATCAAAGGGTTGTTCATGCTGAGAATGCTCAGGTGTGAACAACGGCGGCGGTGGGGGTGGCATTTCTCGAGCAAGTGAGAATTGCCCAGTTGGTAAATCGGTATAAGTTTGGAATGGTATATTAGTAGGCACATTTTCTTGGGGTGGTGAAAGTGAAATTGATGCATCTGGAAGCGAGACTGGAGATGAAGGGTTTTGATCTGGTACAGCAGCATCAAAAATCTCCAAGTCTGTTTCAGTACCTTCAGAATCCGAAGATTCAATAAGGATTTCCTCGTCATTAACATTCATGTCCAGATCCATGAATGTAACTGAGGGCTGACCAGAAGGGTCTCCAGATGACCTTCCAGTTTCCTGGATGGGTGCATCTGTTGGAGGATCAGATACCGAAGTATCTTCACCAGGGATAGATGTGATTGGAGTTGCTTCAGTTATGGTTGCTCTATCCTCAACCACAACATTAGACGAACTGGAGGGTCCCTCATTATTTTGAGGCCTGCCCAGTTGCCTTTCTGACTCACCTTCAATAGGTGCATCAGTTGAAGCGAATGCCAGTTGCATTCGTTCTGGAATCTCGACCTCTCCAGCTTCAGATACCAGAGAGTCTAAATTCCTCAACATATCTGGAGCAGTGTACGGTGAATCTATACTTAAATATGCTTCTCTGCCCAGAATATGTTTAAAACAGAGAGAGAGGAACCTTGAAAAGGGATACACACACCCCTGGTGCCCTTCAGCTTTTGAACTAGGCTTCTAAACAGAATATCTGCAAAGTCCACTCTCAATCCATTCCACAAGCAAGTAAGCCATTTCTGCTTGTGAGGAGTTGATCTGGTCAAGACCACCAGAACTCCCACCCATACTCTCCACCAGGTGGATGAAAAAAATACCTCCATGAAGGTGTAAGACCCTTCATGGTCATCGCACCCTTCGTCTTTAAAACACCATTCTCCAAGCACTCTTGTGTCCCATTTCAAGAAGGACTTGGCGAAAATTTATATTTGAGGGTAAGACGACTGGAGATTCACCCTCTCTCCAGTAATTGAGGCGTAAGGCATCCCTCAATACGTCAGCGGACAAGGTACACTGGATTGTTCCATCCTTTAATGTGAAACTGATGGAGGAACAATCGGAAGAAAGAATGGCAGTGTACCAAAACTCACACAAGTAGTTGTGAAATAACTTGCGTGGGTTTAGAGAGAATGAGGGTCCTATTGGAGAATCCTTCAAAAACTTTTGGATTCTACCAATAAGGGTATTGGACCCTTGAGATCCTTGTAAGCTTGCCATCGGATTATTTGGATTGAGTTTGATGACAGAAGCATTACTAGGAGCACCAGATGCCGGTTTGACATCTGGTGAAGGAGCATATGGAACAGTCAAGAGATTTACATCTCTTAAACGGGATGATCTAGGAGCCATAGAAAAATGAAAATGAAATTTGGGATTTAGGGTTCTTGATTTGTGAAGCAGAGAGAAAATGAAGCAATTTTGATGATTGGGAAGTAAATGAAAGAATGTAAGAGAAAGAAGTAAATGAGTTCGGAGTAAATAAGGGTATTTATAATGGATTCAAGATCCCAATGAAATACCAAAAATTATATTTTATTAAACAAAATCCTTTTTGTAGATATTTTCACAAATTGAGTTTGAATTTTGAAATAAAATAATAATTTGCCATGTCAACATTAAATGCTACCATGTCAGCATTAAATGCTACGACGGCTTATCTTACCCACGCGCCCACTCACTTTTTATTTTCCCAATACAAACAGTTGTCAAGTACTAAAATAGCTTTAAACACGTCAGATCACGATATCAAGTGGTTTAAAACACTCGAGTACCATCACGTGTCACAAAAATTGACCAAGTATTTCTAACGTTATAAAAATTAAGACAAGACTGAATCTGGTCACTGGAGGATCAGTCCAGTGCCAGTTTCCAACTGGAGAGTTCTCCAGTTGCCATTTTCAAACAAAAACGAATTTTAGTCAGAAAATTATTTTGAGTCTTTCCCCCTAAAATGATGATCCAGAAATCGATTAGTGCTAGGATAGTATCACAACGGCGTTTGATAGCCTGGCGAGCAAAGATTATCTGGACCTCCTCAACTGGAGAACTTCATCAGTGTCACTGACGCGTTCAATAACAAAGAAAGCTCCAGTTTTAAAGATTTAACATTCCCAGTTCGCTGATGAGATGTTTAAAGGTTTCTCATCGAGAGGTTTTGTAAAAACATCAGCTAACTGTTTGTCAGTGGGGATGAAATGAATTTCAATGTCTCCTTTCATAACATGATCATGAATGAAATGATACCTGATGTCAATATGCTTTGTTTTTAGTGCATCACTGGGTTGTGAGATATAGCAATTGCACTGGTGTTGTCACAAAAGATTGGGGTCCTTGTATACTTTTGATCATAATCTAGTAACTGGTTCTTGATCCAGAGAATCTGGGCACAGCAACTGGCCGCAGAAATGTACTCTGCCTCAGCAGTGGACATAGAGACTGAAGTCTGCTTCTTGCTGGTCCAACTTACCAGTTTTCCTCCAAGGAAATGACAACCACCAGTTGTTGATTTTCTATCTATCTTACAACCTGCATGATCTGAATCTGAATAACCCATTAGATCTAATCCTGAGCCTTTGGGGTACCAAAGACCAAGATTAGGACACCCTTTCAGGTATCTAAAGATACGCTTTACAGCGTGCAAATGTGATTCTTTAGGGTTAGCCTGAAACCTGGCACATAAACATGTTGCAAACATTATATCTGGTCGACTGGCAGTTAAGTACATCAGTGAACCAACCATACCTCTATAGTCAGTTATGTTAACTGGTTTGCCAGTTGGGTCAGAGTCCAAATTTAATGGTGCTGCAATAGGTGTGTTTTTCGATGGGATTGAATCATATTTGTATTTTCTTAACAAATCTCTGACATATTTTCCTTGGTTTATGAAAATTCCATTTCAGTTTGCTTAATCTGAAGACCTAAGAAAAATGGTTAATTCACCCATTAAACTCATCTCATACTCAGATGACATGATTTTAGAAAACTTTTTACACATTGCATCATCAGTTGAACCAAAAATAATGTCATCAACATAAATTTGTACCAATAAGATATTACCTCTTTCTTTCAAGATGAATAAGGTATTATCTATTGCACCTCTTTGAAAGCCATTTTTAAGAAGATGTTTAGTTAGAGTATCATACCAGGCTCTTGGGGCTTGTCTTAGACCATACAATGCTTTGTTCAGTCTATAAACCCAATGAGGATGCTTCTCATCGATGAAACCTTGAGTCTGCTTAACATAAACTTCTTCTTCCAATGTTCCATTTAGGAACGCACTTTTGACATCCATCTGGAAGACCTTGAACTGCAGATGGGCTGCATAAGCCAGAAATATTCTGATGGCTTCAAGTCTTGCAACTGGAGCAAAAGTTTCATCAAAGTCAACGCCTTCTGCTTGACAATAACCCTGGGCAACTAATCTGGCCTTGTTTCTTACAACATGGCCATCTTCATCCATCTTGTTTCGGTAGACCCATCTGGTACCAATGGGTTCTTTCTTTAACCCTGGTGGACAAGGAACAAGCTCCCAAACATTGTTCCTTTCAAACTGGACGAGCTCTTCTTGCATATCTTCCACCCAGCTTGGGTCTGCCATAGCCTCGTCAATCTTTTTTGGTTCAATTAAAGATAAGAAGGTGACGTTTAAGCATTGCTCACTGGTGGCTCTTCTAGTCTGAACCCCACTATTTGGATCTCCCGCAATCTGTTCAATTGGATGTGCTCGAGTCCATCTAGTGTATTGACTAGGCTGGTGCACAACAATATCAGTGCAAGTCACCTGGCGATCTTCTTCAGTTGCATTAGCTTCTGGAGGAGGATCAGTCCAAACTACTTCTACATCCTCATCAGAGTCAATGAGGTCACGATTTGCATCATGAAATTCTTCATTCAAAGGCATTTCTTGAAGAACTGGAGAAGTTGGAGTTTGAACTGGTGCTGATATTGGAGTGGCACGTACATCAGATCCAATCACCAATTCTTGTGGTAAGTTGAAATTGATGGAGGGATAAAATGATGTGTCACTGGTGCTTTTCTTCTTCTTAACTGGTTCCAGTTGAGTATAACTGGAAGCATCTTTTGGTGAAACAACTGACTGATGAACTTGGTCAGTTTCACCAAAATTGATTGGAACGACTGGAGTAATATCAAGGCTTGGTCTCTTGTTGATTGCTTCAGTTGATTCATCGAATGTGACATGAATTGTCTCATGAACCTTTTGGAGTCTATAATTATAAACTCTAAAGGCCTTTCGAATATCTGAATAACCTAAAAATACCCTTTCATCAGCTTTTGCATCAAACTTTCCAAGCTGACTGGAATCGTTTAAGATATAAACTGGACAACCAAATACATGAAAGTATCCAATATTTGGTTTACGATTCCTGAGTACTTCATAGGCAGTCTTCTTATGTCTCTTGATGTAGACTGACCGGTTTTAGGTGTGACAAGCAGTTGCAACTGCCTCAGCCCAAAAACTGGTGGGAAGACCAGATTCAGATAGCATACTTCTGGCTGCTTCTATCAGTGTACGATTCTTTCTTTCAACAACTCCATTCTGCTCTGGAGAGTGAACTGATGAGAAGTTTTGAGAGATGCCAGTGTCATTGCAAAATGTTTCAAGTACCTTATTTTGAAATTCGGTACCATTATCACTTCGCAACTGACAAACTTTTCGAGTATACTTGAGCTCAATTCTTTTGATAAGAGAGATGATTTCAGCAGGTGCATCACTTTTGGATCTGAGGAATATCACCCAACAGTATCTGGTGAATTCATCAACCACAACTAGAGTGTACTTCTTTCCAGCTCTAGTTTGAACATTCACTGGACCAAAGAGATCCATATGTAGCATGTGAAGAGGTTCAGTGATGCTAAAATTTTGCCTAGTTTTGAAACTGACCCTTTTCTGCTTGCCCATCTCATACCCTGGACATGGCTTTTCTTTATTAAAAGAAATCTGGGGTATCCCATCAACCAGTTGTTTGCGAGACAACTGACTGATGAACTTGGTCAGTTTCACCAAAATTGATTGGAACGACTGGAGTAATATCAAGGCTTGGTCTCTTGTTGATTGCTTCAGTTGATTCATCGAATGTGACATGAATTGTCTTATGAACCTTTTGGAGTCTATAATTATAAACTCTAAAGGCCTTTCGAATATCTGAATAACCTAAAAATACCCTTTCATCAGCTTTTGCATCAAACTTTCCAAGCTGACTGGAATCGTTTAAGATATAAACTGGACAACCAAATACATGAAAGTATCCAATATTTGGTTTACGATTCCTGAGTACTTCATAGGCAGTCTTCTTATGTCTCTTGATGTAGACTGACCGGTTTTAGGTGTGACAAGCAGTTGCAACTGCCTCAGCCCAAAAACTGGTGGGAAGACCAGATTCAGATAGCATACTTCTGGCTGCTTCTATCAGTGTACGATTCTTTCTTTCAACAACTCCATTCTGCTCTGGAGAGTGAACTGATGAGAAGTTTTGAGAGATGCCAGTGTCATTGCAAAATGTTTCAAGTACCTTATTTTGAAATTCGGTACCATTATCACTTCGCAACTGACAAACTTTTCGAGTATACTTGAGCTCAATTCTTTTGATAAGAGAGATGATTTCAGCAGGTGCATCACTTTTGGATCTGAGGAATATCACCCAGCAGTATCTGGTGAATTCATCAACCACAACTAGAGTGTACTTCTTTCCAGCTCTAGTTTGAACATTCACTGGACCAAAGAGATCCATATGTAGCATGTGAAGAGGTTCAGTGATGCTAAAATTTTGCCTAGTTTTGAAACTGACCCTTTTCTGCTTGCCCATCTCATACCCTGGACATGGCTTTTCTTTATTAAAAGAAATCTGGGGTATCCCATCAACCAGTTGTTTGCGAGACAACTTGTTAATATTTTTAAAATTAAGATGGGATAATCTTTTATGCCATAGCCAGTTGGTGTCCTCATCAGCCTTGGTATAGAAACATTGCTCTTTTGGAGTTGGTTCCATATCCATGATGTACACATTCCCTTTTCTTGGTGCAACCATCACCACTTTCCAATCCTTGTTAAATATGGTGCCTTGTGCAATATCGAATAAAACTCTGAAGCCATCATCACAAAGTTGGCTGACACTGATCAGGTTGTATTTCAAACCATTCACAAATGCAACTCTTTTGAATTCGACTTGTCCATTATTGAGCACACCATATCCTTCAGTCTTTCTAGATTGATCATTACCAAACGTCACTGTCGGTCCATCTTGGACAGTGAACTCTTCAAGTAGGGGCTTACATCCGGTCATAGTCCGGCCAGCAGCGCTGTCCAGATACCAGATATTCTTCTTTCGATCGCCCTGCATAACCACAAAAATCATTAGTTATTTTTGTGAACCCATCTTTTCTTGATGGGTTTACTGGACTTCTCTACAGAAGTCACAGTAGATTGTTGTGGTGTTGAACCGGAGGCTGCATCTGGAGCTTTTTCACCAGCTCCAGGTGCAGGAGTAAAAACGATTGGTACTTGATACTTACTCCCCTTATTTTTACCAGATTTTGTTCCAGATGGAACATTCTTATGTTTAGGTTTTGAAGGGAGTGGTTTAATATTTTGTTTGAAAACTGGAGGTAATGAACCTCCTTCCAGATTTTTAATCCAGGCAGTACAACTCTGAACCTGTCGAGACAAAAGTTGGAGTTGACTTTCCAGATTAATCAAAATATTATTTTCATCAGGCAACTGAACCTTGGACCTTTGTTCAGCTGGAGTTTTAGTCTGTCGGGTCTTGGGCACCTTAGACTTTTGAGGTAAAGGCTTGTTACCAGTGGCCTTTTTGACTGAGCTTTAGCCTGTTTGGCTCCAGGTTTAACCTCAAGGGGGGTGGTCTCAATGGGTTCAGTTTCAACAGCTTCAGGTTGATCATAAGGTGTTTCAACCTTGAGAGCTGGAGGCAATGCATGAAGATCTGGTATGAGAGCTACCATCTCCAGATCTCCAGATTTCCATGCATTCTTCTGGGCATCGATAGTTCTAGAAAATGCATCATAGTTTTTACCAGATGCTTTTACCCATGACTTGATAATCTTTTGTTCTTTTTCAAGATCAGAAAATAATTTTTGATTATCAAGTTCTAAAGCCTCAATCTTTAAAACTGACTCCTTGAGAGCCAACTGGACACTTTGTAAATCATTCAGTTGTGGTTTAACATTGTTCAGCTCAATTAAGATAGTGTCAAGATATCTTTCACTATCAGCTCTAACAGTTTCCACAAAAGCTAAATCACCACTTAATGATTCAGCCAGGTCCAGTTTCAGTTCAGGGTCAACCTGATTATCATAGTCACATACCTTTTTCAAGATGATGTCAACCCATCTTCCAGTGATGACATCTTCTTTTGCCACGTGCTGCTGCTGTTGATCTTCCAAGGCCATGAAACACATGTCCCTTTCCTCTTCTTCATCAGCTGATGAGTCATTAGAGTACTCCCATTTTCCCTCAGTTTGTGCCATTAAGCACTGATCCTTTTCCTTTTCCATGGACAGGAGGGCAATCTCGGCCTTAAGCTTCTTGTATTTAGCTTTGTAGCTATCATCAGGCCGATTGAAATTAGGGACAGGGGGGCCAGTTTGGTTGTTCAACTGACTAGATCTGCATTTCTTCATAAAATGACCTTTCTTGCCACACTTATAGCATGTAAGATTGGTCTTATCCAGAGAGCTGGAGCTGAAAGCATTGTTGGGGCCATTAAATCTTTTAGATTTATGCTTAAACCTGTTAAAGGTTTTAGCAATCATGGCTACCAGATCATCATTGTTCAGTTTCATTACAACCATCACTGTTTTCAGTGGTCAGGCTAGAGTTCAAGAAACTGTTTAACATCTCCTTCATTGAGTGTGCCTGGACACTCTCTGCAGACATTAAGGCAGCACAAGGTCGCTCAGGTACACTAGCAACCTTAGAACTCTGGGCATGGTTCATGGCATCCTGCTCAGCCACCAGTCTTGCAGCATTATTATCTTCAGTGAATCTGAAGGCTCCATAGAGCGATGCAAGAGTATGGCTGTGCAAGGTTTTACCTTGTCTCAAGACAAGAACCATGTTTTCCCATTTGGAAGGAAGAATATCACAAAACTTCTCAAGAAGAATATCCTTATCCTTCTCTACACCCAAGCCTCTCAGCTGATTAATGAGGCTAGAAAATCTGGTGTATGTACCAGTTAGACTTTCATTGGGCAAGGCAAAGAAGGATTCATACTTCTTGTTCAAGGCAACTTTCCTGATGACAATAGTGTCATCACCTCCTTCAAACTGAATAACTAATTCATCCCACATTGACTTGGCACTGGGGAACAACACAAGTGTTGGAATTAGATCTTCAGGACAGCTCCAAGGATCATGTTCTTGAGTCTGGTGTCCAGATCAACAAGTCTACGATCCTCATCAGACCAATGGTCTTCGAGCTTTTCTCTTGAACCTCTTCTTCCAGTTGGATCAAGAAGAGGACTGACCCCAAGAGACATGGGTATATATGGACCATCCTTAAGGATTTTCAACATATACCTTTCGATCCCACCAAAATGCAAAAGCATTCTAGACTTTCATGTACCAAAAGTCTCACTGTTTCCATCGAATTTGGGAACAGGAGTGTTAGAATAGTGTACATGGACGTGGTTTGGGGCAGTAGGAGGAGGAGGGTTAGTATTAACATTTTGAAAAGGTTGTGCATTATTATTCAAGGGGGTTTCACCTGAACCAGAACCATCTCCACCTTCAATAGTGTTCATCTTAGCAAATCTAGGCAAGTTTATTAGCCTTCTGCTCTGATACCACTTGTAAGTCCCAACTCAATAGATGGTACTACTGAAGACACCTCTATGTCGATGGTGGAGTTACTTTGCAATATATGCACTGAACTGGAGACAACCAGTTGCAGTGAGTATATACCAAGTTCTAGATAGATTACTTATTTAAATGACAATAAGTAAAGAACAATGCAATAATACAAATAACTTGTAAAATAAATTGATGAGACAATATGTAATTTTCAATGTGTAATTTATTTATTGATGTTAAATAAATTACAAGGTTGTTGCGGAACCAAGATAATACAAGAATGTAAATATCCTAACAACCTATGAAATACAATTGATCTACACTCGGAATTTCTCAAGACAATCGAAACACTTAAAGTTGTGAAATGTTCCTTTTAGCGATTGAGAGAATATTGCACAAGTTCACCAAGAATATTGCAGGTATGCAAAGTGTGAAGTTATTCAACTTTGTGAATTCACTTGAATATTCTTGTTGTGCAATGACTTGTATTTATAGGCAAAGTTAACATTGGGATGTTAACTTTGGCCGTACAAATGTGGTTGAGATCATTTAAGAAATAGCATTTAATTCCTTAAAAAGCAGTGTAAAGTCGCATGATAAAGCAACTTTACTCAACCACCTTTATGTACCTTTTTGCAATTAAATAATAAGATAAATCTTATTATCCGGGTAAAGTACATAAAGCATAAAAGTCAATTCCTCGTAATCAGTGTAAAGCTTTGTAAGAGCTTTCCACTGATGGTCTCCAGTTTGTAACTGACTAGAATGTCAACTGGTTTCGCTGCCATTGCCATTCTCTATCTTCCATTTGTTGTCTTCGACTTCAACTGGAATGATTCTTCAACTTGGTCAGTTCTCAACTGGAGGAAGTCTTCAGTTGAGTTGCGTTGACTGTACGGTGCAACTGGACTTCAATATATTTCTCGACAAATAATCTAGGTCTCCAGTTTCACTGGACAGTTTCACTGGGTCTCCAGATGCAACTAGAGACTGGCCAGTTTACCAGGTGAACTGGTCCTAACAGTTTTTTTTTTCAATATTCTGAATTTGATAAGTATGCTGTTCTATTTTTATGATATAAAATGTGATACTTTTTTTATAATATGTATGCTATTGAAGCTTATATGTATGCTATTGTATGTTCTGTATCTATTTTCTACTAAATTATATATTAAATTAAATGTGATACTTTTTTATTTTTGATTTAG
This sequence comes from Erigeron breviscapus, assembly GCA_034093135.1. Lineage (NCBI taxonomy): Eukaryota > Viridiplantae > Streptophyta > Magnoliopsida > Asterales > Asteraceae > Erigeron > Erigeron breviscapus. Next base: position 29,500,205 of record CM067169.1, on the reverse strand, counting down.
GTTCGTTTAAATGTATTATATTTGTGATTTTGAGTGTAAGCATATTATGATGGCTGTGATACATTTTGTTAATCCAGGTTCTGTTAACATGTCATATAGCTTATAAGTCAAAATGGTTTTTGATATTACAGTATAATCTATGAACCATGGCGGCATATGTTCATCACAACTGCGTTTGAGCCTGCTCCTCGGCATTAACGCTTATGTTCATAGCAGCTCTATATATAAGACCGACAAATTATGGCATTGGTTTCTTACATTGCAGCCAAGCCCAGTAAAGTATAAAATGATTTTCTAGTTTAGATGTTAGTTAAATTTTTGTAGGCTGATAATTATATGGTCATATGGCCAGGGAAGGTGCTGAAGTTCCTGAAATCGACTGGTGTGAACCAGGAGAAATTGCCGCTTTAGAAACATTAATGGGGAGTAAGACTGGGTTTTTAGCAACTAGATTGGAGAAATATGTTGCAGATCGGAATAACCCTTTTAAACCCAAAGCAACTTCTGGTCTTTTTCCGTATTTGCATTTTGGGCAGATATCAGCCCAACGTTGAGCCCTTGAGGCACGTAAATTGCGCAAAGTATATCCACAGGTTTGTGTTGTAAGAAACAATCTTTTGATAGTTCTGATTGGTATTTCTTTTCTAAAACGATCAAATCTTATCATCTTTGATTGTCAATTGAAGGCAGTTGATAAGTTTTTGGATGAACTGGTCGGGTGGAGGGAACTATCTGATAACTTCTGCTATTACGAGCCTCATTATGATTCATTTCATGGTGCATGGGGTTGGGCTCGTACAACAATTTTAGATCATGCTTTTGACAAACGTGAACATATATACACGTGAGTGCATTGCTTGTTTTGATTCTTTTAGACTTTGGTTGATTAACTAATATGAATATATGATGCATTGCAGAATTGAGCAGCTGGAGAAGGCACAAACTGCAGATCCTGTAAGCTATCATATTTTCTTTGATCTATAACTGAAACGTTGTTAAATCGTTTATCTTTGATTTTTATGATAGCAAGTTTGTGTACTTATGAATGGATTATTGTGCATACGTTCAGCTTTGGAATGCTTCTCACTTGGAGATGGTTCATTATGGAAAGATGCATGGCTATATGCGGTAACCAAGAGATTGATTTTTCTTGTATTGCTTCTTATAAATTTAGCTTAATTTTGTCTCTAATGCACAAAAGGTGATAACAGAATGTACAGGGCAAAAAAGACTCTTGAATGGACGAGCGGCCCGCAAGAAGCTGTAGAAAAAAATTACATAGGCATATTGAAACAGTTTGAATGGTTCACATGTTTATTCTCGAGTGATATGCAGGACTAATAAAAATGCCATAAAAAAATGTTAATTCTTTTTGAAGTAGAACCAAGACATGGCTTCTAGAAAGGATAATAGAACAGGATGTTAGTTGACCAAAGCTACAATTACATAGGCATATTGAAACAGTTTGAATTAGTAGAAAAGTTACAACTACACTCATGAGAACTTGGACAATATAAATATATTGTATGCTATCATTACATTTAACAAACTATACATGATTATAATAGAGCATTTTTGATCTTCAACTTCTTGTTCTAAAGAACTCTTGTTGAAGATCAAAAATGCTCTATTATAATCATGTATAGTTTGTTAAATGTAATGATAGCATACAATATATTTATATTGTCCAAGTTCTCATGAGTGTAGTTGTAACTTTTCTACTAATTCAAACTGTTTCAATATGCCTATGTAATTGTAACTTTGGTCAACTAACATCCTGTTCTATTATCCTTTCTAGAAGCCATGTCTTGGTTCTACTTCAAAAAGAATTAACATTTTTTTATGGCATTTTTATTAGTCCTGCATATCACTCGAGAATAAACTGTTTCAATATACAACTTACACATGTGTAACGTGTACAACTTACCAATTATAAATAATAATTTGTTATTGATATCTAACTTACACATGTGTAAGTAATACAACTTACACATGTGTAACGTGTACAACTTACCAATTATAAATAATAATTTGTTATTGGTATCTAACTTACACATGTGTAAGTAATACAACTTACGAATTATGAATAATTATTTGATTTTGATATCTAGGTTACACATGTGTAAGTTATACAGTACAACTTACAAGGTTTGAATAATCATTTGATTTTTATAAGTAACTTACACATGTGTAGGTTACATACATACTAAGTTACACATGCGTAAGTTATTCTACTTACACATGTGTAAGGTATAACTTACCAATTATAAATAATAATTTGTTATTGATATCTAACTTACACATGTGTAACGTGTACAACTTACCAATTATAAATAATAATTTGTTATTGATATCTAACTTACACATGTGTAACGTGTACAACTTACCAATTATAAATAATAATTTGTTATTGATATCTAACTTACACATGTGTAACGTGTACAACTTACCAATTATAAATAATAATTTGTTATTGATATCTAACTTACACATGTGTAACGTGTACAACTTACCAATTATAAATAATAATTTGTTATTGATATCTAACTTACACATGTGTAACGTGTACAACTTACCAATTATAAATAATTATTTGATTTTGATATCTAGGTTACACATGTGTAAGTTATACAGTACAACTTACAAGGTTTGAATAATCATTTGATTTTTATAAGTAACTTACACATGTGTAGGTTACATACATACTAAGTTACACATGCGTAAGTTATTCTACTTACACATGTGTAAGGTATAATATTCATGAATTATATCTTTATTTATAACATTAATAACAAAATAAAAAAAACTTATTTAAAACAACAATATCTTAAATCAAATGTTTTAAATTATAAAAGCAAAAAGAATGATCAATATATAAATTGTATCCTCGCCATTGATCTCAAGCTACCCGTAACAATACAACAACAAAACAATTGTAATCAAACTACATGCTTCTAACTTTTCTAAGTCTTATCTTTATTTTATCTTATAAACCTCAACTTGGCCAAAAGAAAGTTGTGTACACTTATCATTTGAGGAAAGTTAGCCCTACTAAGGAGGGAAAATATGATCGGCAAGGAGAAAAATACATGGTTAGCAAAGATGGTCTTTTTCTTGGGCGATGATCCTCCCCTCTTCCTATTCTGCACGGTCTATGACAAATAACTCAAACATTTAGAAACTTTATCATAATAATTTCTAAAAATGTATCAACTTATTAAAAAATGTATCAACGAAGCATCCGGTGTTGAAACATGACTTGAACACTTCAACTAAAGAAATGACTAAAATTAGGATGTTCGGCCTTTCCATCACCTTATGTGAATGGGTTCGGGAACACCTTCGTTCCGACAAAGTAACAATTTGTTATTGCACCAAGAGTAAAAAGAAGGCATGTGAAGAGGGTCCAAATTAAAGAAAGGATTTACCAACAGCATTAACAATTTTGACCAGTTTGTCAAAATCTCAAAAGCGTTATCATTACAAAAAAATGTATATTGACAGATATATTGGATTCATTACAAATAAATTTATTTAATTTATTTTATGAGAAAGTCAATATTATAAAGCATTAGTGCACAACACGATCGCTATGAAAACTGTACTATTTCAATAGCAATATAGGGAAATGATTTAGGAGGCTGAAACATTAATAATGTATTCCATATTCAAATTTGATATTGGATGGGTTTGCTGCAAAGTTTGATATTGGATGGGGAGGCTGAAACCTTGTGGACAGTGGCATACAGAGCAACTTTGATATTGGATGGGTTGGCTGCAAAGTTTAAAAGATCAACAGCACTACGTCAAATAGTGGATGCTATAAAATGGTGAAAAAAAGTGTATCAGCTCAACCTGTCGGAACCAACAATTTACCTGGTTTGACCCGAGTCTTGTTACCCGACCCACCCACTTTGTCAAATATCTTGTTAGCTTTCTTTTTCTTGTAAATTTACTTCACTTTCACATATGTTTAATTGCTTACATGTAAATTCTGATCATCTGTATTGAAGACGTTTTTAATCCAATGTTACCATTGTTGATGCATATCTCATGAAGAACCATGGTCAGGCTCTAATGACTTAAGTAGTTCATGTATACTATGTTTGTGTCGATGTATTAGATTCTAGACTTTGAGAGTATGCAATCTTTTATCAAGAGTCGATTGTATAGACTTAGTTATTAGTATTTGTTAGAGGTGGCAATTTGACCCATTATATGAGTGGGCAGGGAATATGCTTTGAGAGTATGCATATGCTTTCACCGTAAAAATGGCATGATGAGTGGGCGGGGTAGGTTGGATTATCAATGAAAAGAGGTCATCTTTTGACATGTAATACTGGTTGAAAGGAGCCGATCAGGTAAGTTTGACTCAAAATAGTTTTGCACATTTTTATTTTGTTATTATTTGTTATAAATAAATATGTAATTCACGAATATTATACCTTACACATGTGTAAGTAGTACAACTTACACATGTGTAAGTTACGTATCAAAATCAAATGATTATTCAGAATGGTAAGTTGTATAACTTACACAGTAACTTACACATGTGTAAGATATTAAAATCAAATGATTATTGAGAACTGTAAGTTGTATATCTTACACATGTGTAAGTTGGATACTTACATATGTGTAAGTATAATCTACACATGTGTAAGTTACAACTTACACATGTGTAAGTTACGTATCTGTAACATTCATGATTTTTACCGTTTGACTGTGCATGTAATTTGATTAACTATTTCAATAAACGGAAATTTGGACATAATTGTGTACATTTATCTGTAAATTGGGCCAATTATAATGTCATATTTGAACTTCTAGAATTAGGGCCATATTAGCAGACTATGAAATTGGCCCAGTACATGTTATGGAAATTATATAATAGATGATAATTGAGTAACTATGGTAACAGGAAAACGTATATACGAAACCTTAAGTATAATGTACGGTTACAACAGTGTCGGTGGAACAGTGTCGGTGAAACAGTGTCGGTGGAACAGTGTCGGTGGTTAGATGATAATTCCATTAATAGGACAAAAACCAACACAACCTTTATATTATATGAAATGATTTATCCATATTATGGATTTATAATAATTTATAAAAGTTGTACGCTCGTGATTATTTTTGTTATTAATTTCGGAATCAATTAACTAGTTAGATATATTGTACATACTAGTAAAATAAATATGCAATTGTGTACTTGAATTAGATAACTAATAAATATATAAATACATGTAATTGATTTATAACCACATAGATAAAAGTAATTATACTTATATAGACTAGTTACTACATTTAATTACACAAATAATAATCAAGAATCAAAGTTTAGAGTCAACCAAAGTCAATAAGTCAAGTCAAGCTTGTGTTCTTGACATAAACCCCACACAAACTAACCAAGACTTGGATTATAGCTTGTAATCATGCAATGAACATGTTCCTACTGAATTCTAGTTTGTTTTAAGGCTAAAGTTTCAGCCATTACACTCAAGGATGAGTTGTAAACACATGATGAACACCTCATGGCCAAGGTGTGTATTCTTGGCACTTAGTTGCAACTCTTGGGCTATATAAGCAAGCATTTGATGATCATTCTATCATTCATCTCTGATCTTTTCTCTCTCTTTCACATTCATAACACAAAACAATCAAGTCCATAAAGTCTTGGGTTCATCACTTGAAGTTTCAAGTTGAATTTAAGACTCTATAGGACTGAAATTTTCAGTCATCTTGCAAACATCATAGAAGATTCATCTGGACGAATTAGGAGACGAATCTTATATTTTTGGAAAGGTCCAAGTGTCAGTAAAATTTGATAAGAACGAAGTTTCTTCTGGTTTTGCTCAGAAGAGTGCCAAAAACGACGATTTTCAGAACTGGTCTAACTTCTGACGAGGAAAAAAAAAG
>CM067169.1:29476346-29493289 GCA_034093135.1 Erigeron breviscapus | reverse complement strand
GTATACATCTTTCCCTCTCAGAATCTCTCTATGTGCTTTCATCGGTCTACAACTAATCCCTACTACCCCTCTAACCCTTTGCTCCACTCCCCCACCCCCTCTCCACTCTCCCCGTCTCTGCTCTTCCTCCACTGCGGCTGCGGCGCAGTGAAGGATTTTGTAAAACTGGCCAGTGGGTTCCTCATGCGGCGCAGTCAGCCTATCCCACTCCCCACTGCGGCGCAGTGGGAAGTTGCTGGAAGATTTTTCTTCAAAAAAAAATTATGACAAAACTCAAATTCACATACCCGGAACCGCATCAAATCTAAACCAAACCTGCACTTACTAACTAAAACAAGATTAAAACTAACTAATTCAAGAAAAGTAAAATGCGATAAAATAAACACGGGTTGCCTCCCGAGAAGCGCTTAAGTTATTAACGAGTCTTTAGCTTGACTCGACCAACCTTCAAGCATCAAATTCAAACACGGGGATCACATCAAATATCCCCTCAACCTGCTCTTCTTCCAAATATAGCTTCAGTCGATGACCATTGACAATGAACGATCCTTCACCATTTCGCTTAAACAACTCAACATAACCCGACGGGTACACATGCTTAATCTCAAACGGTCCAATCCATCTAGAAGTGAGTTTGGGTTGCTTAATCTTAAATTTGGACAAGAACAACAACACTTTAGCCCCAACCTTAAACTCCTTTCTACGAATCCTCTTATCATGCCAAATCTTGGTTCTCTCCTTATAAAGCCTCGAATTCTCATAAGCACCTAACCTAAGCTCATCAAGCTCATGAAGTTGCAACATTCTAAGTTCACGCACTTCCATCAAATCTAAATTCAAATTCCTCAACGCCCAATACGCCTTATGCTCTATCTCAATAGGAAGATGAAAGTTTTGCCATAGAGCAACCGGTATGGCGTGGTGCCAATCGGCGTCTTATAAGCCGTCCTAAACGCCCACAAGGCGTCATCTAACTTCTTTGACCAAACCTTGGGGTTATCTCCAACAGTTTTCTCTAAAATCCTTGTCAAAGCCCTATTGGTGTTTTCTACTTGTCCACTAGTTTGTGGATGATAAGAAGTAGAAAAATAATGCACAACACCATACCTCTTCATGACCTTGGCTAATTGATGATTTGCAAAATGGGTTCCTCGGTCACTAATCAAAGCTTTAGGGCAACCAAATCGACAGAATAATTGTTTCAAGAAATCAATGACTACCCTCGCGTCATTAGTGGGCAAAGCTTTGGCTTCGGCCCATTTAGACACGTAGTCAACGGCAACAAGAATATATTGAAACTTATTAGACGGTGGGAATGGTCCCATGAAGTCTATACCCCAAATATCAAATACCTCGCATACCTGAATGCTTTGTTGAGGCATCTCATGAAGTCTATACCCCAAATATCAAATACCTCGCATACCTGAATGCTTTGTTGAGGCATCTCATCCCGCTTAGTAATGCTCCCTTGTCTTTGACAAATGTCACAAGTCTCTACCAAAGTCTGGGCCTCCTTGAAAATTTTAGGCCAATAGAAACCTGCATCAAAAACTTTCTTACCAGTAACTGAAGGACCGTAATGACCTCCAGTTGGACCATAGTGAAAAGCATCAAGAATCTCCCTCGTCTCAGCTCCAGCTACACATCTCCTTACCATACCATCTGCACAAATACGAAACAAGTATGGACTATCCCAAAAATAGTGCTTAGCATCCGATATGAGCTTCTTCTTTTGCTGGGACGTGAAATCATTCGGTATTTCACCTGCAACCAAATAATTAGCAATATCTGCAAACCAAGGAGCATCATCAGAGTTAGAAATAAACATTAAAGACTCATCGGGGAAGTGATCATTAATCTCCCCATCTCGAAGTTCCTCCCAGTGAGGATCTTCCAAACGACTCAAATGGTCGGCCGCCAAGTTTTCAGCACCTTTCTTATCCTTAATCTCTATATCAAACTCTTGTAACAACAAAATCCATCGGATAAGCCTAGGTTTAGCATCTTGCTTCGAGAACAAGTACTTAAGGGCTGAATGGTCAGTGAAAACAATGGTCTTACTCAACACCAAATAAGATCTAAACTTATCAAAGGCAAAGACCACGGCAAGCAACTCCTTCTCAGTAGTGGTGTAATTATGCTGAGCGGGGTTCAAGGTCTTACTAGCAAAGTAAATTGGCTTGAAATGCTTATCAACCCTTTGCCCAAGCACGGCTCCCACAACATAGTCACTTGCATCACACATCAATTCAAATGGCAATTCCCAATCCGGTCCAACCATGATAGGAGAATTAGTCAACTTCTCCTTTAAAACCTGAAATGTACTCAAACAAGCATCATCAAACACAAAAGGGACGTCCTTCTCCAACAAGTGGGTCATAGGACGAGTAATCTTAGAAAAATCCTTAATGAATCGGCGGTAAAAACCGGCATGTCCAAGAAAACTTCTTACCCCTTTCACATTGGAAGGCGGGGGTAATTTGGCTATAACGTCTATCTTAGCCCTATCAACTTCAATCCCGGCCTTAGACACTTTATGCCCTAACACAATACCCTCGGTCACCATAAAATGGCACTTTTCCCAATTCAAAACAAGGTGTGCCCTTTCACACCGTTCTAACATCCTTTCCAAATTATGCAAGCAAGTATGAAAAGAGTCCCCAAAAACCGAGAAATCATCCATGAAAACCTCCATGGAGGTTTCAAGCATGTCCTGGAATATAGCAATCATGCACCTTTGAAAGGTGCCCGGGGCATTACACAAACCAAACGGCATTCGCCGATAAGCAAAAGTACCAAATGGGCATGTGAAGGTGGTATTTTCTTGGTCCTTGGGATCAATGGGTATTTGGAAGTACCCGGAAAACCCATCTAAGAAACAAAAATATTCATTACCCGCAAGTCTTTCTAACATCTGATCAATGAAAGGAAGGGGAAAGTGATCCTTACGGGTGGCATCATTAAGCTTACGGTAATCAATACAAACCCGCCAACCCGTTATAGTCCTAGTGGCCAAGAGTTCCTTATTCTCATTTTCAATAACTGTCATGCCCCCCTTTTTGGGCACACAATGAACAGGACTAACCCAAGGACTATCAGCAATAGGAAAAATGATCCCAGCATCTAACAACTTAATGACCTCTTTCTTAACAACTTCTTTCATGTTCGGATTAAGCCTCCTTTGTCTCTGGACAACGGGCTTAACATCATCAACAAAATCTATTTTATGCTGGCAAAATTTAGGACTAATACCTGGAATATCGGTGGTCTTCCAAGCAAAAGCCCGCTTATGAGCTCGAAGCACAGACAAAAGACAATCCTTCTCGTCCCTCGAGAGTGAGGACGAGATAACCACGGGTAAAGACGATTCACCTGACAAATAAGCATACTCCAAATGGGAAGGTAATGGCTTAAGCTCCAAATCAGTCGGTGGTACATCAACAGAATTCGGTACCCTCGAACTTCCATCAGCAACAACCTCCTCAAAACTCTCATCCTCGGGAGGTGTCTCATCCAAGCTAAGCGCCATAACCTCTGCAAACAAATCATCATCAGATATATCTCCCGATCCTAAATTAGCAATCTCCTCATCTCCAGTGTCGGCCTCCATTAGTTCCTGAAACTCTCGGTCTAAAGCATCATCAATAACGTCAATCCTGAAACAAGACTCATCATTAGAATATGAATGCTTGATAGACTTTTCAACATTAAACACAATTCTATCCGTACCCACACCCAAAGAAATTTCCTTATCCTTCACACGGATGATAGCATCCGCGGTATTAAGGAATGGTCGTCCAAGAATAAGGGGTACCTTCGTATCTTCCTCCATCTCGAGGATAACGAAGTCAACTAGAAACACAATATGGCATACCCGGACAGTCATGTTTTCAGCAATCCCAATGGGATACTGAAAAGAATGGTCAGCTAATCTAATACTCATGCGGGTAGGTCTCAAAACTCCTAGAGCCAACTTACTCCAAACCGAGTAAGGCATAAAATTAATGCTAGCACCTAAATCAGCAAGTGCCTTACAAGTAAGAGTACGAATAGAACAAGTATAAGGAAACTCCCTGGATCTTCAAGCTTAGGTGGGATGCGGTTCTGCAAGATAGCAGAACACTCGGCATTAAGATAAGTAGCTTTCACCTCATCCATCTTTCCTTTGTCAGTCACAAGCTCCTTAATGAACTTGGCATAATGGGGCATCCCCTGAATAAGATCAACTAAAGGCACATTAATGTGAACATTTGTAATCATCTCCACAAACTTGTTATATTGCTCCTTCAGCTTTGCCTTTTTGAACCTCTGTGGAAATGGTATCTTTGGCTTGTATGGTTTAACCTCTAGAACCACATCCGGTTTTGGTGGAGTGACCGGAGTCTTCACGGTTGAATCTTCCTCCATTTCAATCTCTTCATCAACCTCATCATCATCACTCCCTTTATCCTGCACATCTGAAACAACAACATTAGGCATAGGAGGTGAGTCATAAGACCTACCAGTACGAGGGTGATGGCTTTGGCTTGCTCATTGCGGACTGGAGGTGGAGTGTATTTCTGTCCCTGAATTAAACTGAGGCCTAGGATTCTGTTGTGTGTTGCTAGGAAGAGTCCCGTGGGCCTAGCAAGAGAGCCATCCTACTTTCGAGATCCTTGAAATTAACTCCCTGATTTTTCATGTTGATCTCCACCTTCCCACTTAACTGATCCAACCTCTCACTCAAGGTCTTAGTGTCTTCCCTGATCATTTGAATGCTAGTATTTGTTTCAACCTGATTACTAGCCAACTGCTTCATCATCTCTCAACTCGGCATTAGGATCGGCATTAGAAGAAGAAGAACCTGATCCTTGTCCTTGCTGAGTATGCTGTTGTGGCTGATTCTGATAATTATCTCTTTGCCACCTATTACCTGAAAAACGAGAATTATTAGAGTGAAAAGAAGAGTTATAAGAAGTATTACCTGAAGGCCGGTTCTGGAAACCGGTGTTGCGGTAGAAATTCCCTTGGGGTTGATTTTGAACATAACTCACATCTTCGGGTGCCCGATTTGGACACTCATCAGAATAGTGCATATCACCACAATAATCACACCCATCGGCTACTACCTTAACATCCCTCTCAATTGCTCCAAACCTATTCTCTTGAGTAGCAAACCCCTTTTCTATGCGCTCAGATAGCGCCCTAATCTCTCCAATAACCCCTGGGTCATTGCTAGCTTCAACCTTAGCAACTCTCCCTTGGTTAGTACCTCTCTTCATCTTTTTCTCATTCTTTAAAAACCTTTCATCATCCAAGGTTGAGCTATCCTTCGCCATGTCTTCCAAGATTCGATAACCTTCATTGGGTGTAATGTTATTGAAACTACCCCCGAAAGCATATCCCAATTCGTTTGGACTTTTTATCCAACCCATCAAAGAAAAGCTCCACATATTTCTCCCTAGTCAAATCGTGCCCCGGATAATTTCTCAACATCTCCTTGAAACGAACCAAGCTCCACAACATCTTCTCCATCATCTTGTTCAAAAGATCTAATATGTTCTCCAACCTTCTTTGAGTTCTAAGTGAATAAAACTCACCAATGAAAGCCTCCTTGAGTTGGTTCCAAGTAGTAATAGAATTTTCTGGAAGATCATTGAACCAATCAAGTGCTTCTCCTATGATTGACATGGGAAATGTCTCAAGTTTCACGGCATTCATTTGATTTTGACCATATGATAAAGCCCTTTTCAAACTCCGTCTTTGGATTCCTCTTCCCCCCCCCCTTCCACCTCTCAAGTTTTCACGGCATTCATTTGGTTTTGCCCATATTGATATAGCCGAGCCAACTTTTCAAACCTATCCAAGTGTTGGTAAGGATCCCATTTCCGTTTCCCATCAAATTGATGCTCTTCTATGCTTTTTAGATGGTTTCCTTTTAAAGCGAAAGTGTGATCAATGGTTGGAGGTCTAATGGCGGAACCACGGCCCGTTGGGATCGTACGGACCCTCTTGCCATAGCGAGTGTCATTCGGATCCCTTGGTTGTTCGTCCCCCATTTCCTCTTGCTTTACTTCAAAATTGAAAAACTCGTCCAAAAAGAACCCTTCCTCGTCCGAATCAGGAGTGGGTTTCGCTATAGGTGAAAATGGTGTCGGTATTGGTGTTGTGGGTTCAGTGAAGTTAAACCTACGCCCTCTTGGTCTTCTCGGAGTAGACAAAGGACTATTCAAAGGGAGACCCGAAGAACGCAAGTTCATCAACTAAAGAAAAATGCCTGCAAACACACAACTAACACAAACACGTCAAATGCACCTGTGATAAGAAAAGAAAAGTAAACTAATAAACAAGTAACTTTCTCACGCGTGAGAAAGGATCAAACCACTAATAAACAACTAAATCGGCACACATTCCCCGGCAGCGGCGCCAAAAACTTGATGTGTGAAATCGAGTTTAAAAATTAAAACAAGAAATACCCTAAAACTGACTACTACACACTCGCGGGCAGTGGACCCGTTCGTATATAGTATAGCTAGAAGGTAAGTCCAGGATCGAACACGGGGAATGGTTTTGAAATAGTTGTCAGCTAAAATGGTTTTGGAATAAGGATGGAACCGTAGCCGAATTGCTACCTCACCTGACAATATGAAATTAAAGAAATTGAAATGACAAGACAATTGAAAAGTAAAGAAAGTTCAAACAATATGAATAAAGATCATCCACTTCGAATCCACTTGACTTCAGTTATGATTGCACATGATAAAGTTCAAATTATTTAGAGTTGACAAGATAATCGTGAAAGGATAAAATGCTCGCGTGGTACCACCAACCGCTCACAAATCACCCAAACACCTAAGTTGCTAGTTTAATTACCCAAGCCGGTACCACCAATGCCTAGAAAATCTCCCCAACAATTAGTTTGATTGATTATCCAATTACCAATTATGCCTATGTGAATGAAAACGTGGTACCACCAACCGTTTCTAAACACGTTTACCAATTAACTCCTATTATAGATTGACATTCACCGTCATACCATGAACCGGTGACAAACGACCATAGACAATCGAATTGAAACGATAAATATTCACCTAGTACCACTAACGATGAACACATAAACCATCAACATCAAAAGAATAAATCGCAAGGAATTAATTGATAAAGATCACGACACAACGATAATCGAATCAACTCAAGAATTAAAAGATTGCAATCATATCATTCGTCAAGTTTCATCAAAGTGGATGATTAGAAATCTAGCCAATCATACTAAATTGAATTGCAATAAAGAAATTGAAAGAAAACATATTGTACCAATGATTGTTGAATATAAATTGCAAGACAGAAGATTAGATACGATCTAGATGGATGTTCTTGAATCTTCAATGAATCAAATGATGAAATCTGCGATGATCCGTCAAAGACTCGTGGTAGAACAGCTCCTAGAAAGAAAAACTTGATCCTTGGGAAATTAGGGTTTTTTCCTTTATATCTCCCCCAATCTGATGCAAAGAGGCTGTAGCCCTGATCTCCCCGTGCACTCACTGCGCCGCAGTGGGCATGGTGCGCTCCCACTGCGGCGCAGTGGAAAACCCCTGGAATTCTGAACTAGGGTGACTGCGGCGCAGTGGGGAATGAGTCCTCCCACTGCGGCGCAGTGTTAAATCTCTGGAAAGCATTGGCTTCTTCTCGACCAGTGACTGCGGCGCAGTGGAGCTGGTACACTCCCACTGCGGCGCAGTGTGAATCCACTGGAAAGTTGTGGCTTTGGCACCCATTGACTGCGGCGCAGTGGGGCAATAATCCTCCCACTGCGGCGCAGTACTTCTTGCTGAAATCTTGTTTCTTCTTTATCAACATCACTCGAACACTCGGGTCAACTTCTTGGCCAAAAATCGTCAGAAAATGTACCAAAAGGACGCGCAACCTGCTAAGAACCTGAAAGCACTAACAAACACCATAAACGCGCCAAATGCATACAAATCGACTCAAAACACATACGAAAAAGGCCAATAATGAAGTGGCGATCTATAAAAATTGGATCTAATTTAGTTTCAGCTTGGGGAGCATTTCCAGAGTTTACATTTTCAGTTGCTGGGGCTTCTTCAGCAGTTTCCTCCCCCTTGGAAGCAGCTGAGGAACTAGCTACTTCCACTTTCTCTTTCTTGAGAAGTTCCAGCATTGTACCCATCATTTCCTTAAGATGCCCAACCTCTGCTTCAAGTTTTCGCTGCCTGCTGACAGATTCTTCAAGTAACTGCTTGTCAACAGCAACTTGGAAGGGCGTGTGAGAGAAGAGTTTGTCTTTGAGAGAATTAATTTCTTGGGTAAGAGAAGTGTGAAAATCATCTTGATTTTTGGAAAAGAAAGAAACGGTATTATGAAGTTGGCGAAGGTGAGCAGTGAAAAGAATGTTGGATTGAGAGAGTTGTTGGAGAGAGGATAAAAGACCAGGCACTTCAGCGACATTCACTGACTTAACTTCAGCTTTCAGTTTATCCAGCGATGCAGAGATTTTAGAGTTGGAATTGCTGACTCTCTGCATGCTGTGGTGAAGCAGCTTTTGATTCCTCCTAAATAGATCTGCATTGGACAGGGTGTCAGCATGTTGCTTTTTGGTGATGTTAAACACTCTGTCCTTCAGCTCAGCTAGCTCATCGAGCAATTCATTGTTTCCAGAAACCAATTCTCCAAACTTGGCCAATGCCCCAGTGTTCATTTCAGCCATTTTATCTACCAACCATGCATATAGATAACCATGCCTGTTTCCTTGACTTTGCACAACCTGCAGTCTTCTCAACATTTCTTGCAATTGATAAGTTTCAACATAGTCAAGACCAGGCACATTCACAGCAGTGAAAGCAGTGGTGGCTTCATCAGCAGAGGAACCCTGAGATCCTTCAAAGAGACAGAATACGTAGAGCAAGGCACCTTGAAAAAGTCTGGATGGTGCAATGAGGGCACTTCCATGATGATTTCATCATCAACATCATCTTCTTCATTAAGAACATCAGCCTTGTGGATGTGCTCTAGGAAAATTTGCATCCTCCTGAGGAGTTCATTATCATCCAGGGCTGACACATAATCCCCAAAGTGCCCAATTTGTTCATGAGAGGCAGTGGGCCTTGGTGAGTAAGAAGGAGGAGGAGGCATATCAGATAGTGACACTGAACCATCTTCAAATTCAGTAAGTGGTGAGGAGATTAACAAATAGCCCATATCAGCATCCAGAAAACCACTGACAATTTCTTCTTCATTTTCTTCAGTGGCAGCGAGTTTGATTTCAGCCTCATCATCTTGTTGGCTAAACTCGCTGCCTAACTCTTCATCACTTACATTACCTTCTTGAGAAACATTTGTCTCGGTCCCTGCACAAACAGTTTCGAGACAGCAGAATAGATTTGGGTAGGGGAACCTGGTGCCTCAGCCTCAGTGTGTTGTTCCACCAAGACCTCATCGGCCGTAGAATGTGTTGTCTCTAGCATCACATGATCTGGCTGCTGAGAACGACTCAGAGGGTAATTGAGAAGAAGGGGAATTTATTTGGGGAGGAGTTGGACTTTGACCTCTAGTGGGTTGGGGTGACCCAATATCTTCACCAACCTTGCCTACAGAAGTTTGAGGTGGCTGCCTGCTGTTCCCATTTGTCTCGTCAGCAGCCTGTTGGGAGGCTGCTGATGGGGTGGCCTGGGTACTAGTGTCCATGGGCGCTGTGGACTTCCTAACCTTGGGGTTGCCCTTTGATGCACTCCGCTTACGTTTTGGGACGTCAGCGGAGGGTGAAGATTGTGTATTTTGTGTTGAGGATGCTGCCTTAGATTTACTTTTGGTCTTTTTGGAGGCTTTGGAGGTTGCTGGGGGGTTTCCAGCGAGCCAGCCTCTAAAGGCATTTGAGCATCCACAGCGACCGTATCAGCCACTTCATCAGTAGGAAGTGCTGCCTCCCAGTCGCTGTTTGTAAGTCCCCTGGTACGGATCGTCAATAGCTTGATCCAGTTATCTTGAGGTGCGGAATCCCATCAACAAAAAGCCCCTAGATCATCTGCGGCCTCGCAGATCTTCTTCGGGCTAGCGGAACAACCTTTGACGACTATAACCTGCAATACCTGCTTGATATTTCGACAAATGTTCAACCCTAAACTCTGTTAGGGTTCGGTTTATATAGGTAACACCCGACATGGGCTTCAGCGAGTCGGCCTCGCAAATCCAGCCCAGCCCGTCACTAATGCGAGGTCGCATTCTGTGATTGGCCTCGTATTTGTCCCTGCAAATACGGGGTCGTATTACCTATATGACTAACCTCGTATTTAAACCTGTAAATACGGGGTCGCATTTCTTCTGTATGAATTGCGAGCTCGCAATTCATACTTAGCAGATTTACTATACATTCAATACTTAAACTTAATCTAGTACTCTATGCATAATACTAAGTTCATTAATGACAATCACATTACAAAGACATATAACAATATAAGCTCAAACAATCTAGACTGCTATTGACATAGACGTGCACTTACAGACTCCCCCTTGGCAATAGCTTCTAGACGTTAATACATATGTCTTCGTCTTGTCTTTGTCATTAATCTACTTCCTCTGCTTTTTCTTATCAGCCTTCTTCTTCTTCTGAACTTCCTCTGAATCATCTGCAGCCTTATAGAAATCACAGTCTGAATGTAAGCCGATCTTCAAGCACAAACTCACTGTATTTCTATATCGCAACGCTGGACCCTGAAAATCTTTTGGAAACCAAATATTAACACTGTTCAGCTTCAGCAGATCTTTCCTACAGAAGTTCACTAGATGCAAAGGCTCATAAATCCTCACAATCTCATAGTAATGATCACCATACATCACAGCTTCATACATCTTACTATCAAAGTACCAGCCTATCATATTATCCAATAAGTCCTTCTTGAATTTTTTCAAAGGCACTTCTTTGGCAAACTTGGTCGGCTCATACTTCAAAGTAACGACAGGCTTCTTTGTCTTCGGATCTATCTTCGATTTATCCTTGACCATCTTGCCTTCCTGTGGATGATACTTTCTTTGAGATGGATCCTTGATCTTCATGTCTTTCGCTATAGACCTAGCAATATAATTTCCAAACTCAGATCCACTAGGATTGATTAGTTCTAGCCTAGCTAAGCACCAAAAATCAACATCAGTAAGTGAGTTGATGGCTTCTTCGTTATAGTCCAAATACTGCACTCCGTCTGTTCTCTGATAATGAGAAGTCTCAACTCATCATCCCAATGAAAAATCACGATTCTTGAGCATGCAGTAGTGGCGTAGGCTTCAACCTTCTCTCCCTGAATCTTGTCTTTATATTTGATAGGTTTATGCGATGCCTCATACTTAGCCATGTTTTTCTTCCAAGTAATAACCCAATCTGGTCTAGTATCAACAGGCTCTGTATGTTGCACATCAGGATCTTCAGCAATTGGTTCTTGCATGACTGGAGCTTCAGGATTTTGAACTTGTTCAGACCTGTCCATTCTATCAAGCTTAGCTCTGAAGTCATCAATACTAAACCCTTTGCGCTCAGCATCTTTATCCACAAGCCTTAGCTGATCTGGCAACAATTTCTTTTTCACCAAAAACTTTTCAAACAATTCATTTAACTCTGATTGCATCACACAATCTAGCATGACATCTGCAATCTTAGTCATCTGTTCAGCCACTCAAACTACTCCTTTATTCGCTCTAGTAGCCGAATTTTCTGCCTGAGTAGTTTCACTACGAACCATGTCAAAGTTGGACATGAGAGTGTTAACAAAGTCTTGATGATTCTTTCTTTCATCATTAAGAGCTTTCTTTAACGTCTCAACTTCCTTTTGCATTCTCTGCATCTCTTTCTCATGGTTCTTCTTTTGTTTCTCCAAATCATCAAACAAACCATTAACTCTAGCCTCTAACACCGTCATCTTTCCTTTCATGTCAGCCATACCAAACACTGGTGTAATATAGGAACTTGACGTGTAGTCGCTTCAATTCTTGGTTCAGGATTAGGCACTGAATCCTTCATTCTATGAGTTGTAGACGGCCTTTCAAGATTTACAGTTGTCTTCTGAGATCTTCTTGGTATCACTGTCTCTGCATGTGATTCAACTGATCTCCTAGACCTCTGTTCAGGAACTCTGCTTGATACTTCTGGAGCTTTGATCGTCTCATCTACTCCACTAGCAACAGTTTTCTCCTTGACTTTCAATTTGATAACAGTTTTCTTCTTTGGAGTAGGTACCTCTTCAACTTCTGGCACCTCAGATTCCCTAGAAGACTCTGCTCGTTTCCTTTTCAGACCTGAATCAGATGAAACTTTCTTTGAAGCACCTTCAGAAGTACTAGCAGCATGATCAACGGTATCTTCATGTGCTTCTGCTTCTTTTTCAAGAACCACATCTCTCTCAACTATCACCTCTTCTGTGCCTTGAACCTGTGGTTGTGCTATGTTGTCCATTGGCACATCTGGCATCACCATCTGTAGAGGAACTGGATTAGCTACTGGCTCATGTGGAACAATCTCAGTCCTGAATCTGGCAAACTCTTCAGCTGTAGGTGGATTAAAATTAATATCCACTAGAGCTCCAAACAAGGAATATCTTGAGCACCTGGATCACCATCAAAGCGACTCTTGAGCTCATCATATGCCCTTTTTACAATAGATGTCACTTTCAGGACCGACTTAGTAGCAGCAGATTAGGAATATGATGATTAATGATCATCATAACGAATCTAGGATAAACCATAAACCTATGCCCTAGTCTGGCAGTCGTTTGTTTCCTTAATTCGTTGAAGAAATACTTAGAAAAGCTATACGGTTTGTTGTATACCAGACCAACCATCTGAGCTTGAGATTCTTGATTAAGCGTATCCCATCCGGTTCTTCTACTACACAAACTAACCAACAATATGTATGCTAAGTATCTCCACCTTCCAAAGAATCCGTGCTTCTTCAATGTTCCCACATTCAAATCATCAGCATATCCCATCCTAGTAAATCCTCCAACAATAACCTCTCTACTAAAAGTAGTAAGTCCATTCTCTCCTCCTTCTTGATCTATTGTACCTAACTTCAAGATATCAATAAGATCGGAAGCTGAGAACTTAATGGTCTTGCCCGCAACCACGTTTCAATCCATTCCTGAGTAGCAGTCTTTTTATGCCTTGCATTTTCCCAGAACTCT
This sequence comes from Erigeron breviscapus, assembly GCA_034093135.1. Lineage (NCBI taxonomy): Eukaryota > Viridiplantae > Streptophyta > Magnoliopsida > Asterales > Asteraceae > Erigeron > Erigeron breviscapus. The sequence continues at coordinate 29,480,126 of CM067169.1, read as the reverse complement.
ACCAGGTATGACTCATATAGCACAGGTGAGTGAGTAAGAATGTGATTAATTCTTGACCGCTTCAAAAATTTGAAAATATCATGATAATACTCTGTTCCATCTTGATTCTCGTCCAAATTAATCAGAAAGTTATGACCTGATACAAATTCTATTGCCATTTCTGTAATTAATAACAAATAATTAATTACTCAAATAGGCATAAAAATTCATATGCATAACATAAACAACTAAAATTATCCCGGTAATTTAGTCAAAAACAAAAATTATCCCTGTAATTTACAACATAACATAAATTATCTCTGTAATTTAGTTATAGATAGATTAACTTATTTTCAAATCTTTATTAACATAAACTTTTAAAAATCTGTTAAATTAACTTAAATTATCCCTGTAATTAAGTTAAAGATAAATTAACTCATTTTCAAATATTTATAAAAATAAACTTTTGAAAATCTGTTAAGTCAAAAATACGAGGTCGTATCCCTGTACGAGGTCGTATTTCAAGGTCAAAATACGGTCAACCAAACTCTAAAATACGAGGTCGTATTTTCCAATTTGGCCACGTATTTGATCAGGTCGTAAATCGGCATCGTATTTCGAAAGTCAAACCAAGTCAAAATAAATTGACATTTACGAGGTCGCAAATCTGGGCTAGCAAAACCCCAAATGCGAGTCCGTCGCACTGTTCGTCTTCCCCAACGCGATTTCGCGATTTACCCAACCAAAACTGGTAAAAATTGTTTCTTTATACTCGTATTCAAACGATAAAGATACCCCAACCCTTATTTTTACCCAGAAAACATCAAAATCAAAGAAAATCTGGAAAACCCAATTCGAAAATTTCGAAACCCTTTTTCTTGATTTTCTTGTTGCATGGATAACTATATTACGATTAGATAGTATACCTAGATTCAGAATTTCGAGATGAACACAAAAATATCAATAAAAAACTCTCGATCTAATTGTATCTATCGAATCTAAATCGGGGTAGCAAAGTAGTATTTTCGGGTCGTAAAGCTCTAATATTGATAAAATAAAATGTGAGGTCGTGTTTGGCATAATGGGTTTATATACCCACTTGACCCGAATGAATCTGGGTCAACCCGACCCAATTACGAGGTCGTATCTGCACAAGGCCCAATCGACCAATTACGAGGTCGTATTCTGCCTCTTGCTAATTACGAGGTCGTACATACCTCCTGCACACTTTAAAATCAAAATTTCGTCAAAGTTTCTGAATAATTGATCAACGATTACCACGAACTTCCTGGAAATATGAAAATTTAAAAGATCAAACCTGTAAGCATCAAATTTTCATCTTTTCCTCGATCTTCGTCTTAACCTGAAAAGTTAATAAACTTACACAAAATTCTTTAACTTTTCAACGATCAATCTTTCCAAAACTTTCTCGAATTTAAGCTTTCCCGAATCTGTACCACTTGCAACAATTCTTATCTAACCAGTTATAAAATTGATTCTTCATTCTTATACCTCCCCCTCAATTTTATGACTAGGAAGTATAACGATGACTAATCATAATAACAACCATCATTCTTATGTACTCCCCTCAATTTATGACTGGGATACATAACTATGATAGAACAAAATATTGATTAAATACTTCATATTCTTATGAAAACACAATTGACTAGGTACTCTCCTCAATTTATGACATGTTTTCATAACTATATGATCTAAATAATCAATGTTTAAACCTTTCACATTCATATATGTTTCTATATCTAAGATAACAAAGACCTTTCATATTCAAACAATATATCTATGTCTAAGGCATAAAATATTAACTATGTAGCCTTTCACATTCAAACATGACATTTCTATGTCTAAGGCATAATATAGTCAATAACCTTTCATATTCACTTAACGTCTATGACTAAGAATTTTCTTAATCTTCTTCATTCACATTAAGTCTATGTCTAAGATTTTAATAATCTTCTACATTCACTTAATGTCTATGTCTAAGGTTTTACTAACATAGTTGATAATCTTTCATATTAAAATAAAATTATTTCTATATCTAAGATCTTCAACTAATAATGACCTTGCTAAACATCTTGATGTTCTTAGCATTGTCTTGAATACTTCAGTCTTTTGCTTAGAAACCCTTCCTTTGGATTGACTTCTCTGCAAATATACTGAAAAATAATCATTTCGAGACAACAAATATAATTGCCATACCCGAAACTTGATCCTCTGAAACTTCAGATTTGAAAAGCAAACTTCAAACTCTCTGTATCGTCATAATAATCAACTAATCCACCATAGCTTGTTGTAGTTCTCCCCCTCAACGATAAATCTCTCTGAATTAAGCATATCTCGAGTCCCTGCTCGCCTTGCCTAACCGGCATGTAATAGAGAGGTAAAATTTCCAACAATCTATCCTGAACGAGTTGACTCCCATGAAAACCAGAAAATTTGAAACTTGAATCACAAATTTCAGGAACATGGAACCTATTTCAAAAGCAATTCTTTGTCTCCAAAATTGTTTCTTCTGATTATGATCAACATCTTCAGACAAAACATATAAAATACAGCGCATGTCAGTAAGCTGTTAACAAAACACATAAACGAGATAAAAATGATAATGTTATTCTTCATTATTTCATCACTATAATATACGATAGTAACAACTTAATCTAGAACTACATTCTTCATTTTCTTCTCCAAATTTGTTATTCACTATCATAAGTCATAAACATATGACATTATCTTAGTCTAGAACTACAAATCTTCAAGAACTTGAACCAGACTAAATCCTTATAATCAAGATTTTAAGGTTCAAAAGTAAGAATCTTAAGATCCCTGTCTTATCATTCTACCGATATTTATCTAGAATCTTAAGATCTCTGTCTTATTATTCTATTGATACTTATCAAAAATAGAATCTTAAGATCTCGGTCTTATCATTCTATGGATACCCTAAACTAAGGTCTTCCAAAACAATATCCTTCATTATGCAAACTTATAGATTCAGTTTCCAAAGTCACTTGTCTTTTGCTGCGCTTGGTTTTCGTCTTCTAACGACTTTCATAATCACTTCTATCATCTATATCCCTCATCTCGATTCCAGTTCCCGCTCCTGAACTTAATCCTAGACCTCGTGCTCCAAACTCTCTTACAGCTCCTAAGACAACAAGCTTCTGAAGCTCACTCAAATATGGGTTCTCTCCTTTGCTCGCTTAAATGTGATTACTCCTCTTTCTGATTCAAGAAAGCAACATTCACAGAGAGTCTATGAGGTTGTGCTTGTTGGCTGTGTTGCGCTGGTTGAGCTTGGTTTGGTGGTATATGGGGTTGAAATTGTTCATTTGCTGTTGCTTGACCCCTCTACCATCGAAGCTAAAACCATGTTCTGTTTTCATCTTTTTACCCATTCCGACATTGCTTCTTCTTCTATTAGTCTTTTGTTCTTCAAATCTTCATCTTCATTCCTCCTTCCATAGGAGTCCAAATGCAGCACCGACACCGCTTTCCTATCTTTCCCTGCTGGAGCTTTGCAGGATTATTTCCACAAATGTTGTATGTGTGACCGTTGTTTGTGCCAGTCTACCAATGCTACCGAAAGCACTTCTCTGTCAGAATTGCGCCTTGTATCGTAATTATTAGGTGAAGAACCCATCTGATAAGCTTGCTTTCTCTGCTTCTGCAAAGCTTTGGTAAATCCATTGTAAATTGATGAAATCCCATCCTTCGAAGGCCGGACAAGAAATTTGTTAGGAAATTGGGTCTCGTTTTGCGTCAAACAATGCAGCTTCCCAC
>CM067169.1:29414420-29475346 GCA_034093135.1 Erigeron breviscapus | reverse complement strand
CGATCTTTTTGTTCAGCATTCAAAAGATCAGGAGTTAGAATTATTGCATCAGTAGTGGGATGGCGATGAACGACAAGTCCATTAAGGATGGAATCTTTCATCATATGACCATTTGTTTGACTTTCCACATAGTCCATAAATCTTTTCTTCCATAGTCCATAGGAACACGGTAGAGAACTGGAGGTCTTGTATCTGAACCCAATGCCAATGCTTCACGAGAAGTCATTTTGAAATTGATTTGATTTGAAAATTGAATTGTATTAAGAACAGAAAATGAAACGATCTTGAGAAGAACAGAAAATGAAACGATCTTGAGAAGAACAGAAAATGAAACGATCTTGAGAAGATCGTCCTTGGTAAGATCGTCTTGGGTGAGATCGTCTTGAGTGAGATCGTCTTAGGATTTTGATGAAATTTGGTTAAGTCTTGAAATTGAAACGATCTTGAAATGAAATGACTTTGAAGTAAATGATTTTTGATAAAACGATCTTGAATTGAAATGAATTTGGATTGAAATGATTCAAAGAATTAGAACGATCTTGGTTGAAGATCGTCTTAGATTTTGAATAAATGAGACGATCTTGGTGAAGATCGTCTTAGTTTTGAAGAAATGAGACGATCTTGGTGAAGATTGTCTTAGATTTTGAAGAAATGAGACGATCTTGGTGAAGATCGTCTTAGGTTTCTAGGAAATGAGACGATCTTGGTTGAAGATCGTCTTGTTTTCTTTCTCAAAACTTATAAGTATTTGAATTGACCAAACCAATCCTTTCGGATTAATTAGCCAGAAAACAAACACTTCACCACACACACTTGTCTAGAACGATCTTGTGAAGATCGTCTAACAAGCCACAATGCACAAGAATGAAAAACGAGCTTTGAACGACTAAGACGATCTTAGGAAGATCGTCCTAGTGAAGATCGTTTTGGAGTCATCTTCTTCATTTTATCAGTTTTCCAGAAAAACTCCATTAACAACAAAAAAAACTTCAATATCTTTTGAATTACTGGGAGTTAGATCACGAAATCACTTGCAAACTGATTGAACTCATGTCCGCAACAAGTTTATGAACAAAATTCAACACAAAACACAACAGATTCAAATCCCTCAAATTCGCGCCAAAACACAAAATTCAATCTCGAGAATTAGATTGAATTGGAACTTGAAACTTGACAGGATTATGTTTTCATCAACCACGAATCTATTGGTGAACAAATAATTGTGATTTTATGTGATTTGAAGTGTGAATTTTGATGAACCAGTAGGTAAAAAATACGAACAGAATTGTAAATAATTTTGATTTTGTTGAATTTGTGATTGAATTCAGTTATGGATCGTCATCAGATTGATGTTTTTCTCTGATACCACTTGTTATAACACGATTTCTATCACTGAATTCAATTCATCAATGGCGGTTTGGATAGTGTGTGTTCTTGGTGTTTGTGTGTGTTTTGAGAGAGAATCGTAGGTAACTGTGTGTGAATTAACAGGTATGAAAATTATACAAAGGTTATGTGTAATGTTATGTGTAATGTTATGTGTAATTGTTATGTGTAATTGTTATGATCTCTAAGGTATGAGAGGGCTATTTATAGTCTAATTCTACAATTATGCTAATTGTCACAATTAGCCCCTCAACCTTAGTAATCATTTATCTATGAATTAACAACAAGAAATTCCTCTAATCTAGATTACAATTTATCACTATTTTTTGGATTTCTAACATACCAGTTTCAAGACCAGACAGAATTTCAGCATATCTGAACCTCTTCATATGCTTCATATGGACCTCTTTGGTCCAGTGAATGTTCAGACTCGTGCTGGTAAAAGATACACCCTGGTAATAGTAGATTAATTTTCCAGATATTGTTGGGTTATCTTTCTCAGGTCTAAAAGTGAAGCTGCTGCTGAAATCATCAGTCTTATCAATCAAATTGAGCTCAAGTACAGTCGAAAGGTGTGTCAGTTAAGAAGTGACAATGGAACAGAATTCCAGAATGCAACTCTGGAGTCATTCTGTACTGACACTGGCATCTCCCAGAATTTCTCATCAGCCCGCTCTCCAGGACAGAATGGAGTGGTGGAAAGGAAGAATCGAACGCTGATAGAAGCTGCCAGGAGTATGCTTGCTGAATCTGGTCTGTCTACCAGTTTCTGGGGCTGAAGCAATTGCTACTGCTTGCCACACCCAGAACCGGTCAGTGTATGTGAAGCGACACAAAAGACAGCCTATGAAGTCTTAAGAAATAGAAAACCAAATATTGGTTATTTTCATGTTTTTGGATGTCCAGTTTACATCCTGAACGACTCCAGTCAATTAGGCAAATTTGATGCCAAAGCTGATGAAGGGTATTTCTTAGGCTATTCAGCCATTCGCAAGGCCTTCAGAGTCTACAACAAGAGACTGGAGAAGGTCCATGAGTCAATTCATGTCACATTTGATGAATCAAATGCTACAATCAACAAGAAGCTAGCCCTTGACACTCCCCAGTAACTCCAATTGTCTTCTGTGAATCTGATCCTATCAACTACAATAAAGAAAATTCAGAAGACACAGTTTCCAGTCATCCTGATCTGGAACCTATTCAGAAAAAGAAACGCTCCAGTGGTACTCCATTCTATCCTTCTATTATTTTCAAACTACCCTCTGAAATTAATATTGGATCAGATGTTCGTACTACTCCCCCAGTATCAGTGTCAGTTGAGAATATACCAGAAATGTCTTCTTATGAAGAATTCCAAACTGAACCAGTACTTCAAGAAATGCCTTCACATGAAGAATTTCATGATGCAAATCGTGATTTAAATGACTCAGATGAAGATGCTGAAGTAGTCTGGCAAGATCCTCCTCCTGAAGCAACTCCAGAGGAGACTCAACTGAATTCTTGCACTGATATTGTTGTCAGTAACAATCCTGGTCAGTACTCCAGATGGACAAAAGCTCATCCTATTGATCAGATCATAGGTGACTCCAGTAGAGGAGTTCAGACCAGAAGAGCCTCTAGTAATCAATGCTTATATGTTAGTTTTCTATCATTGATGGAACCTAAGAAGATTGATGAGGCTATGGAAGATCCAAGCTGGGTGACTGCTATGCAAGAAGAGCTTCACCAGTTTGAAAGGAACAAGGTCTGGTATCTGGTTCCTTTCCAAGTTGGAAAGAAAGAACCAATTGGAACAAGATGGGTCTTCAGGAACAAGGTAGATGAAGATGACCACGTAATCAGAAACAAGGCCAGACTGGTAGCACAAGGCTACTGCCAGTCAGATGTCGATTTTGATGAATCATTTGCTCCAGTGGCTAGACTTGAAGCGATCAAAATATTCTTAGCATTCGCTGCTTATCATCAGTTCAAGGTCTACCAGATGGATGTAAAGAGTGCTTTCCTGAATGGAAAGCTTGAAGAAGAAGTTTATGTCAGACAACCACCAGGTTTCGTTGATGAAAAGCATCCACATTGGGTATATCGTCTGGAGAAAGCGCTTTATGGCCTCAGACAAGCCCCACGTGCCTGGTATGACACTCTGACTAAACATTTATTGAAAAATGGTTTCAAAAGAGGTGTAATTGACAATACCTTATTTATTCTTCATGAAAAAGGTAATCTGTTAATGGTACAAATTTATGTTGATGATATTATTTTTGGGTCTACTGATGAAAATATGTGCAAGAAATTTTCTAAAATAATGTCAACTGAATATGAAATGAGTTTGATGGGTGAATTAACGTATTTTCTTTGACTCCAGATTAAACAAAACAAAGATGGCATTTTTATTAATCAGGAAAAATATGTTAGAGATCTTTTAAAGAAATATGATATGAACTCTTCACCATCTAAACCCACTCCAATTTATGCACCACTGACACTGGACTCTGATCCAGATGGTAAACCAGTGAACACCACTGTCTACAGAGGCATGGTTGGTTCACTGATGTATTTAACTGCCAGTAGACCAGATATTATGTTTTCAACATGTCTATGTGCCAGATATCAGTCTAATCCAAAGGAATCTCATATGCTTGCTATAAAGCGCATACTGAAGTACCTTAAGGGTGTCCTCAGTTTGGGTCTTTGGTATCCCAAAGGCTCAGGCATGGATCTAATGGGTTATTCAGATTCAGATCATGCAGGTTGTAAGATAGACAGGAAATCCACTACTGGTGGATGTCATTTCCTTGGTGGCAAACTGGTCAGCTGGACCAGTAAGAAGCAAACTTCAGTTTCATTGTCCACTGCTGAAGATGAATACGTGTCTGCAGCCAGTTGTTGTGCTCAGATACTCTGGATGAAGAACCAGTTGCTTGATTATGGTATTAAGTACTCAAAGACCCCAATCTTTTGTGATAATACCAGTGTCATTGCTATCTCAAACAATCCAGTCATGCACTCTAAAACGAAGCACATTGATCTCAGGTATCATTTTATCCGTGATCATATTATGAAAAACAACATTGAACTCCATTTTATTCCCACTGACAAACAACTCGCTGAAATTTTTACTAAACTTCTGGATGTCAAAACTTTTGAATATCTTGTTGGTGAGTTGGGAATGTTAAACCCTTAAAACTGGAACCTTGGTATTGAACGCCTTTGTGTACTATCAGGGATCCTTGATTTAACAGATTTATAAATCTATGACTGCCCAGATATTGAACGCCGTTGTGTACTATCTTTGCAGTAATAGATTTCTGGATCAACATTCCAGGGGGAAAGACTTTGAAAGATATTTTTTTGTTTGTTCTTAAAAATGTTTTAAGTTCAGGGGGAATTTATTAATTTATTTTCTCACTGGACAAAATTCTTCAGAAAATATTACTGGTACTTTGTAAATATGTCCCTCTCACTGGTAATTGGACAGGTTGAAGTGCGTGTTTGAGGTGACTTTTGTCTCCTTGTAAATGTGTCCCTCTCACTGGTAATTGGACAGGTTGAAGTGCGTGTTTGAGGTGACTTTTGTCTCCTTGTAATTGTGTCCCTCTCATTTGTCTGTATTAGTTGACGTGCATGTTTGAGGTCACCAGTCTCTTTCAAATGGTTTTCACTGGTACTTTACTGGAGTGTCCCTCCAGTGTACCATCAGTACATGCATCACTGGACTAATCCACCAGTGATACTGGAGTGTCCAGTCAACCTCCAGATGCACTGAAATGAGTCGTAATATTTTTTTTAAATACTTGGTCATTTTGCGTGCCACGTAAGCAAACTTTTTAAAGATATTTATCTTGATATTTATTATCTACGTGGCATGTAAATTTTTCAAAGAAATAATGGTATTTTTACCTTGGGAAGACAAAAAGTGAAACTTGATACTGTTTGTGGGCTGTAAACCGTCACACATTTATGTGTGATGTGATGTAATTAATGCGGATCTCAGAACCCGATCAAAATTTTATTTGATAATTTCAACTTAACCGTTTGAGTTCCACATTCTCTCTCCTATATATACCTACTTTCAATTTCATTTGCATTTACTTCGAACATATTTACTCCCAAATCTTTAAATTCCTTCATTTATTTCTTCATTCAATTTCCAATCATAATCATCTCTCATATTTACTCCATTTCTATTCAATTCTTCATCAAATCTTCATCAAAACCCTAAATATTCAATTTCATCTTCATCTATTCATCATAAAATGGCACCAAGACAATCCAATTCGCCTAAAAATCTGCTCGCCGCTGAATATGCTTCGACTGAAAATGTTGAAAGGGCACCTCATATCACATTAGAGGCAAACGCTATAAGAATAAACATGAATAACTGGATGGCCAGACTTTCACTTTCCAGTGTTCATAATGCCCAATCCGTTATTGGGAGATTAACTACATTTTTTCTCTCATGTCCATTATATGGTGCTTTGACCTTAAATCCAGGGAGGATGTACCATGACTGTCTTTGTGAATTCTGGTACACTGCACAATATGATGATGCAACTTCATCAATTACTTTTGTCTGAAGCAAGGTACCAGATCCTTGGGTTTCACTGTTAGTTTACTCAGGTCTGTTCTACAGTTGAATTATTTTGAACAAAATGAGTTGCCCATTGAACTTCCCCCTGGTATCAATACAAGGGAAGTGTGCAGACTGATGGGGCACACAGAAATTATGGATGAGCATGGCCAGCTATCCAGAAAGGGAACAGTCTACATGAGCAGGGAGACAGACTCATGGAGATTCTTCTTCACGCACATTGTTGAATGTTTGGGAGGCAGTTCTGGAGGGTTGGACCAGATAAATCAGACTCATCTCCAGATTGCCTACTGCCTCTGGTTTGGTTATAGAGTGGATTTTGCTCAGATCCTGTTTGATGATCTGGTAGAGCGTCTTAAAGTGAAAGGTAGAAAAGCCTTTGTTCCATATATCCGTTTTCTTTCACTGTTGTTTAAAAGCGCTCTAGGAGACCAGTACGATTTTGAAACTACACACTTTTCTGTGAGTGAGTATATGAGGGATCTGACCAACCTAAGATCTCCACTGAATGAGGTAGATATTCCTCAGTCCATGCTCTCTTTTCAAAGGGAAGAAGTAGAAGTGGCTCCAGGTAGAGGTCAAGTTGGTGAAGGACCCTTTGGTAACCAAGATGTTCAGATTATAGAAACTGTACAACCCATCAGACAAGTGACTCCTGAAGGTCAACAACCAAATATTGAGCCTTCCAGACGACCAAGATCAAATAGGCGTCTGATGAGAGATGGAGTTCAGGTGAATCCAGAAAGACATCCTGGTGATGTAATGAACATTGATGGGTCTCCTATTTTTGAAGAGGAGAATGTTGAAAATATACAAGTTATTGAGCAGACAGAAAATGTTGTACAGACTGTCGTGCAAGAAGAAAATGTGGCTCAGATTGTTGAGCAGGTTGTTGAGCAGGTAGAACAAATTGTTCAGGCTGATGAACAAGTATCTGGTGAGCAAGAGGCTCGAATCGATTTGAATGTTGAAGCAAGTGAATAGGCTGGTGAACTGGTTGGTGCTCAGGCTGGTGATACAACTGTTGGTGAAATGTTTTGGGATGAGGCTGATTCTCCCATGTCAGAAGATCAGAATTTTGATGTCAATATGAACTTTCTGGGTGAGGATGTTGTACAAGTTGAAAGTCTACCAGATATGCCACCACCTCCACCAGAAACAAATATGCCGCCACCAGAATCAGAAATGCCACCACCCCCACCAGACTCAAACATGCCACCACCACCACCACCACCTTCAATTCCAGAAAATACTCAATACTTCACTCCTCCAACCATTCAAACTTCACAATCTCAACCTCCACCACTTGAAACTCCAGTCAACGTATCTGAACAACGTGTGCTGGACCCAACAGTTGTTACTGATGAAATTGCAACTGAAGAGGTCTGGGCACAAGTACCCTTAATGAACAGAATGACTTCAAATCTTGAACCTCCCAGTGGTCTCTCCACTTCATCTTCAGCCGAGGTCCAAGGCCTTTTAAGTAAGGTGGCGGACCTGGAGAGATCACTCCAGTCATCATCCCAGGTTGTTTCCGATTTTAAATCTTTATTATCGAATAATCTAGCATCTGAAATGAATATATTTTCTGGGAATGAAAAGCTTGTTTTTGAGAAGCTGGATGAGCTGGTACTGGCCACTAATAACAACACTGAAAACATCAAAGTGGCAGTCCAGAGATTGGAGACAGGGCTGGTGAATGATGTTCAGACTGCAGTGAAAGGTGAACTTGTTCAACCACTGACAGGTCTGAAGGATGAGGTTCAGAAGTTGGTTACTAAGGTTAGTTCATTGGAAAGCAGGCCCACACTTGATCAGGTTGCTGTTGTTAGCACGATTAGTGATGAATGTGCAAAGAAGTTCAAACTTAGTATGTTGAAAGAAATATCTGAAGAAATTTCTGAGTCTGTTCTTCGAACTATTCAAGATGGGCTGTTACCCCAAGTGGAGAAGTTGATAGAAAAAGAATTGCCAAAGCACTTGCCTCAAGAAGTTGAAAATGTTAAGAAGGAAGTGCAGGCACTCAGAAAGAATGTGAATGATACAACTCCAGTGACTGGAAGAACTTTTGGTGCACTGGACAGACACATGCTAGAACAATTATGGAATGATCTCAAGTCCAGAACTGGTGATCATTCCAAGGGGGAAAAGTCGTCTAGTGTCCAAGAAGGGTTGATTAGAAAGAAGAAGGAAGTTGTTGCCAGTGCTGTTGAAAGGGCCTTTGCTACTGAAAGCATTGTGCAACAAAAACAAGTGACTGGTACTGATGCCAGTGCACGATTAGCACAGAGAGCATTTGGCACTGAAGCCACTATGCTGACTGAAGAAGCTGCTGGTACTGAAGCCAGTGAGCCCCAGTTTGAATCTTTCCCAGATATACCAACTACTCTGAAGTCTGTTAAAGGAAAAGAACAAATGGTATCTGGTGAAGAAGTGCAAACTGTTGAAGAATCATCAGAGTTTCCTACTGCTGATGATGAAACCTCTAAGAAACTTGAACAAGAATGCATAATGATAGAGATCTTTAAGAGAAATCAAAAAGATGAACTGATGGCCCATCAAAGGGAGATGGCAACTATGGGGACTCTGGATTCTTATAATGCTGGCAGGTTGGGCATAAACATTGATGTCTACAAAAAGATGAAGGAAGACCCCAGAGTTCATCAATGTCTGAATGCATTGGATGATGTTCATGTACGCTCCTTTTATGCTGAAGAAGAACAGGTTTATGATTCAATAATTTATGGTGTTAGTGTACCAGAACTTATCAGGCAGAGGAAGGAGGAACTGGTGAACCTCCAGAAGAAGATAAGAAAAAATGCTGGTGCTCTGGAGTTAGAGTACAGAAAGAAATTGACTGGCTTACCTAAGCTTACTGCCAAACAGCTCAAAGCAATTAAAGATGCAGATGTGAGCACATTCATTCCCCTGGACACTTCTCTGAAAATCAATCGTCAACAACTCCAGTCTGCTGTAGAACAACAGAGAGTGTCAAAGGAAACTGAAGCAATGATCCAGCCAGCCAAATGGAAAGACAAGTATAATGAAATGTTGAATTTCAGGGCTGATGCTAGAAGGATCACTGGTGCAGAGATTAGGCTTGCTGATAATCATGAAGGTATGTCAAAGTTTGAAATAAAGTTAACCAGGGAAGGTAACTTTACTGATGAAAGAAAGAGTACTTCAGTCCAGGCGTTTGGATGGACTGAACTAAAGGAGATTGCCTTAACGTTCAGGGGGAAGACAGATTTGTCGACTGAAGTTAAAGCATTTCTGAAGAGGGTTGAGAAGGTATGGAGAAGAAAGCAACAGATGGAAGTTGCAATAGGCATGAAATCACCAGAATCAGTACCATCTTCTCCATCACCAAAGAGAAAGGCTTCTGAAGATGCTCCAGGACAGACATCGAAGAGAAGGGCCTGACTCTTATATCATTTACTTATTGTATTTATCGTTTGATAAAAATTGTAACTATTTATCAGTTGATGTATGTAATATTAGTTGCAATTTTTAATTCATAAAAGTAAATGATCATATTTAGTCTAAGTTAGTATTAAAAGATGAAACTGGAAAATTGATGATCTATAAAGTGTTTTCCAGTAACTTAGATTTTTTAGACTAAGTCAAAACTTGTGTTTTTCAAGCATACAAAGTTGTAAAGATATAAGCTTGAAAACACTTGCATTATTTCTAAACAAATAGGGGGAATTTGTTAGGTCCAGATTTACTGGACTCGCTCCAGACTAGACTACTGGAGCCTTACTGAAGATCTGTCCAGAAACGTGTTCTACTGGACCTACTCCAGACTTGGAATCTGGAGTCCCTCTGAAGATTTGTTCAGAAATAATGGAAGACCAGTGAGCAAACACTTGTATAGGAAATCTGGAGTATTCTCCAGATTAGCTCACTGGACTTCACCCCAGTCCAGATCTACTCTACTGAAGACGTTCTCACTAAAGTCAAAGACTGAAGTCAGAATAAAGAAGACTGACAAATGGCGGAGTCCACTGGAAGTCTTACCAGATCTGTACACTGGAGGATTGTCAGTGTTCTAGACCTTACAAGTCTGAACACTGATATCGAGGAATTGACTTTTGCCTTTACACACTTTCCAAAGGACATTCCACTTGTTCTTTACCAAAGTTTATATGTGTGTAAAGGTGGTTGGTTAAAAGAATAAAGTCATATTGATGTGACTTTATCCTTGTACCTTAACCAATGCATTTAATGTTCTTGTCGGTTCATTAAATGCATGCAACCATATTTGTACGGCACAAAATTCACTGGTGAATTTTGTTTCCTATAAATACAAAGTCATTTCTTTGTAAAAATTACTTTAAAGCATACATTTAGCATTAGAGTGAATTTGTCTAAATACTCTCGATCTTAAACAGGGATACTTCACAACTTTAAGTATCTCGATCCAAAAGAGTTATTTAACAAATATAGATCATTTGTAATTCATAGGTTGTTAGGATACATACTTATTTGTATTATCTTGATTCCGCACAACCTTGTAATTTATTTAACATCATAAATAAAATACACCTTGAAAAATACATAATGTTCCACTTTACTTGTTTATTGCTTTAAGTCGTGTATTACTTTATTTATATACTTGCATTTATATTTAAGTAATACTAGTCCATTCTAGTGATTATTAGACTTGTTGTATTTTACACTTCTGGGTTTAACCATCATAGTTGGGACCTCACAGATAACCTTCATTGGGTGTAATGTTATTGAAACTACCCCCGAAAGCATATCCCAATTCTTGTTTAGACTTCTTATCTAACCCATCAAAGAAAAGCTCCACATATTTTTCCCTAGTCAAATCGTGACCTGGACAATTTCTTAACATCTCCTTGAAACGAATCCATGCATCTACTACATCCTCCCCATCATCTTGCTCAAAGGACCTAATTAAATTTTCCAGCCTTCTTTGAGTTCTTAGTGAATAAAACTCACCAATGAAAGCCTCCTTAAGTTGGTTCCAAGTAGTGATTGAATTTTCCGGAAGATCATTGAACCAATCAAGTGCTTCTCCGGTGATTGACATGGGAAATGTCTCAAGTTTCACGGCATTCATTTGGTTTTGCCCATATTGATATAGCCGAGCCAACTTTTCAAACCTATCCAAGTGTTGGTATGGATCCCATTTCCTTTTTCCATCAAATTGATGCTCTTCTATGCTCTTAAGATGGTTTCCTTTCAAAGCGAAAGTGTGATCAATAGCCGGGGGTCTAATGGCAGAACCACGGCCCGTTGGGATAGTTCGAACCCTCTCGCCATAGCGAGTGTCATTTGGACCCCTTGGTTGTTCGTCACCCATTTCCTCTTGCTTAACTTCTAAATTGAAAAACTCGTCTAAAAAGAACCCTTCCTCGTCCGAATCAGGAGTGGGTTTAGCTATAGGTGAAAATGGTGTCGGTATAGGTGTTGTGGGTTCAGTGAAGTTAAACCTATGCCCTCTTGGTCTTCTCGGAGTAGACAAAGGACTATTCAAAGGGAGACCCGAAGAACGCAAGTTCATCAACTAAAACAATACCTGCAAACACACAACTAACACAAACACGTCAAATGCACATGTGATAAGAAAAGAAAACTAAACTAATAAACAAGTAACTTCCTCACGCGTGAGGAAGGATCAAACCACTAAATTAACAACTAAATCGGCACACAATCCCCGGCAGCGGCGCCAAAAACTTGATGTGTAAAATCGAGTTTAAAAATTAAAACAAGAAATACCCTAAAACTGACTACTACACAGTTGCGGGCAGTGGACCCGTTCGTATATAGTATAGCTAGAAGGTAAGTCCAGGATCGAACACGGGGAATGGTTTTGAAATAGTTGTCAGCTAAAGTGGTTTTGGAATAAGGATGGAACCGTAGCCAAATTGCTACCTCACCTTGACAATATGAAATTAAAGAAATTGAAATGACAAGAGAATTGAAAGTAAAGAAAGTTCAAACAATATGAATAAAGATCATCCACTTCGAATCCACTTGACTTCAGTTATGATTGCACACATTTAAAAACCAATTCTTTAGAGTTGACAAAATAACCGTGAAAGGATAGAAATGCTCACGTGGTACCACCAACCGTTTCTAAACACGTTTACCAATTAACTCCTATTATAGATTTGACATTCACCATCATACCATGAACCGGTCACAATTGACCATACACAATCGAATTGAAACGATGAACATATTCACCTAGTACCACTAACGATGAACACATAAACCATCAACATCAAAAGAATAAATCACAAGGGATTAAATAAAGATCATCCACTTCGAATCCACTTGACTTCAGTTATGATTGCACACATTTAAAAACCAATTCTTTAGAGTTGACAAAATAACCGTGAAAGGATAGAAATGCTCACGTGGTACCACCAACCGCTCGCAAATCACCCAAACACCTAAATTGCTAGTTTAATTACCCAAGCCGGTACCACCAACCGCTAGAAAATCACCCAAACACCTAAATTGCTAGTTTAATTACCCAAGCCGGTACCACCAATGCCTAGAAAATCTCCCCAACAATTAGTTTGCTTGATTATCCAATTACCAATTATGCCTATGTGAATGAAAACGTGGTACCACCAACC
Source organism: Erigeron breviscapus (assembly GCA_034093135.1). Lineage (NCBI taxonomy): Eukaryota > Viridiplantae > Streptophyta > Magnoliopsida > Asterales > Asteraceae > Erigeron > Erigeron breviscapus. The sequence goes on along the minus strand of CM067169.1, from coordinate 29,462,755 downwards.
GTTTCTAAACACGTTTACCAATTAACTCCTATTATAGATTTGACATTCACCATCATACCATGAACCGGTCACAATTGACCATACACAATCGAATTGAAACGATGAACATATTCACCTAGTACCACTAACGATGAACACATAAACCATCAACATCAAAAGAATAAATCACAAGGGATTAATTTATAAAGATCACGACACAACGATAACTGAATCAACTCTTGAATTAAAATATTGCAATCATATCATTCGTCAAGTTTCATCAAAGTGGATGATTAGAAATCTAGCCACTCATGCTAAATTGAAAATAACAAATGAAATAGAAATAGAACATATTGTACCAAATTGTTTGAACAGAAATTGCAAGACGGATAAGTAGATACGATCTAGATGGGTGTTCTTGAATCTTCAATGAATCAATTGATGAAATTTGAGATGATCCTCCGAAGAATTCGCCTAGAACAGCTCCTAGAAAGAAAGCTTGATCATGGGAAATAGGGTTTATTTTCTTTATATACTCCCCCCAAAATCTGATGAAAACAGGCTGAAACCCTGATCTCCCCGTGCAGCTGACTGCGCCGCAGTGGGCATGGTGTGCTCTCACTGCGGCGCAGTGGAATACCCCTGGAAACTTTGTTCTCTAGTAACTGCGGCGCAGTGGGGCTAGTGCACTCCCACTGCGGCGCAGTGTTAAATCTATGAAAAACATATCTTTTTTCTCGACCTTGACTGCGGCGCAGTGGGACACGTGCACTCCCACTGCGGCGCAGTGTTAAATCACTGGAAAGCTTTGGCCTTGGCACCCTTTGACTGCGGCGCAGTGGGGCAATAACCCACCCACTGCGGCGCAGTGCATATCTGCTGAAATCTTTGTTCTTCTTTATCAACATCACTCGAACACTCGGGTCAACTTCTTGGCCAAAAAATCGTCAGAAAATGTACCAAATGGACGCGCAACCTGCTAAGAACCTGAAAGCACTAACAAACACCATAAACGCGCCAAATGCATACAAAATCGACTCAAAACACATACGAAAAAGGCCAATAATGATGTGGGCGATATGTATAAATTGGTCACATCACGCTTCAAGATTCAGAAGTCTCATTGGAAGTCTACTATATCTAACAGCAACAAGACCAGACATTATGTATGCAACTAGTCTGCTATCCAGGTTTATGCAAAATCCTACACACATACATTATGGAGCTGCAAAGAGAATATTAAGATACTTGCAAGGTACCATGGACTATGGAATATGGTACAAGCCCACTACAGACGCAAAATTACACGGATATACAGATAGTGATTGGGCCGGATCGGTGGATGACATGAAAAGTACTTATGGATATGTATTCACACTTGGATCTGGAGTAATCTCATGGGCATCTAAAAAGCAAGATACAGTGGCACAATCATAAGCAGAAGCCGAGTACGTTGCAGCCGCAAATTCAGCAAATCAAGCAATATGGCTAAGAAGAATTCTAGAAGACATGGGCGAGATACAAAATGAAGCTACACAAATATTCTGCGACAACAAGTCTGCAATTGCAATGGCAAAGAACCCCGTGTTTCACGGAAGAACAAAGCATATTGCCATCAAGTATGACTTTCTACGAGAAATCGCAGCCAAAAGGGAGATTGAGCTACATTACTGCAAGACTGAAGAAAAAGCTGCAGATATTTTCACTAAAGCACTGCCAAGACCAAAGTTCGAGTTCTTGCGTAACATGCTCGGAGTAATATCGAAATACATTAAGGAGGAGTGTTGAAATATTAATGTATTTCTAGAAACTACTAGAATTAATTAGTTGTAGTAAAAGTTAGAATTAACTAGGATTATCTAGAATCAATTAGATATTTGGTTAGTGCTTAATTACTAGAAATTTCTAGATTAGTCTAACCAACTTTGAAGGCCTATAAATATGGCCATCTTGTAACATATGGATGTACAAGTCAAGAACTTCAATCAATAAAAATTGAACTTTCTTCTTACAATCTCATACGAGATTTCTACTACAAAAATTATCAAATTCACAAAATCATCCCTTCACTAAATCATTAATTAACTAAAATTTCCTCACATAAATAATTAAAAATCAACAATTCTAACAATTTCTAAAAATTCATCAAAATGCAACTGGCAGACAATGAAACCGACGGATGAATTACTTGATACATGTGTTAAGTTCTTGGATATTATTAATATATACAATTCCAGTGGAACCCTCCCCTTTTACATTTCACTGTAGCTACTGTAGCTTTTATTGTAGCGGCTACAGTGCCGGCTACTGTAGGGTTTTTTTTTTCATTTTTTGTATTATATATATATTTATACAACTTAAAAGTAATGTCGGTCTTCCTCACAATTTACGGTAGCTAATAGTATAACTTTTCAGGCATAAAGTACAAGTAGATAGGCTTAATATATCACTCCGCGGGTTTGCATTAATTACCATCCATCTTAACATACAACTTATGAAGCAGCATATACAACTTCTACAACATACATATACATGAACCACCAGCTCTTAAACAACCACCACTAGAACAACCACCACCGGTAATGATAGATAACCCTTAGAGGGGGTTAGGCTCCAAGAAACATAGAGAACGAGAGAGAGACAATTACTTGCCAAATATTTTCTTCACTGATTTCTTCAAACGAAATTACAACTTATATAGAACTTCCTAAGTGATGCATGGCCTAATACTAAAGAATGGTAATGTGAACATGGATAACGTGGTGTAACGGTTATTGTTGCAAACCGTCTAATTAATTCTTAAACTACAGTTATGCATGCATGTGACTAATTAATTGTAAATAACAATTGCTAACAAAATGCATGAGAAAAATATGAAAAGTAAATTGACTAAGTCTTTGGCTCGTATCAATTCCCCACCGCTCAAAACGTCCTTGTCCTCAAGGACGGGTCGACTTCGCCATGGTGGTCGCCATTCTCGTCTTCTGTTAGTAGATATGTCTCCATCCTTCAACGGGAATGCGAAAGAGTTGTGTAGTTCATGGTGTTTGGTTGTGTCACATGTAGAGACCGTGGCTGGTGTGGTTGAGGTTTTCGGGGTCGACCGACGTTTCTTCATGGTTGCTCGCTTAGTGGTTCGTTTGGTTGAGAATTTTGGCTTGGACGAAGTGGGAGAAGATGTTCGTTTGGGTCGAGGTGTAGGGGCTGTTTTTTTGTGTCGGAGTGTAGGCTTTTTGGAGTGACGTGGTGAATGTGGTAGGGAATAGCATGGCGAATTTGCTGGTGATGGGGGCAATAGTCGTTTGGGTCGTTTGGGTTTTGCGTTGTTGTGCCGAATGATGTGTTTTGTAGTCGTGGATGGTGGGTTAACAGTGTGTTTTTGTGGTGACTTTGGCAAAGGTGAAGGTGTTGTCTGGGCCAGAGGTGGCTATTTTAGTGGTGGAAGGGAACAAGTGGCGGGACTGGTGACAAGGTTTGCACTTGTGTCCTATGATCAAGCTTGGTATGGGGCTGCGATGATGGTGGTTTAGGGGAATTTTGGGGAAAATGTAACGACCAAACCTCATTTAGTAAAAGAATACAAAAGTTAAAAGTTGTTTTTTTTTTTTTACAACAACATCCCACTGCGCCGCAGTGGGGTTGGACTCCTCCCACTGCGCCGCAGTGGGGTTGGACTCCTCCCACTGCGCCGCAGTGGGGTTGGACTCCTCCCACTGCGCCGCAGTGGGGTTGGACTCCTCCCACTGCGCCGCAGTGGGGTTGGACTCCTCCCACTGCGCCGCAGTGGGGTTGGATCCCCCACTGCGCCGCAGTGGGGTTAAAACACTCCCACTGCGCCGCAGTGGACAGTTTCTGGTCCAGACCTGATAAAAATTCAGCAACCCAACATTTCCTTTTCACACTTGAACAACATTTCAACTTCCAAATTTCAAACCACATTTTATAACAGGACACTTCATACTTCGACATAATAATGGATACCAAAGGTAATCTTTACAACCATAATTTCGAACCAAAAGCGATAAGTGTCATCAAACGGTCGTTTGACCTAAAAACGACCTAGTTACCAAGTTATGACCAAAAACAACCAAGTGACACAAAATCTTTACATATCTGCAGATTTTTCAACCAAAAGAACTTGTTTAAGCCACACCAACATGTATCAAGAGCCATAGTAGTCAAAGGGAATCATCTAACCAATTTACCCAAAGTGCCAACCTCCAAGATGGCTTCAAAATCTTCAAAGTCAACTTCACTAGATCAAATCTTTGCCTTTGCTACTACTACCAGCCCCTATGAAAGAATTGAACAACTAAAACATAAGCAACGCTTAGTGAATGCATATACATATAACCATAAGCAAGTTACCGTACAATGTGCATCAAGCACCACAATATAGCCCATCCAAAGATAGCCATTTCATTCATAACATTCATAAGCACAAATTCATTTTCACATGGCCATGGAAACTTGCTAGTAGGAATTTACCCACCTACTAACCTAATAACAAATATGCTAGTAGGAATTTACCCACCTACTAACCCTAAATCACAATTTGGCTAGTAGGAATTTACCCACCTACTAACCCTAATAACAAGTATGCTAGTAGGAATTTACCCACCTACTAGCTTTTAATCACAAATGGGCTAGTAGGAATTTACCCACCTACTAACCCTAATAACAATTATGCTAGTAGGAATTTACCCACCTACTAGCTCAATCAATCAAATGGTTAATAGGAATTTACCCACCTACTAACCCTAATAACAAGTATGCTAGTAGGAATTTATCCACTTACTAGCTCAATAATCAAATGGGTCAGTAGGAATTTACCCACCTACTAGCTTTTCATCACAAATGGGTTAATAGGAATTTACCCACCTACTAACCCTAATAACAAGTATGCTAGTAGGAATTTATCCACCTACTAGCTTAATCATCAAATGGTCAGTAGGCATTTACCCACCTACTAGCTCAATAATCAAATGGTTAATAGGAATTTACCCACCTACTAACCCTAATAACAAGTATGCTAGTAGGAATTTACCCACCTACTAACCCTAATAACACATGTGCTAGTAGAAATTTACCCACCTACTAGCTCAATAATCAAATGGATTAATAGGAATTTACCCACCTACTAACCCTAATAACAAGTATGCTAGTAGGAATTTACCCACCTACTAACCCTAATAACAATTATGCTAGTAGGAATTTACCCACCTACTAACCCTAATAACAAGTATGCTAGTAGAAATTTACCCACCTACTAGCTTTTAATCACAAATGGATTAATAGGAATTTACCCACCTACTAACCCTAATAACAAGTATGCTAGTAGGAATTTACCCACCTACTAACCCTAATAACAAATATGCTAGTAGGAATTTACCCACCTACTAACCCTAATAACAAATATGCTAGTAGGAATTTACCCACCTACTAACCCTAATAACAAATATGCTAGTAGGAATTTACCCACCTACTAACCCTAATAACAATTATGCTAGTAGGAATTTACCCACCTACTAACCCTAATAACAAGTATGCTAGTAGAAATTTACCCACCTACTAACCCTAATAACAAATATGCTAGTAGAAATTTACCCACTTACTAGCTCATAACAAATGGTTAATAGGAATTTACCCACCTACTAACCCTAATAACAAGTATGCTAGTAGGAATTTACCCACCTACTAGCTTTTAATCACAAATGGGTAGTAGAAATTTACCCACCTACTAACCCTAATAACAACTATGCTAGTAGGAATTTACCCACCTACTAACCCTAATAACAATTATGCTAGTAGGAATTTACCCACCTACTAACCCTAATAACAAGTATGCTAGTAGAAATTTACCCACCTACTAGCTTTTAATCACAAATGGATTAATAGGAATTTACCCACCTACTAACCCTAATAACAAGTATGCTAGTAGGAATTTACCCACCTACTAACCCTAATAACAAATATGCTAGTAGGAATTTACCCACCTACTAACCCTAATAACACATGTGCTAGTAGAAATTTACCCACCTACTAGCTCAATAATCAAATGGGTCAGTAGGAATTTACCCACCTACTAGCTCATCAATCAAATGGTTAATAGGAATTTACCCACCTACTAACCCTAATAACAAGTATGCTAGTAGGAATTTACCCACCTACTAACCCTAATAACACATGTGCTAGTAGAAATTTACCCACCTACTAACCCTAATAACAAATATGCTAGTAGAAATTTACCCACTTACTAGCTCATAATCAAATGGGTCAGTAGGAATTTACCCACCTACTAGCTCATCAATCAAATGGATTAATAGGAATTTACCCACCTACTAACCCTAATAACAAGTATGCTAGTAGGAATTTATCCACTTACTAGCTCAATAATCAAATGGGTCAGTAGGAATTTACCCACCTACTAACCCTAAATCAAATGGCTAGTAGGAATTTACCCACCTACTAGCTTTTCATCACAAATGGGTTAATAGGAATTTACCCACCTACTAACCCTAATAACAAGTATGCTAGTAGGAATTTATCCACCTACTAGCTCAATAATCAAATGGTCAGTAGGAATTTACCCACCTACTAGCTCAATCAATCAAATGGTTAATAGGAATTTACCCACCTACTAACCCTAATAACAAGTATGCTAGTAGGAATTTATCCACTTACTAGCTCATAACAAATGGATTAATAGGAATTTACCCACCTACTAACCCTAATAACAAGTATGCTAGTAGGAATTTATCCACTTACTAGCTCAATAATCAAATGGGTCAGTAGGAATTTACCCACCTACTAGCTCATCAACAAATGGTTAATAGGAATTTACCCACCTACTAACCCTAATAACAAGTATGCTAGTAGGAATTTACCCACCTACTAACCCTAATAACAAATATGCTAGTAGGAATTTACCCACCTACTAACCCTAATAACAAATATGCTAGTAGAAATTTACCCACCTACTAACCCTAATAACAACTATGCTAGTAGGAATTTACCCACCTACTAACCCTAATAACACATGTGTTAGTAGGGATTTACCCACCTACTAACCCTAATAACAACTATGCTAGTAGGAATTTACCCACCTACTAGCTCAATAATCAAATGGGTCATAGGAATTTACCCACCTACTAGCTAAATCAAATGGCTAGTAGGAATTTACCCACCTACTAGCTCATAATCAAATGGTTAATAGGAATTTACCCACCTACTAACCCTAATAACAAGTATGCTAGTAGGAATTTACCCACCTACTAACCCTAATAACAATATGCTAGTAGAAATTTACCCACCTACTAACCCTAATAACAAATATGCTAGTAGGAATTTACCCACCTACTAACCCTAATAACACATGTGCTAGTAGAAATTTACCCACCTACTAGCTCATCAACAAATGGATTAATAGGAATTTACCCACCTACTAACCCTAATAACAAGTATGCTAGTAGGAATTTACCCACCTACTAACCCTAATAACAAATATGCTAGTAGGAATTTACCCACCTACTAACCCTAATAACACATGTGCTAGTAGAAATTTACCCACCTACTAACCTAAACATGTCATGCTCGGTTTCCCACGTATATTCTGAGCTCCTTTGGTGCTTCCATTGTACCTTAAAGGTTCGTACCGTCTTATTGTTTATTTTTCTCAACTCTTCTTCAACAATAGCAACCGGTTCTTCAACATAAGTCAACTTCTTGTCTAGTTCGATTTCATTCAAGGGAACACACGTTGCATCATCGACAAGACATTTTCGGAGTTGAGAAACATGAAAAGTGTTATGAATTCGAGATAACTCTTCGGGTAACTCCAATTGATATGCCACTTTGCCAACACGGTTTAAAATCCGAAACGGGCCAATGAACCGTGGACTCAACTTTCCACGTTTGCGAAAACGAAGTAAACCCTTCCATGGAGACACCTTCAACATAACTCGGTCACCAACTATGAATTCAATGGGTCTTCTTCTAACATCGGCATACGACTTTTGTCTATCTTGAGCCGCTTTGAGTCTTTCACGAATCTCATCTACCTTTTGGGTAGTCTTGAGGACAATATCGGTCCCTCCTAACTCTCGCTGACCCACTTCTCCCCAACAAATGGGAGTTCGACATCTCCTACCATAAAGCATTTCATATGGAGGCATCTTAATGCTAGCATGGTAGCTATTATTATACGAGAATTCTGCCAAAGGCAAATACGCGTCCCATGGTCCTCCAAAATCAATAATGCACGCACGTAGCATGTCTTCCAACGTTTGGATGGTTCGCTCACTTTGACCGTCCGTTTGCGGGTGATATGCGGTACTGAAATGCAACTTAGTACCCATATCTTCATGAAACTTTTTCCAAAAATGAGAAGTAAAGCGTGTATCTCTATCCGAAACAATAGAGACGGGAATACCATGCCGAGTTACAACTTCTTTCACATAAATATCGGCTAACACTTCAGAAGATGATGACTCACGAATAGGCAAAAACAAAGCACTTTTCGTTAACCGATCCACAATTACCCAAATAGAGTCAAATTGATGCTTGGGTGTCTTGGGAAGCTTGGTAATAAAGTCCATAGTCAAGTGCTCCCACTTCCATTGTGGTATATCAAGCGGTTGGAGCTTTCCGTATGGCTTTTGATGCTCCGCTTTAACTTGTAAACAAGTCAAACATTTTTCCACATACTTGGCTATGTCCCGTTTCATACCCGGCCACCAATAATCAACCTTCAAGTCATAATACATTTTCGTTGCACCGGGATGAATAGAATATTTGGACTTATGCGCTTCATCGAGAAGAATTTCTTTCAAAGAGCACGAAAAAGGAATCCAAATTCGTCCATAACGAACCGTAAGACCACGAGAGTCTTTAGAAAAATGCTTCATTTGACCTTTAATTCTTTCTCGTTTAGGATCACGTTGTAAAGCTTCTTCTTGAGCTTCCTTTATACGTTCCAAGAAATCATTGGTAATCATTACCCATAAAGGCGAAACACGAATAGAAAAGTGAGAACTCTTTCGACTTAAAGCGTCGGCCACCACATTGGCTTTCCCGGGGTGATACAAGATTTCACAATCATAATCTTTCAATAAATCTAGCCATCTTCGTTGACGGTTATTAAGATCTCGTTGCTCAAAGAAGTATTTAAGACTCTTATGATCGGAATAAATGGTAAACTTAACACCATAGAGATAATGACGCCAAATCTTCAAAGCAAAAACAACCGCAGCAAGTTCTAAATCATGGACAGGATAAGACTTCTCATGAGGTTTTAGTTGTCTTGATGCATAAGCGATGACTCGCCCCTTTTGCATAAGGACACAACCAAGACCATTAAAAGATGCATCACAATATACCGAGAAGTCTTCAACTCCATCTGGTAAAGTCAGAACGGGTGCTTGACTCAACTTCTCTTTTAAAGTTTGGAAGGCATTCTCTTGTTCATTCTTCCATTCAAACTTCTCGTTCTTTCGGGTCAATTTAGTAAGAGGCGAGGCCAACTTAGAAAAATCTTGAATAAAGCGACGATAATAACCCGCCAAACCAAGAAAACTACGAATTTCAGTCGGAGATTTGGGAGGTTCCCATTTTGTGATTGCACTTATCTTTGCCGGGTCTACTTTAATTCCTTCTTTATTCACAACATGTCCAAGGAATTGGACTTCACGTAACCAAAATTCGCATTTAGAAAACTTGGCATACAATTTCTCGCGACGGAGGGTTTCAAGAACTTCACGAAGGTGTTTCTCATGATCGGACTGACACTTTGAATAGATCAAAATGTCATCAATGAAAACAATAACGGATTTATCAAGGAAAGGACGACATACACGATTCATAAGATCCATGAAGGCTGCAGGAGCGTTTGTCAACCCAAAAGGCATGACCAAGAATTCATAATGACCATAACGGGTCCTGAACGCGGTTTTTGGAATGTCTTCTTCACCAACCTTTAGTTGATGATAACCCGAACGAAGATCAATCTTCGAAAAATACGATGCTCCTTGAAGCTGATCAAAAAGGTCGTCGATACGAGGCAGAGGGTATCTATTCTTGATGGTGACTTTATTAAGCTCACGATAATCAATGCACATCCGCAAACTACCATCTTTCTTTTTAACAAACAGTACAGGAGCACCCCAAGGAGAACTACTTGGACGTATAAAGCCCTTATCAAGAAGTTCTTGGAGTTGTTCCATCATTTCTCGCATTTCAGTTGGAGCAAGACGATATGGAGCTTTAGCGATGGGTGTAGCACCCGGAATGAGATCAATCTTGAAATCTACTTGTCTATCAGGAGGAAGACCCGGTAGGTCATCGGGGAAAACATCAACAAATTCGTTAACAATCGGAATTTCAGAAATTGATTTAGATTCCTTATCGGAATCAAGGACATGAGCAAGAAAAGCTTTGCATCCGCGGGAAATAAGTCGGCGAGCTCTAGCATAAGTACACAACGGTAAAGAGTCTTGATTTCTTTCCCCAAAAACCACCATATCCTTGCCACTAGGAGTTTTGAGTCTGACACTTTTATCACTACAACAAATACTCGCCCTATGTCTACTGAGCCAATCCATGCCCAAAATCACATCAAATTCACCCAAACCCATAGGTATAAGATTGGCTTTAAAATTTTCAAAATTTATGGTCAAGCTACAATCTAAATACACATTTTTAACCACATAAGTTTGATCACCCGCTACTTCCACTAATAACGGAGGTTTAAGCAAAGATACTTGTAAGGGAATACATTTAGTGAATCGAGTAGCTACAAAGGAACGGTTTGCCCCGGAATCAAATAGAACTTTAGCGGGAGTGTCATGGACTAGAAAAGTACCTGACACAACATCGGTTGATTCCTTAGCTTCCACCACCGAGAGTTGGAAAGATCTCCCTTTTGGAGTTCCTACTTGTTTCACCATCCTTCTCTCATTCATTTTTCTTACTTCCGCTTGTCTTTCTTCATTTGTCAACAATGGGCAATCACTTCTCATATGCCCCTCCTTAAAGCACTTAAAGCACACCGTAGGCTTGCTTGGAGAAAACTTGCAATCGCGGCTAATGTGACCCGGTTGGCCACAATTGAAGCATCCTTTCTTGGGAGATGCAAGACAAACCCCGGAATGATGTTTCCCACATTTGTTGCAAGTGGGGACGTTCTTCCTAGATACATTACTTCCCGAACTTCCACTTGGCCGAAACTTCTTGTTTGGAGAATAACTTTGCTCCGCCTTCCTTTTCGAGGAATCATCATCCGGCATACCTTGCTCAACTTCATGCCATCTTGCCACATCAGTCAACTGATTAAAAGATTCAACTTGGAGAAGAGTGATCTTCTCACGAATGTTCTTGCGGAGTTTTCGGTAGAAGTGTTCCTTCAACAACTTATCATCCTTCAAGTATTCGGGACAGAATTGAGCTTTATCCAGAAATTGTACACGAAATTCATTCACATTCAAGGTACCTTGCGAATCATTCATGAATTCGCTTCTAAGCCTAGTCACATCGGCTTCGGATCGAAATTCTTTAAAGAAAGCCACCTTAAAATTTGCCCACTCCATCTGCACCATCACCTCCTCACCCTTCGTCACAAGTTGGCCATCCCACCACACTTTAGCGCTACCTCTCAACATACTCGACCCATACAATGTCTTGTCTTCGGTTGGAGTCTTGGTAATGCGGAAAGCCCCTTCGATTTCGTTCACCCACTTGGTGCTTACAATAGGATCGGGGTCCCCATTGTATGTGGGAGGGTTTGCAATGGTGAAGTTTTTGAGATCATAAGGTTTCTCGTTCGTATGCTTTGGAGGATTTTCATGAGTTTGAGTTTCCGGTGCTTTGTCTTTAGGAAAACGCTTACCGAACTCTTCTTGCACCGACAAAGCTACTTCCTCCCTAATCTTGTTAGCAATGGCTTCACTCATTGCTCCTTCTAGAGTCTCATTCAACTTTTTAGTGATAAATGGAGAGAAGTTCTCCAAGGCCTTGCCTATTTGCTCACTTATAAAATCACCGGTGAGGACTTCTCGCTCCGACGATTCTACATTCTCTATAACTTTATCCCTAGTCCGAATTGATTCGTCTTCGTTTTGAAAAGATTCCATACTACAAATTTAACAACTTATAAATAAACATTCAATACACTAATTTGTCTCTAATACCCCAAACGCCCACATCCGATCGTTTCCATATTTAGTAAGTTTGATTTAGAACGTAATAGCTTATGACCAATAATAGGCCGGCTCTATTAAGCTCATAAACTATTTCATTTTAAATCAATCTTACTAACCATTTCCACTTTCAAACGTGAACACCCAAATCCTAAGGTCAAAGTCAATCCAATGGTTCAAGTCTAGGCATCCTATTCGCAAAGATCGAATACCTAAATCCCTTGAACCATGGCTCTGATACCAAAAATGTAACGACCAAACCTCATTTAGTAAAAGAATACAAAAGTTAAAAGTTTTTTTTTTTTTTTTTTTACAACAACATCCCACTGCGCCGCAGTGGGGTTGGACTCCTCCCACTGCGCCGCAGGGTCAAAAATCCCCCACTGCGCCGCAGTGGGGTTAAAACACTCCCACTGCGCCGCAGTGGACAGTTTCTGGTCCAGACCTGATAAAAATTCAGCAACCCAACATTTCCTTTTCACACTTGAACAACATTTCAACTTCCAAATTTCAAACCACATTTTATAACAGGACACTTCATACTTCGACATAATAATGGATACCAAAGGTAATCTTTACAACCATAATTTCGAACCAAAAGCGATAAGTGTCATCAAACGGTCGTTTGACCTAAAAACGACCTAGTTACCAAGTTATGACCAAAAACAACCAAGTGACACAAAATCTTTACATATCTGCAGATTTTTCAACCAAAAGAACTTGTTTAAGCCACACCAACATGTATCAAGAGCCATAGTAGTCAAAGGGAATCATCTAACCAATTTACCCAAAGTGCCAACCTCCAAGATGGCTTCAAAATCTTCAAAGTCAACTTCACTAGATCAAATCCTTGCCTTTGCTACTACTACCAGCCCCTATGAAAGAATTGAACAACTAAAACATAAGCAACGCTTAGTGAATGCATATACATATAACCATAAGCAAGTTACCGTACAATGTGCATCAAGCACCACAATATAGCCCATCCAAAGATAGCCATTTCATTCATAACATTCATAAGCACAAATTCATTTTCACATGGCCATGGAAACTTGCTAGTAGGAATTTACCCACCTACTAGCTTTTAATCACAAATGGGTTAGTAGGAATTTACCCACCTACTAACCCTAATAACAAGTATGCTAGTAGGAATTTACCCACCTACTAGCTTTTAATCACAAATGGGCTAGTAGGAATTTACCCACCTACTAGCTATAATCACAAATGGATTAGTAGGAATTTACCCACCTACTAGCTTTTAATCACAAATGGGTTAGTAGGAATTTACCCACCTACTAGCTTTTAATCACAAATGGGTTAGTAGGAATTTACCCACCTACTAGCTTTTAATCACAAATGGGTTAGTAGGAATTTACCCACCTACTAGCTTTTTACATCACAAATGGGTTAGTAGGAATTTACCCACCTACTAACCCTAATAACAAGTATGCTAGTAGGAATTTACCCACCTACTAGCTTTTAATCACAAATGGGTTAGTAGGAATTTACCCACCTACTAACCCTAATAACAAGTATGCTAGTAGGAATTTACCCACCTACTAGCTTTTAATCACAAATGGGTTAGTAGGAATTTACCCACCTACTAGCTATAATCACAAATGGATTAGTAGGAATTTACCCACCTACTAGCTATAATCACAAATGGATTAGTAGGAATTTACCCACCTACTAGCTTTTCATCACAAATGGGTTAGTAGGAATTTACCCACCTACTAACCCTAATAACAAGTATGCTAGTAGGAATTTACCCACCTACTAGCTTTTAATCACAAATGGGTTAGTAGGAATTTACCCACCTACTAGCTATAATCACAAATGGATTAGTAGGAATTTACCCACCTACTAGCTTTTAATCACAAATGGGTTAGTAGGAATTTACCCACCTACTAGCTTTTAATCACAAATGGGTTAGTAGGAATTTACCCACCTACTAGCTTTTAATCACAAATGGGTTAGTAGGAATTTACCCACCTACTAGCTTTTAATCACAAATGGGTTAGTAGGAATTTACCCACCTACTAGCTTTTAATCACAAATGGGTTAGTAGGAATTTACCCACCTACTAGCTTTTAATCACAAATGGGTTAGTAGGAATTTACCCACCTACTAGCTTTTAATCACAAATGGGTTAGTAGGAATTTACCCACCTACTAGCTTTTAATCACAAATGGGTTAGTAGGAATTTACCCACCTACTAGCTTTTAATCACAAATGGGTTAGTAGGAATTTACCCACCTACTAGCTTTTAATCACAAATGGGTTAGTAGGAATTTACCCACCTACTAGCTTTTAATCACAAATGGGTTAGTAGGAATTTACCCACCTACTAGCTTTTCATCACAAATGGGTTAGTAGGAATTTACCCACCTACTAACCCTAATAACAAGTATGCTAGTAGGAATTTACCCACCTACTAACCCTAAATTCAGAAATTGAAGAATGAAGGAATTTCTTACCTCAAGAACAACAACAATTAAATTTCCAGATTTCCCTCTTTTCTTCTTGTTAAATCCGGCCTCCCCCAAACAAAACAACCCTCACTTTGCTTATTATTAGAATGAATTAGATGATTGCATTTGGGAGGAATACTCTTGCATGTCAATTCCTTGATGGAATGAATTGGAAGATTTTAGAAGTGAAGGGAAATAAGGTTTGTGGAAGTATGAATCATACTTGAAATTTGCTGGGCACTCTATCTCCCTGCCACGTCCCAATCTAAAATTTTAGTGGGTCGAATACCCGCTATCCGCTAAAGTTCCAACTAAATTAACCCCTTATCTCAAAACAAAATACTGGGAAATTAATTTAATGTCAAAACTAATAAAAGAGTTAATTTTCTTTTACCTTAAAATTTTGGGGTGTTACAAATCCTGTTTTGGACGTGGTGGAGAGGAATTTGGCCATGGCTTCATCTAGTTTAGCAATGGCAATGTTCAAGTTTTCCATGCTTTTGGCTAAGGAAGCCATGGAATCTTGAGGTTGATCATGTGTAAGAGGCCACATGAACACGGAGGGCTCGAGTTCTTCCATAGCCATGGAGGCTAAGGTCGAATGAAAGCACCAATGATAGATAACCCTTAGAGGGGGTTAGGCTCCAAGAAACATAAAGAACGAGAGAGAGACAATTACTTGCCAAATATTTTCTTCACTGATTTCTTCAAACGAAATTACAACTTATATAGAACTTCCTAAGTGATGCATGGCCTAATACTAAGGAATGGTAATGTGAACATGGATAACGTGGTGTAACGGTTATTGTTGCAAACCGTCTAATTAATTCTTAAACTACAGTTATGCATGCATGTGACTAATTAATTGTAAATAACAATTGCTAACAAAATGCATGAGAAAAATATGAAAAGTAAATTGACTAAGTCTTTGGCTCGTATCAGGTAACCACCGCTGATCACCACTGCCAGTAGCGTTAACCACTCGAATCTTTAACAATCACCTCCGAGAACATGCATCACCGCCGTTTGGTCTCCACCGTCGGTAACAACCACCGGAGGGAGACTGCCGACCGGTTGAACCGGTAATAGGTGGTCGAACCGAAAACCGTTGAATTTAGGGTTGGCCGCTCGACATATATTAGCTTCTTTTTTTATTCTCTTGGATTAAATCATTGACATCTTACCGGAAACAATCACAGGTGTAGTAGTGGCCGGAATTAGCGTGGCGATGGGAACTCCGGGAAGAATGAGGGGTTCTGCGGCGTAAGATGTGCTTCAAGGAGAGCAAAATTCAGTTTCATAAGATCTGGTGGATTAAAGTTTGGAGAATGATACGATTTGACATAAATCTGTTTATTAGTGAATGAGGGTCATGTGCATAAATGGAGGAAAATGAAAACGATTTAGGAATACAAATAGATTGAAAGTAAAGCACGCCCGCAGTTTGGAGATTACTCGGCAGTTTTACTTTTTCAATTGAAGAGGTGTACGCAACACGTGTAGCATTGGGGAAATATTCATAGAGTTTTAAATTAAACTATTAAATATGTCTGTCCTTAACTTAGATATTTATATATATAACAATTCAAATTTGAACTGCTACAGTACCGGTTCAGTTGGTACTGTAGCCGGTTTAGTTACAATACTCGGTTTTGTACAGTAACCGGTTTAGTTTGTACAATTTAGTCCCGCTTAGGCCGGTCCCTAAGGGAGTGTTCGACACCTCTTCGACCATCCCTTCGACCACGACTCCATAGGGAGCACCTCGTCGACGGCAGCTTCCTTCAAATGGTTTCGTTCCATCGATGCATGTTGACGAGCGAGGTGGAGCGGGTGTGGGCCTCCTTTAACGTAAACAAAAAAAAAAATCCTTTTTTTCAAAACTAACGGTTACTTTTTTTTTTTTTTTTTTTTTTTTTTTTTTTTTTTTTTTTTTTTTTTTTTTTTTGTTTTTTTTTTTTTTTTTTTTTTTTTTTTTTTTTTTTTTTTTTTTTTTTTTTTTTTTTTTTTTACAGTATGTACCCACTGCGCCGCAGTGGGTATGACACTCTCCCACTGTGCCGCAGTGGGAACTTTTTTTGACACGGGACAAAAGTCTCCCACTGCGCCGCAGTGGGTATGACACCCTCCCACTGCGCCGCAGTGGGAACTTTTTGACATACGGGACAAAAGTCTCCCACTGCGCCGCAGTGGGTATGACACCCTCCCACTGCGCCGCAGTGGGAACTTTTTGACATACGGGACAAAAGTCTCCCACTGCGCCGCAGTGGGGTTAAGACCCTCCCACTGCGCCGCAGTGGGATCTTACTGGTCTCAGACCTGCTCAAAGTTCAGCAACTTTAAATATATTTGACACATAAAATGAACTCCAACTCTTGCAGTATCATGACCAACATTTCAAACACATTTTAATAATTCTTATTGATATAAAGACACATTTTAAGACATAATTGCAACTCTTTCTTGATCAAATCTCATACACACCATCAATGGGTCGTTTACCCATCTTGACACCATTTTCGCCCAAATTGCAACTTTACAAGTTTTCCAAAAGCTTTACACTTGACATAAACAGAATTTTAACCAAAATATGACTTTCAAACCCAAAATGTACCAAGAGCCATATGAGGTGGGGATTCTAAGCTTCAGATCCAAAAGATTGTCATTCTTCCAAGAATGACCTAAATACCTTCAAGTCCTTCAAAATCTTTTCGTCTCACACATCAACTTCAAATAAATCACTAGTTCCTTCTTCCGGAACTTCCTATAAAAGGTAAACAACTAAAATATAAGCAAAGGCTTAGTGAATATACTTGCATACATTTATGAATACGAAGGAGGGCAAAGTACAAGGACTTTTACATGTAACCTATGACACCGTCATGCCACATTTACATGCTCACCTTGCACACTAAACAACATATATGGATCCATATAAGCTAACCAATGAGACTATCGGGATTCTTAGGCCCCGGAGGTTCTTAGGCCTCAACAATACTATGCCCCACATGGGCTCAACGCCAAATCAATTACCATGCTCGGAATATCCACGTCTCATGGTAATTGACCCAACGTATACATAAAGATATGCAAATATACTCACCTCCTCCGCAACAAGAACAACAAAGCTAAAACGATAATACGCACAACTTCAACCTATAATCATGACATAAAAGTGCATAAGCTTATAATCACAATATGACTAGCTCAACCTAGCCATTCACAATCACTAGCCTTCCTACACCCAAAACCCAACCCATTTGTCATTGAGTTACTTTCATCTTTAACAACAACATTAGGTAGTTCATCCTACCATTTCATCCACATCTCAAAACTATCAAAATTTCAACTTTTCACAATAACTAAAATTTTCACATGAACTTAACCATTTCATAATCAAACTCATTCATACAACTCAATGACAACTAGGTTAACTAAGGAATTGGGGAAACATACTCATAATTCAATTTCTAGCAAAACCCCCAAATTTGGTTCATCCATGAACCCTAATTTTGAAAGAAGGATAAAAACTAAATTAGGGGAATTCAATACCTCAACAACAACAATCTAATGCAAGACTTTTAATTTGAGAATCCTTCTTTCTCCCTTTCTCTTGAAAAAAACCGGCCACCACCACCCCAATTACAAACCCTAACTTTAATTTCTTGAATGAAGATTACTTGGTGGTGATTGTTATTATTATTATGATTTCTATTCTTGAACTTGAGAGGGTTACTCTTTGTTTTTGAAGAAATGTGTGAAGGAATGCATGAAAGAAAATGGTGAAGAAGAGAAATAGAGTGGAAGCATGACTCATAAGGCAAAAGAGTTGGCTGGCACATCCTAAAGATGCCACGACCCATCTCTTCCAAAAGTGGGTATTTTACCCGCTATCCGCTAAAGTTCCAACTAAATTAACCCCAAAACTAAAAAAAATACTAGGAAATTAATTTAATGTCAAAACTATGAAAAGGGTTAATTTCTTGTACCTTAAAATCTTTGGGGTGTTACAACTCTCCCCCACTTGGAACGGATCACGGCCTCGTGATCCAAGCCATATGCAAAGACGGATAGTGAACTAGCACATCATGCTCGGATTCCCACGTACAATCGGACATCTTACCGTGCTTCCACAAAATCTTATAAGTTCTCACCGTCTTATTTTGCACTCTTCTAAGCTCTTCTTCAACTATGGAAATCGGCTCTTCGATATAACTCAATTTATTATCAACCTCAATCTCGTTCAATGGCACATAAGAAGACTCGTCGGCAAGGCATTTTCTAAGATGTGACACGTGAAAAGTAGGGTGAATTCCCGATAACTCTTCTGGTAGTTCCAAACGGTAAGCAACCTTGCCAACCATAGCCAAAATTTTAAACGGGCCGATGAAACGAGGACTTAACTTTCCACGCTTCCGAAAGCGTAGAACACCTTTCCATGGGGAGACTTTCAACAAGACACGGTCACCTTCACAGAATTCAATCGGCCTCCTTCTTTTATCCGCATAAGACTTTTGTCGATCTTGAGCCGCTTTTAATCTCTCTTTGATCACATCTATCTTTTCGATGGTTTTTAACACTACTTCCGTGCCACCTATTTCTCTTTGACCTACTTCTCCCCAACAAATTGGAGATCGACACTTCCGTCCATACAACATTTCATACGGCGGCATTTGAATACTAGAATGGTAGCTATTGTTGTAGGAGAATTCTACCAAAGGCAAGTGAAGATCCCAAGTGCCTCCAAAATCGATTATACATGCCCGAAGCATGTCTTCAAGCGTTTGAATGGTTCTCTCACTTTGACCATCCGTTTGTGGGTGATAGGCGGTGCTAAGCTTGAGCTTGGTACCCATATCTTCATGAAATTTCCGCCAAAAGTGAGAAGTGAATCGAGTGTCCCTATCCGAAACAATGGAGACGGGCACACCATGTCTTGCTACAACTTCCTTTACATAGACCTTTGCCAATACCTCGGATGAAGATGCTTCACGAATGGGAAGAAATAAGGCACTTTTAGTCAATCTATCCACTATTACCCAAATTGTATCAAATTGATTTCTAGGCGTTTTGGGCAACTTGGTGACAAAATCCATAGTAATATCTTCCCACTTCCATTTGGGAATCTCTAACGGTTGCATCATACCATAGGGCTTTTGATGTTCCGCCTTCACTTGTGCACACGTCAAACACTTTTCAACATATTTCACCACATCACGCTTCATTCCGGGCCACCAATAATCTACTTTCAAGCCATGGTACATCTTTGTAGCACCGGGGTGGATGGAGTACTTGGATTTGTGAGCCTCATCAAGAAGAACTTGTTTCAGCTCACAAGAAAATGGGATCCAAATCCTCCCAAAACGTACGGTAAGGTCACGAGAATCCTTAGTGAAATATTGTATTTGACCTTGAATTCTTTCCTTCTTAGGATCTCGTTGCAAGGCTCTCTCTTGAGCTTCTCTAATTTGATCAAAGAAGTCATTGGTGATCAAAACCCAAAGGGGTGAAACGACTAAGGCATGATGAGAACTCTTCCGACTCAAGGCGTCCGCTACCACATTAGCCTTCCCGGGATGATACAAAATCTCGCAATCATAATCTTTCAAAAGATCTAGCCATCTTCGTTGGCGATTGTTGAGATCTCTTTGCTCAAAGAAGTACTTGAGGCTTTTATGATCGGAATAAATGATAAACTTGACTCCATAAAGGTAATGGCGCCAAATTTTTAAAGCAAAAACCACCGCCGCTAACTCCAAATCATGAGTAGGATACCGTTTTTCATGCTCTTTCAATTGCCTTGAAGCGTAGGCAATGACTTTACCTCGTTGCATAAGAACACAACCTAGGCCATTAGATGATGCATCACAATACCACCATATCTTCAAGTCCATCCGGTAAAACAAGAACCGGTGCTTGACTTAGCCTTTCTCGGAGTTGTTGAAAAGCCATCTCTTGCTCGCTTTTCCAATCAAACTTGATATTCTTTCGAGTCAGCTTGGTCAATGGGGAAGCTATTTTAGAGAAGTCTTGAATAAAACGACGGTAATAGCCCGCTAGACCAAGAAAACTCCTAATCTCCGACGGATTCTTTGGTTGCTCCCACTTCATCACCGCATTAATCTTGGCCGGGTCCACCATAATTCCCTCACTATTAACAATATGGCCAAGAAATTGCACTTCTCTTAACCAAAATTCACATTTGGAGAATTTGGCATAGAGCCTCTCCTTGCGTAATGCTTCCAACACCTCACGTAAATGAACTCCATGATCGGTCGAGCTTTTAGAGTAAATAAGAATATCATCAATGAATACGATTACGGATTTATCAAGCATAGGGCGACAAACACGGTTCATGAGATCCATGAAAGCCGCGGGAGCATTTGTAAGACCAAAAGGCATGACAACAAATTCAAAATGACCATAACGAGTACGGAAGGCGGTTTTAGGAATATCTTCATCACGTACACTTTGAGTTGATGATAGCCCGAACGAAGATCAATTTTAGAAAAATATGAAGCTCCTTGAAGTTGATCAAATAAATCGTCGATTCTAGGCAAAGGATATTTGTTCTTTACGGTGACTTTGTTGAGTTCACGATAGTCGATACACATACGCATACTTCCATCCTTCTTCTTGACAAAAAGTACCGGTGCCCCAAGGAGAGTTACTAGGTCGAATAAAACCCTTATCAAGTAATTCTTGTAGTTGCTTCATCATCTCTTGCATTTCCGTTGGAGCCAAACGGTAAGGAGCTTTAGCAATGGGGTTAGCCCCCGGAATGAGATCAATTGAAAACTCAACTTGCCGTTCGGGGGGAATACCCGGCAAGTCTTCGGGAAAAACATCGGCAAATTCACTAACGATTGGAATGTCTTCAATAGATAAAGGTTTCTTTTCAACATTAACAATGTGAGCAAGGTAAGCATGACATCTATGAGACATATAGCGTTTGGCACGAGCAAAGGTACAAACAGATATAGAACGCTCCTTCCTATCACCATAAACTACCAAATCTTCACCTTCGGAGGTCTTTAAATATATTGCCTTTTCATCACACGCGATCTTAGCGTTACATGAGCTCAACCAATCCATACCCAAGATTATATCAAACTCTCCCATCGGAAAAGGAATTAAATTGGTTTGAAAGAGTTCCGAAGAAATTTTGATCTCACACCCTCTATACACCTCTTTCACTAATTCCATCCTACCATTACCAACTTCGACTTGCAAGGTATTTTCTAGACATGACTTGGACACGGGAATAACATGAATTACTCTAATTGCAACAAATGATCTATTCGCCCCCGAATCAAAGAGAATTCGCATAGGCACATTATATACAAGAAATGTACCTGTAATGACATCATCGGTGTTCCTTGCCTGCTCCACAGTTAGTTGGAAGGATTTCCTCGTTGATTCCCATGAGTTTGGGCATTCTTCCTTTCCGCCTCCCTTCTTCTTTCTTCATGTCTTTCCCCTTCCGTCAACTTAGGGCATGAACTCCTCATATGACCTTCCTCAAAGCATTTAAAACATATGATAGGTTTCTGAGGCTTTGATTTGCACTCCCGGCTTGTGTGCCCCGGTTTCCCACAAGTATAGCAACCCTTCTCTGCCGCTTTACACATTCCCGAATGGTTCCTCTTGCATTGTCGGCAAAAAGGAACATTCTTTTTAATAGAGTGGTTGCCGGAACTGCCCTCTTGTCTAAACCGTTTGTTGGGAGAATTCACATCTTCATGCTTCCTTTTTAAATCACTTTCGTCTACCCTAGATTGTTCAATCTCATGATCCCTAGCCACATCCACCAACATGGAAAAAGACTCCATTTGGCGTAGGCTAATCTTTTCCCGTAGACTCTTTTTCAGCTTCAAGTAAAATTGTTCTTTGAGCAATTGATCATTCTCGAGAAATTCTGGACAAAATTGAGCCTTGTCCAAGAATTGGGCTCGAAATTCGTTCAAACTCATGTTGCCTTGGCAGTCGTTGAGAAATTCACTTCTCAACTTGGTCACTTCAGCTTCCGACCTAAACTCTTTAAAGAACATAGTCTTGAATTCGGGCCATTCGACATGATCTAAAGCTTCCTTCTTTATTGCCAACAAACCATCCCACCATCTCTTCCCACTGTTCCTTAGCATACCAAC
Source organism: Erigeron breviscapus (assembly GCA_034093135.1). Classification (NCBI taxonomy): domain Eukaryota; kingdom Viridiplantae; phylum Streptophyta; class Magnoliopsida; order Asterales; family Asteraceae; genus Erigeron; species Erigeron breviscapus. The sequence continues at coordinate 29,439,964 of CM067169.1, read as the reverse complement.
CGCAAAGATGACCTTCAAGTGTGAGGGGCATTGACTAGTGCGGAACGCCCCTTCAATCTCAGATATCCATCGTGTACAAACGATGGGATCACGATCACCGTGATACTCCGGTGGGTGACACACTTCAAAGTCTCGAAAAGTGAACTTCTTCTTATAGACCTTCTCCCCTGTTACTTCCACCTCCCTTTCATCTTCGGCCTTTTTACCTTTATCCTTGGCATCTCTTTTCTCAAACTCCCGTTGCACATTGACCGCAACCTCTTCTCTAATCATTTGAGCAATGTGATCATTCACAGCTCCTTCTAAAGTTTGATTCAATCTTTTTAATAAAAGAGGAGTATACTTCTCCAATGCTCTCCCTATTTGGTCCGAGATATCCATACTATCCTCGGCAAATATGGGCTCTTCTTCTTCGTTTTGTTCGTTGTGCTCATCTTCGTCATGATGATAATCGGCCATACTATAATAAGAGTAGATAAGACGGATTTAATTACGCAACCTATCTATCTCTATGACTAGAAGCCAGAACCTATGACTTTATACTAAACCGTCCCAAGGTTTGATGCCGTTAGTTTATAAATTTGTTAGTATTTCAACCACAATAAGGCCGGCTTCTTATTGTGCTTTAATACTAGCAAGTTTGTAAGCTAACATCATTAAACACTCTTTCGGTCCCATATAAAATTTCAGTTACCTAAGGTCGAGTCTCAACTAAGGTTTAAGTCTAGGCACTCTCTACACAAGGGAATACCTAAATCCCTTAAACCTCGGCTCTGATACCAACTTGAAAGGACTAGACTCGATTAAACCAAAAGTAAAAAAAATTTTTTTTTTTTTTTACAGCATGTACCCACTGCGCCGCAGTGGGTATGACACCCTCCCACTGCGCCGCAGTGGAAACTTTCTGACATACGGGACAAAAGTCTCCCACTGCGCCGCAGTGGGGTTAAGACCCTCCCACTGCGCCGCAGTGGGATCTTACTGGTCTCAGACCTGCTCAAAGTTCAGCAACTTTAAATATATTTGACACATAAAATGAACTCCAACTCTTGCAGTATCATGACCAACATTTCAAACACATTTTAATAATTCTTATTGATATAAAGACACATTTTAAAACATAATTACAACTTCTTCTTGTTCAAATCTCATACACACCATCAATGGGTCATTTACCCACCTTGACACCATTTTCGCCCAAATTTGCAACTTTACAAGTTTTCCAAAAGCTTTACACTTGACATAAACAGAATTTTAACCAAAATATGACTTTCAAACCCAATTGTACCAAGAGCCATAAGAGGTGGGAATTCTAAGCTTCAGATCCAAAAGATTGTCATTCTTCCAAGAATGACCTAAATACCTTCATGTCCTTCAAAATCTTTTCGTCTAACACATCAACTTCAAATAAATCACTAGTTCCTTCTTCCGGAACTTCCTATAAAAAGGTAAACAACTAAAATATAAGCAAAGGCTTAGTGAATATACTTGCATACATTTATGAATACGAAGGAGGGCAAAGTACAAGGACTTTTACATGTAACCTATGACACCGTCATGCCACATTTACATGCTCACCTTGCACACTAAACAACATATATGGATCCATATAAGCTAACCAATGAGACTATCGGGATTCTCAGGCCCCGGAGGTTCTTAGGCCTCTTCTCAAAACAACTATCGGGGTTCTTAGGCCCCGGAGGTTCTTAGGCCTCAACAATACTATGCCCCACATGGGCTCAACGCCAAATCAATTACCATGCTCGGAATATCCACGTCTCATGGTAATTGACCCAACGTATACATAAAGGTATGCAAATATACTCACCTCCTCCGCAACAAGAACAACAAAGCTAAAACGATAATACGCACAACTTCAACCTATAATCATGACATAAAAGTGCATAAGCTTATAATCACAATATGACTAGCTCAACCTAGCCATACTCAATCACTAGCCTTTCTAAACCCAAAACCCAACCCATTTGTCATTGAGTTACTTTCATTTTTAACAACAACATTAGGTAGTTCATCCTACCATTTCATCCACATCTCAAAACTATCAAAATTTCAACTTTTCACAATAACTAAAATTTTCACATGAACTTAACCATTTCATAATCAAACTCATTCATACAACTCAATGACAACTAGGTTAACTAAGGAATTGGGAAAATTAGCCACAAATCAATTTCTAGCAAAAACCCCCAAATTTGGTTCATCCATGAACCCTAATTTTGAAAGAAGGATAAAAACTAAATTAGGGGAATTCAATACCTCAACAACAATCTAATGCAAGACTTTTAATTTGAGAATCCTTCTTTCTCCCTTTCTCTTGAAAAACCGGCCACCACCACCCCAATTACAATCCCTAACTTTAATTTCTTGAATGAAGATTACTTGGTGGTGATTGTTATTATTATTATGGTTTCTATTCTTGAACTTGAGAGGGTTACTCTTTGTTTTTGAAGAAATGTGTGAAGGAATGCATGAAAGAAAATGGTGAAGAAGAGAAATAGAGTGGAAGCATGACTCATAAGGCAAAAGAGTTGGCTGGCACATCCTAAAGATGCCACGACCCATCTCTTCCAAAAGTGGGTATTTTACCCGCTATCCGCTAAAGTTCCAACTAAATTAACCCCAAAACTAAAATAAAATACTAGGAAATTAATTTAATGTCAAAACTATGAAAAGGGGTTAATTTCTTGTACCTTAAAATCTTTGGGGTGTTACATGTGTCAGGCCACCGCCGGCTCCTAGCCACGACCCGGAGGAGGACGAGAACGACCAGACCGCCGACGACGAGTAGTTAATGTTTAATTGTAATGTTTTTTTTTATTTAGTTGTAATGTTTTATTATTAATAAAATTAAGTTTAGTTTTAATTTTGTGTAAATATAAAATAAAATAAATAAAAAGTGTGGAAGAGTAGTGGAAGAGGGGTTATAGGGAGATTGTGGAAGAGGTGGATGAGCGCGCGCCACGCTTACTGTGGCACGTGTAGAAGAGGTGTGACAGAGGGGTGGTGTTCTCGCTTCGGGCGCGCTTCCCCTCATACTTTCCCCCTTCTGCTGCCCCCGTCCAACCTTCTCCCTAGCCCCCCTTCCTCTCCACCACCATATAAACACATACATAAAAATTTCTTTCCTAACCACTGCCGGCAGCAAGCACCGCACCAAACAACGGCGGCGGCGGAGCTGATAAACATCCCTAGATCTAAACTATAAAAAAAAGGAAAAAAAAGCGGATCTTCATCTGACAACTTCGGAACAACAACCACCGCGACAAAGAGTAATCTTCATCATCAAACTAAAAGATAAAATGTCCAAGATCCCAGCCACCTGGGTCCACATGTTCCGATGGGATGGCAGCGGCGGCTCGGAATAACCACTTACTCCGCCGCTACACCTCTCTCCGGAAAACAACTCCCGGCCAAATTTCAGAACTTCCCCTGCCGGAAACCGCCGCCATATCTTATAAGTACCCGTCACCACCCACCGGAAAAGAACGTCTCAGACAAATTTCAGATCCTCCCTTGCGAGAAACCACCGCCATATGGAGGAATACGTTGTGAGCGGTGGAGAAAAGGGGGCGGCGCTACAGATTTGATGCTTCAGGATCTGAAAAAGCTTACATATGTATACTTATATTAAAAATATGTTTGGATCTGAAAACTGCTAATATGGTTATAGAGTTTTTTTGTGTGACAGAGAGACATTAAAGTGGCAGTGGAAGGATTGAAGAAGATTGATGGTAGGTGCAGTGGAAATGTGGAAGGATTGAAGATGAAGTGAAAGTGGTGGGGGGTTTTTATTGTTTTATTAAATACATTAAAGATAGGAACATGGAATTGTTAACACGTAAAGAATCACTTGGCAAGTGTCAACATGTATGGGAAAGTGGTTTTCCACTTGAAACAATAACAAATCGGTGGGTGTGGTTTTTCTGGTTTTCCTATTTACTACTTTCTCCTAACACTTATTTTGTCTATATTTACATAGGAATAATTATATTTAATGAAACTAAAATTTTCACTAAATGATATTCTTCATTTTTATATCAAACAGTTTAATGCTATATAAGTTTGTTATTAACAAACAGTAAATATAAAATAATCGCAGCATGGAAGTAATTACAATTTTTTGTTTTTGTCTTTGTTTCTAATATATTTTCTAATGGCATAAATTAAAAATTGTGTTACTCATTTAAGTTTGTAATACTTGAATGAAATTTTGTAATATATTAGTTTGAAATCAAAAAGAAAAAAATTGTATAAAAAAGCAAAGATAATACATCGGAAATATATATACGTGTTTACAGTGGCGAAGCTAGAAATTTTTGAGTGGGGGTCGGGATCTAATTTTTTTTTTCCTAACGCTATTTTTTTCCTAACGCTATTAAAATGGGGGGTCGAAACCGAGTATATCGAAATTTTTCTACACGAAAACATATACCTCTATATCGCAAAAACAATTTCGGGGGGTCGGGGCCCCCCCCTATATAGATGCGCCCTGGTTCGTTATTAAAGTTGCAGATTTTTTAGCTTCATGATATGCTTTATTATTGAAGTTGTATATTTTTTAGCTTCATAATATATTTTCATAATGTCCATATATCGTTATGTATCAGGTACCTTATACACGTTTTAAATTTTACGTAACGTTATATTTCCCGGGGCAAAGCCCGGGATAAAAAACTAGTTTACAATAATTTAAGTACCAACTTTCATTGTATATGTTATACATAGTTTAATTCTTTATGTTGTACATATTTTTTATTTTACTATTATTCCATACACACGTTTCTATTGTATATCTCATTGCAAGCGTATATGTACAATCCGCAACAATTAATTTGGTCATGTGAGAAACATAACTAAAAAGTTAACGTTCGGTTTTGTTGAAAACGAACTTCATATCCATTGTAGTTTTGTAAAAAAACGACTTATTAATAATATTATGACAGATATTACGTAAACTATAATATTGACTTTTATACTATTTAATGTACATTTGTGTATTCTTAATGATTTTGGTATGCCGGTAAATAAAATAATGTTCTTTTGTAATTAAAATTATAATTTGATATCTAAACACGAAATCTACTTATACGATATTCGATCATTATTTGCTAATACATCAAGACCCGCCGCGAAGTGCGGGTAAAAAAACTAGTTATATATATACTAAAAACCAACTTATAATGTACAAGTCTTTTATGCATGAAAGGTACAAGCTTTTAAAGCACATGCTAATTTTAACCAAATTTCTTTTAACCCCCTAAATTTTATTTTTTAACTTTTACTCCACAAGCAATGTACAATGTACAAGTCTTTTAAGCATGAAAGGTACAAGCTTTTAAAGCACATACTAATCTTAACCAAAATTTTTAACCCCCTAAATTTTAACCAAATTTCGTTTTAACCCCCTAACATTTCTATTTTTTTAACTTTTACTCCACAAGCAATGTACAATGGTTTTCATATATTATCTATATACTAAAAACCAATATGCTATGTACAAGCCTTTTAAGCATGAAAGGTACAAGCTATTGAAGCACATACTAACTTTAACTAAATTTCGTTTTAACCCCTTAAATTTTAACCAATTTTCGTTTTAACCCCCTAAAATTTTTTATATATACTAAAAACTAATATGATTTGTACAAGATGCTATGTACAAGCCTTTTAAGCATGAAAGGTACAAGCTATTGAATCACATACTAACTTTAACTAAATTTCGTTTTAACCCCTTAAATTTTAACCAATTTTCGTTTTAACCCCCTAAAATTTTTATATATACTAAAAACTAATATGATTTGTACAAGATGCTATGTACAAGCCTTTTAAGCATGAAAGGTACAAGCTATTGAACACATACTAACTTTAACTAAATTTCGTTTTAACCCCTTAAATTTTAACCAATTTTCGTTTTAACCCCCTAAAATTTTTATATATACTAAAAACTAATATGATTTGTACAAGATGCTATGTACAAGCCTTTTAAGCATGAAAGGTACAAGCTATTGAATTACATACTAACTTTAACTAAATTTCGTTTTAACCCCTTAAATTTTAACCAATTTTCGTTTTAACCCCCTAAAATTTTTATATATACTAAAAACTAATATGATTTGTACAAGATGTTATGTACAAACCTTTTAAGCATGAAAGGTACAAGCTATTGAATCACATACTAACTTTAACTAAATTTCGTTTTAACCCCTTAAATTTTAACCAATTTTCGTTTTAACCCCCTAAAATTTTTATATATACTAAAAACTAATATGCTATGTACAAGCCTTTTAAGCATGAAAGGTACAAGCTATTGAAGCACATACTAACTTTAACTAAATTTTGTTTTAACCCCTTAAATTTTAACCAATTTTCGTTTTAACCCCCTAAAATTTTTATATATACTAAAAACTAATATGATTTGTACAAGATGCTATGTACAAGCCTTTTAAGCATGAAAGGTACAAGCTATTGAAGCACTTTTACTCCACATTAAAGTTTTCGTTTTCATATATTATATATATATACTAAAAACCAATATGCTATGTACAAGCCTTTTAAGTATGAAAGGTACAAGCTATTGAAGCACATACTAACTTTAACTTAATTTCGTTTTAACCCCTTAAATTTTAACCAATTTTTGTTTTAACCCCCTAAAATTTTTATATATACTAAAAACTAATATGATTTGTACAAGATGCTATGTACAAGCCTTTTAAGCATGAAAGGTACAAGCTATTGAATCACATACTAACTTTAACTAAATTTCGTTTTAACCCTTAAATTTTAACCAATTTTCGTTTTAACCCCCTAAAATTTTTATATATACTAAAAACTAATATGATTTGTACAAGATGCTATGTACAAGCCTTTTAAGCATGAAAGGTACAAGCTATTGAATCACATACTAACTTTAACTAAATTTTGTTTTAACCCCTTAAATTTTAACCAATTTTCGTTTTAACCCCTTAAATTTTAACCAATTTTCGTTTTAACCCCCTAAAATTTTTATATATACTAAAAACTAATATGCTATGTACAAGCCTTTTAAGCATGAAAGGTACAAGCTATTGAAGCACATACTAACTTTAACTAAATTTTGTTTTAACCCCTTAAATTTTAACCAATTTTCGTTTTAACCCCCTAAAATTTTTATATATACTAAAAACTAATATGATTTGTACAATATGCTATGTACAAGCCTTTTAAGCATGAAAGGTACAAGCTATTGAAGCACATACTAACTTTAACTAAATTTCGTTTTAACCCCTTAAATTTTAACCAATTTTCGTTTTAACCCCCTAAAATTTTTATATATACTAAAAACTAATATGATTTGTACAAGTGCTTTTGCATTAGGTACAACACTTTCTACTTTTGCCAATTTTGATATTTTGCCCTTAAGTTTTTAACTTTTCACTTTTACCCCAATCATAATATAACTTTAACACTTTTTTACTTTTGACTCATTTCCTTTTTACCCTTTATTGTTTTTATCTTTTAACTTTTAGCCCTTATCAAAGATTTCATTTTTAGTTTTGACACTAAACTTTTGAGTTCTTATGTTTTTATCCAACTACTTTCACACATTTACGTTCACTTTTTTTTGACATTTGGTTATATATATAACGTTTTATAATATATAATATTTTTCATCATCTAATGTTATACGTTCATGTAACATTAAAAGTAAGATATTATATTATATCACTGCCGTCAAAGTGTCATTATTTGCGTTAGTATAGTACTTTTTTATTCTATGCTTTTATACACCCTATAATTTTTATTGTTCTTATATGTTACTTTTAGTATTGTTTCATATCTTTTACCTTTTTTTAAATTTGGGTTCTAAGATTTGACATCAATGTATTTGCATTAAACTAATACTACTATATATTGTTCGTATCCAAAACTTTGTCGTATAAAAAATGTGTTCCGCGGCAACGCGCGGGTTTATAAAACTAGTTTGTACTAAATACTAATACAACTAGATAATATCTCAGACATTACAACAAAAAAGAGATCTTCGCTGTGATTTATGCAAAATAGAATAGCATGGTTAGAACCCGGGCATCTCTCCTTAACATGGTCTCTTTCTACTAACAGAAATGTTTGCATATGCATACACTTACGCTTAGCTTCTGACCAATTTTTTAACAATGGATCCAGGCATTGGTTTATGTATTGTATATCCTATTTTTCATTTATATGTTTCACATTTGTGTAGTTGGCACAATAGCTCTTATAGAGATATTTTATAAGCATTTGCTTGAATATCAAAAGTCAGAAGTCAAAATGGGCTGGAGATATACATAATAAATTACCTACTCGGCCTATATCTTTTTTATAGTTACTAGCGGCGGTGGTGTTTGTGGCGGCGACGGTGTGGTGGTGGAGGACGGCTGTTAGTGGTAGAGGCAGCGTCGAGTGGTATAAATAATTGATGTAAAGGGTTAATGGAGATATTTTAAAAGATAAATGACTGATAGTGTAATATAATCATTAAGGGTATTTTAGACATTTTGCCATGTAACTTTCAACATAGGGTTATTCTTTTTATAATATAGTATAAAAGTATAGATATTTTATTTTGTATCAAAACAATTATTTTATTTTGTTTTTTTTATCAGTTTTATATATAAAAATAATTAACTATAAACTACCATTTATTTTTTACATTATTTGGTATTTTTTTCTATTTTTTTTCTTGGTATTATTATGAATATATTGATTATTATTATTATTATTATAGTATTCTATAGTAATTGATTTAGGGGTTTTAAGAATTACTCTTTCACAAGAAGGATTTTGTTTTTCATATTCTGAACAAAAATTTGCTTTATGAATTTTAAGGCGATATGTTTAATTTAGCTTTAGTCATCTATTTTTCGTGGTTATATGTTACAATCTTTTTTAGATTTGTGGTTTATAAATGTTTAGACTTGCATTCCATGGTTTATACATCAAATAATATATAAATTTCAATATAATAAAATAAATATTAAAAATATTCAGAGTATGATTAAAAGATTTATATATATATTGTTAGAATATGCGAACATAAATCATATAAATATTCACATATAATCACGAGTATGCGCAACGGAAGAATCGAATATGCAATCACATTAATTAACAAAGAGAGAATCGAAACATGTACCTTATGCAAAGCTTCCAATAAAATCAATAATAATAAGATTATTATTGTTGTAGGGTTTAAAGTAAAACCCCTCCACGATCGCACACTAGACACCCCTTATACCGTATGCTAGTACCCCGATCACGATCAAACAACCCTTTGCTTGTACCCTCTAAAAGTCGAACCAAAGCAAAACCAAAAACCCCTTGACTTGCTACCTACGGCCGAACCAAATAAGAGAGGAAGAGAGGAGAGAATTTTATGTGAAGGAATATCTAAACCCTTGGAATTAAGCCCCCTTTATATAGGGATATATCTAGGGTTTTTATCCTTGGTGGGCAAGTAATCTCAAGGCTTTCCAAGCCTTGAAATTTTCGGCCCAACCCATTAGGAATTAGAGCCCAACTCTAATTTCCTAATTTCACATTTTAACCTCCTTTTAATTAATTAAATAAAATTAACCCTTTAATTTATTTAAATTAATCATTTCGTGATCAAATTAATTAATATATTACTTTAATATAATAATTAATAGTATAGAGTTACCGTGTCATTTCGTGTGACCCCGTAGCTTAAATTACTTCCGGACATGCGTTTATTATAACGTGATCACATACCAACAGCTCCCACTTGAGCATGTTATCATAAAGGCAATAACATTGGTTAGCGTCTAGCAACACGCCAATGCTCCCGAAAAAATTTAAGGATAGTTTCTTAAATTATCTTTTGAAATGATTTAGTCTTTAATATCCCTTTGTTTCAGATACCCTTGTTAATTATGAATATGGATCAATGTCATTTCATAATTTAACGATTATGTTTCTCATTTCTACAATTAATCAAGATTACCAAATTAGTCAAGACCACCTCTTGAGTTCATTTGGGTATGCGCATACAAACATCTTAATTAATCAATGAGGGCGCCAAATGGTATCATACTTCAGTTGCAAATTGAAGGAACAAATCTTATATTGACTACACGTGTTAGTCATGTCGTTTCACTACATTTCTGAAAATAGCCCTTTATTACTACCTTGTTTAGGACAGTTAGAACTATATCTAGAAAATGCAATCCACACATGCATAACCTGCTTGTATCTCAAGTCTAAGGATAAATAAAGCAACCATTTCACGAATTTCACTTAATGACTCCGATCCATAAAATGACAATTCGTTACGTGGGGTAAGTCCGATATTCACCTCTTTGAATACCATGTGAGTTTGGCAGACCATCTCCAAATATTCCCTTAAATATTTCAACCAATCTCTCACATTTGTCTTAGTTTAACTATATTCCCATATAGTTAATCGACAATGGACGTTTAGAATATATCAAAAAATATTCATGGATTTAAACATGCAAATATAGGACACAATTATTATAAATGAAACATTCATACCAAGTATCATAATTCATTTATTAAAATAACAATCGTTTAACATCCCATTATCCAAATACCAATCACAGATTTACATGATATAACTAGCAAAATCTAAGACCTATGCCCTCGGCATGCTTATTGAGCTTTCCTTTTGACAAAGCCTTTGTAAAAGGATCTGCTAAGTTACAATCTGTGTGAACTTTAAGTAAATTGATTTCACGTGATTCGATTCGCTCACGAACATAGTGATATCTTCTTTGGTAATGTCTGGCACCTTTCTGAACTCCAGTTCATTGGCAATGATAATTGATCCCGAATTATCACAGTACAGATTCATAGGTGAGTTATTTGAGGGCATCACGTCAAGCCCAGAAATAAACTTTCTGATCCAGACAGCTTCCATGGCTGCATCCGAAGCAGCTATATACTCAGACTCTGTAGCAGACATAGCAACTGTAGATTGTTTCTTGCTCTTCCAATCTACTGCACCTCCATTTAAAGTGAAGACATATCCTGACTGAGATTTTGTATCATCTTTATCAGTCTGAAATCCAGCATCACAGTATCCAGTTACTTTAAGCTCTGCATCGGGATTTCCTCCATACACCAAGAATAATTCTTTAGTAGCACGAATGTACTTCAGAATGTTCTTCACAGCAGTCCAACGATCCTCTCCAGGATTTTGCTGATAGCGGCTAACTATATTTTGCGCGAACGCAATATCAGGTCTAGTGCATCTACCGCATACATGATAGATCCCACAGCCGAAGCATAAGGAATTCTTTTCATACGCTCCACCTCTTCAGGTGTAGAAGCACCATTCTTGCTAGATAAATTAAGTCCTTCTTGCATCGGCAAATTCCCGCGCTTAGAATTCTCCATCTTGAATCTCTTCAAGATTTTATCTATATAAGCACTTTGACTTAATCCAATCAACCGTTTACTTCTATCTCTATAGATCTTGATTCCAAGAATAAATGCCGCTTCACCCAAGTCTTTCATAGCAAAACACTTTCCAAGATGAAATTTAACATCCTTTAACATTGGAATGTGATTTCTTATTATCAATATGTCATCTACATACAAGAAAAGGAAAGTAACATTACTCCCACTAGCTTTGCGATATACACATGGCTCATCAGGATTTGAGCAAAACCAAACTTTTTGATCTCCTCATCAAACCTTTTATTCCAACTCCTTGATGCTTGCTTCAATCCATAAATGGACCTTTGAAGTTTGCACACTTTGTTGGGATGTTTTGGATCGACAAAACCTTCTGGTTGTACCATATAGACTTCCTCGTCTAGAAAACCATTTAAGAATGCGGTTTTGACATCCATTTGCCATATCTCATAGTCATAGTACGCCGCTATGGCTAAGATGATCCTAATAACTCTAATGTCCGCAACGGGAGAAAAGGTCTCCTCATAATCAACTCCATAAAGTTGAGTATAACCTTTCGCCACAAGACGAGCTTTATAGGTGTGTACATTTCCATCCATGTCGGTCTTCTTCTTGAAGATCCATTTACACCCAACGGTTCTACCATTTGGTGGAAGATCAACCAAGTTCCAGACTTGATTATCTTTCATGGATTTTATTTCCACATTCGCAGCTTCAAGCCATTTTTCAGATTCTGGATCTGATAATGCAGCTTTGAAATTAGGAGGTTCATTTAAGTCTCCTACTACGTGTTCTTCAGACTCAATCATAAGATTTAATCTTTCACGAGCACGTATTTTCCTTGAGGACCTACGAAGTGGAATCGCTTCATCTTCAACTTGAAGTTCATCTTGAGATTCATCTCTTTGAACATTCCCCCCCCCCAAGTTGATGATTGCTAGTATTTTCAGAAGTTGACACATCTTCTTGAGCCTCATCAAGTTCAACAATCCTCCCACTGTCTTCTTGAGATATGAGTTTCCTTTCAAGGAACTCGGCAAATCGAGAAACCTTAACAGTGTTTTCGGTAGGAAAGTAGAAGTAGTAACCTGATGTGTGAAATCGAGTTTAAAAATTAAAACAAGAAATACCCTAAAACTGACTACTACACACTCGCGGGCAGTGGACCCGTTCGTATATAGTATAGCTAGAAGGTAAGTCCAGGATCGAACACGGGGAATGGTTTTGAAATAGATGTCAGTTAAAGTGGTTTTGGAATAAGGATGGAACCGTAGCCGAATTGCTACCTCACCTTGACAATATGAAATTAAAGAAATTGAAATGACAAGACAATTGAAAAGTAAAGAAAGTTCAAACAATATGAATAAAGATCATCCACTTGAATTCAGTTATGATTGCACACGATAAAGTTCAAATTATTTAGAGTTGACAAGATAATCGTGAAAGGATAAAATGCTCGCGTGGTACCACCAACCGTCACAAATAACCCAAACACCTAAGTTGCTAGTTAAATTACCCAAGCCGGTACCACCAATGCCTAGAAAATCTCCCCAATAATTAGTTTGCTTGATTATCCAATTACCAATTATGCCTATGTGAAGGAAAACGTGGTACCACCAACCATTTCTAAACACGTTTACCAACTAACTCCTATTATAGATTTGACATTCACCGTCATACCATGAACCGGTGACAAACGATCATAGACAATCGAATGAAACGATAAACATATTCACCTAGTACCACTAACGATGAACACATAAACCATCAACATCAAAAGAATAAATCGCAAGGAATTAATTGATAAAGATCCGACACAACGATAATTGAATCAACTCTTGAATTAAAATATTGCAATCATATCATTCGTCAAGTTTAATCAAAGTGGATGATTAGAAATCTAGCCAATCATACTAAATTGAATTGCAATAAAGAAATTGAAAGAAAACATATTATACCAATGTTCGTTGAATATAAATTGCAAGACAGAAAATTAGATACGATCTAGATGGATGCTCTTGAATCTTCAATGAATCAAATGATGAAATCTGCGATGATCCGTCAAAGACTCGTGGTAGAACAGCTCCTAGAAAGAAAAACTTTTATCCTGGGAAATTAGGGTTTTTTTCCCTTTATATACCTCCCCCAATCTGATGCAAAGAGGCTATAGCCCTGATCTCCCCGTGCACTCACTGCGCCGCAGTGGGCATGGTGCGCTCCCACTGCGGCGCAGTGGAAAGTCCCTGGAATTCTGATCATAAGGTGACTGCGGCGCAGTGGGCCTATGCCACCCCCACTGCGGCGCAGTGTTAAACCACTGGAAAATATATTATTCTTCTCGACCTTTGACTGCGGCGCAGTGGGGCATCATCCCTTCCACTGCGGCGTAGTGGGGCATCATCCCTTCCACTGCGGCGCAGTAAATTCTTGCTGAAATCTTGTTTCTTCTTTATCAACATCACTCGAACACTCGGGTCAACTTCTTGGCCAAAAATCGTCAGAAAATGTACCAAATGGACGCGCAACCTGCTAAAAACCTGAAAGCACTAACAAACACCATAAACGCGCCAAATGCATACAAAATCGACTCAAAACACATACGAAAAAGGCCAATAATGAAGTTGGCGATCTATATAAATTGGTCACATCAAATCCCCCCACACTTGAGCGTTGCTTGTCCTCAAGCAAATCTGGAAATTAAGCAAAAAGCATTCCTTGGCAATGAAGCTATAGAAACAAATTACGAGTATCAAAAAGAAGCCACACCAAGCATGTCAATGACAAAAAGTTGGGTGAAACAGTTTTAATCTTAAATGAAAACCCGAAATGTTTGACAATATCTGAACAGTCCACAAGCCTCAATAACACGACTAAGCAAAAGTGAAATAAATGAGCCTATCAAAATCATCCTACTCCAACGAACTTACTATTGGGGTTGAATATATATATGAATAACCACTCATTGCTCGGTCGTGATGCATATCTTACCATAGGCTTGAACAAGGATCATAACTCCACCGACGTGGCGTAAGCACCAAGTACATCATCAAAATATGGCATATAGGTCGGTTGTAAAGTTAGGCTAAAGGTATTTACAATGGGATTTGGGAAGTTTAGGTAAGTGTTAATAGGAAATAACAAAAGGATAAGTTATGTACAAAATAGTCTAATCAAACCCTTACCATTGATTGCCAACAACCCATAAGATGTTACCTCGCTAAGACACCTCAAAAATACCAAGCAAAACCCGACACCATTGTGGTGTATCAACTTCAAACAACTTAGGAACAACCACATCTTCCATTCTATTCACGAACCAAATGGTACAACAATTCTTTAGACATATAAAAATGAAGACACTAGTAGCCCAAGTTCTTTTCTTTCTTTTTTTTTCTGTTTTTCACTTTTTTTTTTATTTTAAACCATTTTTACTCTACTAGTAGCACCCTCTTACAATGATGAACAATGTCTATAACAATATACTTCCTTTGAACAATCCAAGACATTCTCCAATAACTTGACCAATCGACGTCTTCCCATATACCAAGAATATTCCAACTGACAATCCACTGAAGCTCTCCCAAACCATCCAAACAAACCAATGACAATCAATGGCCCCCAGATTAGACTATCGGTATAGTGAGGTAAAGTTTACATATTTAAGTGGATTTATACAAAGGAAAAGGCTAAGTTAAAAAAAGATGTATAAGTGTACTTTGCACTAAAGATGAGTGCAACACAGGTTTACAAAGGAAGGAAAGAAAGTGTATGTATAGTAAAGGTAAAAATATAAAAAAGCAAAGGTGCAAAGAAAGAAAGAAAATACGGGTCAAACCTAATATGCCAATTCGTCATCCAATGTACTTATATCACAAAAGTGATCTCACTGCGGTCTCGTAATGATCACCAGGCCAAGTTCTAGCTCAACACATCACCGGCACACTCATATCAAAGAAATGAACCCGGAAATGGAATAAATAAACCTCAAATTCGCACATCTTAGTTCAGAGTTCGAAATGGAACCCTTACTCCCGAATAAATCCAAGAGCCTAAGAGAGGGACAAATTACAAGCAATCAAACCAAAACCGTAAACACCTAGCACATCTATAAATGAATGATGAGAATCTCACAACTTTAGGTGTTTGGGAAATTTGAGTATGCAAGTAATGTTATCAATCCACAAGGATTAGCCCAATAACCGTTCAGAACACATTTCGCCGATTAAAATTTTGCCAAGGAAAAATTTGAAGTAAAATTGCTTATTAAATTATTATGAATTAAGTGACAAAAGCAATTTACCACAAGGACAAGCTCAACACAAGTTTCAAATCATATCATCTTCCGTCATCTAACCGAATCGAAACAACCAATCTCAAACATGCACATCATAGTTCAGAGTTCAAGATATAACCCTTACTCTTGGATAAAACCCAAAAGCCTACGAGAGGGACACATCTACAAGAACGGTTAAATCTCAATGGCAAAACAACAAAAGAGATATATCTGGTTGCTTAAACCTATTTGCCACCCCCCACACTTAAGATGGACAATGCCCTCAATGTCCATATTCGGTCAAAACAAAGGTAAATAGGGGTAAGCACAATAGACGGAAAGAATGAGAACACATACCGGATCATGGACACATTCCGTTTCAAAACAAGTAAGTCGACCCCGCACCACAAATTGCTCTTCCTAAAAAGGAAGTCCAATTTGGTTGACGGGAGAAACAGACTAGTCCAAAACGGAAGGTGTGAGAACTGTGTGTGAAACAATGTCAATAAAGATGCCAATCAAAAATGTTGCGCTGAACTTACTGCCAGCATATACACATGACATCATAGTGAGCTACTAACACGATCACACAATCAAACAAACCAACGGGTTCTCCCCCACACTTGGGTTCCACTAGGTATTGCCATCAATCAGATCAAACCTGTTCAATAACATTCCAAAAGACCAACCATCCAAAATATCCAAAATAGTTCAAACAAAATAAAGTACCATGCAGAAAATAAAAGAAAACCAAGGAAATTACAAATGTTTCATCACCCCGTAGGGTGGATACCAGACAATGATAAATAAAGTAATGTCATAAGAATACCAACAAATTCAATCATCATATGATTCCATCCCACGGTACCGGATGGGAATCATCTCCACTCACTGCTGATGTCCATGGTAGCCATAGGGTAGTCCAGGTTTGCCAAAATACTTGTCACCCAGTCTTGCTCTTCCTCCTGAGCTGAACCTGAACCACCAGCACTTCCCCCTGACTGATCAGCATCAAATCCTGACGCACCTGCATCCAAACCTCATACTCATAGAAAACCACCGTCGAATATCCTCCTGAACTCCAAATACCTGAGCTTGAAATTGAATTAAATGTCTTGCGGGAAGGACCACATGCTTAGAAAGTTTATACAATTTGTTCTTGTAGATGTTCTTCTGAGGCTGCCTAATTCCCTCAAATGATAGCCAAGCATGTCGCTCGTTCAATTCTTCAATAAATGTAAGCGGCACCTCCGCTTGTTTCCTTGAAGTTTTAGTCGGGACATCAACCGCCTCACTGGATTGCCCCTCAACCATTTTGCGCTTTCCCGCGGCCTTATCACTAGCTCCCGCTCTACTTCTTCCCATTATGCAATGTATGAAGATGAAAATCTGGACAAAGGATTAAAAATGGAAGAAAAATGGAAGATCTTGAAGGATGTTAATGGGTATTTTCGGTTTTTAGAGAAGGGAGAAAAGAAAGATAAGGTGAAAGTGAAAAGTAAAATAAAATAAATAAAAAAACTAAGCTATATTTACATCGGCCAGGAGATGACTTACCTGGCAGCCCACTGCGGCGCAGTGGAACAACTGCACTCCCACTGCGGCGCAGTGGGGATTATTTTACAATTGGGCAGTGGTTTAACACTGCGGCGCAGCCAAGCCATCCCACTCCCACTGCGGCGCAGTGGGAAGTTGCTGGAAAATTTCTCTTCAAATCATTATGTCAAAACTCAAATTGCACATAACCGGAACCGCATCACAATAAAACCAAACCTGCACTTACTAACTAAAACAAGATTAAAACTAATAAATTCAAAGAAAAGTAAAATGCGATAAAATAAACACGGGTTGCCTCCCGAGAAGCGCTTAAGTTATTAACGAGTCTTTAGCTTGACTCGACCAACCTTCAAGTATCAAATTCAAACACGGGGATCACATCAAATATCCCCTCAACCTGCTCTTCTTCCAAATATAGCTTAAGTCGATGACCATTGACAATGAACGATCCTTCACCATTTCGCTTAAACAACTCAACATAACCTGACGGGTACACGTGCTTAATCTCAAACGGTCCAATCCATCTAGAAGTGAGTTTAGGTTGCTTAATCTTAAATTTGGACAAGAACAACAACACTTTACCCCCAACCTTAAACTCCTTTCTACGAATCCTCTTATCATGCCAAATCTTGGTTCTCTCCTTATAAAGCCTAGAATTCTCATAAGCACCTAACCTAAGCTCATCAAGCTCATGAAGTTGCAACATTCTAAGTTCACGCGCTTCCATCAAATCCAAATTCAAATTCCTCAACGCCCAATACGCCTTATGCTCTATCTCAATAGGAAGATGGCAAGTTTTGCCATAGAGCAACCGGTATGGCGTGGTGCCAATCGGCGTCTTATAAGCCGTCCTAAACGCCACAAGGCGTCATCTAACTTCTTTGACCAAACCTTGGGGTTATCTCCAACAGTTTTCTCTAAAATCCTTTTCAAAGCCCTATTGGTGTTTCCTACTTGTCCACTAGTTTGTGGATGATAAGAAGTAGAAAAATAATGCACAACACCATACCTCTTCATGACCTTAGCTAATTGATGATTTGCAAAATGGGTTCCTCGGTCACTAATCAAAGCTCTAGGGCAACCAAATCGACAGAATAATTGTTTCAAGAAATCAATGACTACACGCGCGTCGTTCGTGGGCAAAGCCTTGGCTTCAGCCCATTTAGACACGTAGTCAACGGCGACAAGAATATACTGAAACTTATTAGACGATGGGAATGGTCCCATGAAGTCTATACCCCAAATATCAAATACCTCGCATACCTGAATGCTTTGTTGAGGCATCTCATCCCGCTTAGTAATGCTCCATTGTCTTTGACAAATGTCACAAGTCTCTACCAAAGTCTGGGCCTCCTTGAAAATTGTAGGCCAATAGAAACCTGCATCAAAAACTTTCTTACCAGTAACTGAAGGACCGTAATGACCTCCAGTTGGACCATAGTGACAAGCATCAAGAATCTCCCTCGTCTCAGCTCCAGCTACACATCTCCTTACCATACCATCTGCACAAACACGAAACAAGTATGGACTATCCCAAAAATAGTGCTTAGCATCCGATATGAGCTTCTTCTTTTGCTAGGACGTGAAATCATTCGGTATCTCACCTGCAACCAAATAATTAGCAATATCTGCAAACCAAGGAGCATCATCAGAGTTAGAAATAAACATTAAAGACTCATCAGGGAAGTGATCATTAATCTCCCCATCTCGAAGTTCCTCCCGGTGAGGATCTTCCAAACGACTCAAATGGTCGGCCGCCAAGTTTTCAGCCCCTTTCTTATCCTTTATCTCAATGTCAAATTCTTGCAACAAAAGAATCCAACGGATAAGCCTGGGTTTAGCATCCTGTTTCGAGAACAGGTACTTAAGAGCTGAATGGTCAGTGAAAACTATGGTCTTACTCAACACCAAATAAGATCTAAACTTATCAAAGGCAAAGACCACGACAAACAACTCCTTCTCAGTAGTGGTGTAATTATGCTGAGCGGGGTTCAAGGTCTTACTAGCAAAGTAAATTGGCTTGAAATGCTTATCAACCCTTTGCCCAAGCACGGCTCCCACAGCATAGTCACTTGCATCACACATCAATTCAAATGGCAATTCCCAATCCGGTCCAACCATGATAGGAAAATTAGTCAACTTCTCCTTTAAAACCTGAAATGCACTCAAACAAGCATCATCAAACACAAAAGGGACGTCCTTCTCCAACAAGTGGGTCATAGGACGAGTAATCTTAGAAAAATCCTTAATAAACCGGCGGTAAAAACCGGCATGTCCAAGAAAACTCCTTACCCCTTTCACATTGGAAGGCGGGGGTAATTTGGCTATAACATCTATCTTAGCCCTATCAACTTCAATCCCAGCCTTAGACACTTTATGCCCTAAAACAATTCCCTCGGTCACCATAAAATGACACTTTTCCCAATTCAAAACAAGGTGTGCCCTCTCACACCGTTCTAACATCCTTTCCAAATTATGCAAGCAAGTATGAAAGAGTCCCCAAAAACCGAGAAATCATCCATGAAGACCTCCATGGAGGTTTCAAGCATGTCCTGGAAAATAGCTATCATGCACCTTTGAAAGGTGCCTGGGGCATTACACAAACCAAACGGCATTCGCCGATAAGCAAAAGTACCAAATGGGCATGTGAAGGTGGTTTTTTCTTGGTCCTTGGGATCAATGGGTATTTGGAAGTACCCGAAAACCCATCTAAGAAACAAAAATATTCATTACCTGCAAGTCTTTCTAACATCTGATCAATGAAAGGAAGGGGAAAGTGATCCTTACGGGTGGCATCATTAAGCTTACGGTAATCAATACAAACCCGCCAACCCGTTATAGTCCTAGTGGCCAAGAGTTCCTTATTCTCATTCTCAATAACTGTCATGCCCCCCTTTTTGGGCACATAATGAACAGGTTTAACCCAAGGACTATCAGCAATAGGAAAAATGATCCCAGCATCTAACAACTTAATGACCTCTTTCTTAACAACTTCTTTCATGTTCGGATTAAGCCTCCTTTGTCTCTGGACAACGGGCTTAACATCATCAACAAAATCTATTTTATGCTGACAAAAGTTAGGACTAATACCTGGAATATCGGTGGTCTTCCAAGCAAAAGCCCGCTTATGGGCTCGAAGCACAGACAAAAGACAATCCTTCTCGTCACTCGAGAGTGAGGACGAGATAACCACGGGTAAAGAAGATTCACCTGACAAATAAGCATACTCCAAATGGGAAGGTAATGGCTTAAGCTCCAAATCAGTGGGTGGTACATCAACAGAATTCGGTACCCTCGAACTTCCATCAGCAACAACCTCCTCAAAACTCTCATCCTCGGGAGGTGTCTCATCCAAGCTAAGCGCCATAACCTCTGCAAACAAATCATCATCAATTATATCTCCCGATCCTAAATTAGCAATCTCCTCATCTCCAGTGTCGGTCTCCATTAGTTCCTGAAACTCTCGGTCTAAAGCATCATCAATAACGTCAATCCTGAAACAAGACTCATCATTAGAATATGAATGCTTGATGGACTTTTCAACATTAAACACAATTCGATCCGTACCCACACCCAAAGAAATTTCCTTATCCTTCACACGGATGATAGCATCCGCGGTATTAAGGAATGGTCGTCCAAGAATAAGGGGTACCTTCGTATCTTCCTCCATTTTGAGGATAACGAAGTCAATTAGAAACACAATATGGCCTACCCGGACAGTCATGTTTTCAGAAATCCCAATGGGATACTGAAAAGAATGGTCAGCTAATCTAATACTCATGCGGGTAGGTCTCAAAACTCCTAGAGCCAACTTACTCCAAACCGAGTAAGGCATCAAATTAATGCTAGCACCTAAATCAGCAAGTGCCTTACAAGTAAGAAGACGAATAGAACAAGTAATAAGGAAACTCCCTGGATCTTCGAGCTTAGGTGGAATGCGGTTCTGCAAGATAGCAGAACACTCGGCATTAAGAAAAGTAGCCTTTGCCTCTTCAAACTTCCCTTTGTCTGTTACAAGCTCCTTAATGAACTTGGCATAATTGGGCATCCCCTGAATAAGATCAACTAAAGGCACATTAATGTGAACATTTGTAATCATCTCCACAAACCTGTTATATTGCTCCTTCAGCTTTGCCTTTTTGAACCTCTGTGGAAATGGTATCTTTGGCTTGTATGGTTTAACCTCTGGAACCACATCCGGTTTTGGTGGAGTGACCGGAGTCTTCACGGTTGAATCTTCCTCCATTTCAATCTCTTCATCAACCTCATCATCATCACTCCCTTTATCCTGCACATCTGAAACAACAACATTAGGCATAGGAGGTGAGTCATAAGACCTACCAGTACGAGTGGTGATGGCTTTGGCTTGCTCATTGCGGACTGGAGGTGGAGTGTATTTCTGTCCCTGACTAAACTGAGGTCTAGGATTCTGCTGTGTGTTGCTAGGAAGAGTCCCCGTGGGCCTAGCAAGAGCTGCCATCCTACTCTCGAGCCCTTGAATATTAACTTCCTTGTTTTTCATAGTGACTCTCACCTTCCCACTTAACTGATCCAACCTCTCACTCAAGGTCTTAGTATCTTCCCTGATCATTTGAATGCTAGTATTTGTTTCAACCTGATTACTAGCCAACTGCTTCATCATCTCTCTCAACTCGGCATTAGGATCGGCATTAGAAGAAGAAGAACCTGATCCTTGTCCTTGCTGAGTCTCTGTTGTGGCTGATTCTGATAATTATCTCTTTGCCACCTATTACCTGAAAAACGAGAATTATTAGATTGAAAAGGAGAGTTATAAGAAGTATTACCTGAAGGTCGGTTCTGGAAACCGGTGTTGCGGTAGAAATTCCCTTGGGTTTGATTTTGAACATAACTCACATCTTCGGGTGCCCGATTTGGACACTCATCAGAATAGTGCATATCACCACAATGATCACACCCATCGGCTACTACCTTAACACCCCTCTCAATTGCTCCAAACCTATTCTCTTGAGTAGCAAACCCCTTTTCCATGCGCTCAGATAGCGCCCTAATCTCTTCAATAACCCCTGGGTCATTGCTAGCTTCAACCTTAGCAACTCTCCCTTGGTTAGTACCTCTCTTCATCTTTCTTTCATTCTTCAAGAACCTTTCATCATCCAAAGTTGAGCTATCCTTCGCCATGTCTTCCAAGATTCGATAACCTTCATTGGGTGTAATGTTATTGAAACTACCCCCGAAAGCATATCCCAATTCTCGTTTAGACTTCTTATCTAACCCATCAAAGAAAAGCTCCACATATTTTTCCCTAGTCAAATCGTGACCTGGACAATTTCTCAACATTTCCTTGAAACGAATCCAAGCCTCAACAACATCTTCTCCATCATCTTGTTCAAAAGATCTAATCATGTTCTCCAACCTTCTTTGAGTTCTAAGTGAATAAAACTCACCAATGAAAGCCTCCTTGAGTTGGTTCCAAGTAGTAATAGAACTTTCTGGAAGATCATTGAACCAATCAAGTGCTTCTCCTGTGATTGACATGGGAAATGTTTCAAGTTTCACGGCATTCATTTGGTTTTGCCCATATTGATATAGCCGAGCCAACTTTTCAAACCTATCCAAGTGTGGTAGGGATCCCATTTCCGTTTCCCATCAAATTGATGCTCTTCTATGCTTTTTAGATGGTTTTCTTTTAAAGCGAAAGTGTGATCAATGGTTGGAGGTCTAATGGCGGAACCACGGCCCGTTGGGATAGTTCGAACCCTCTCGCCATAGCGAGTGTCATTTGGATCCCCTTGGTTGTTCGTCCCCCATTTCCTCTTGCTTTACTTCTAAATTGAAAAACTCGTCCAAAAAGAACCCTTCCTCGTCCGAATCAGGAGTGGGTTTAGCTATAGGTGAAAATGGTGTCGGTATTGGTGTTGTGGGTTCAGTGAAGTTAAACCTACGCCCTCTTGGTCTTCTCGGAGTAGACAAAGGACTATTCAAAGGGAGACCCGAAGAACGCAAGTTCATCAACTAAAGAAAAATGCCTGCAAACACACAACTAACACAAACACGTCAAATGCACCTGTGATAAGAAAAGAAAAGTAAACTAATAAACAAGTAACTTTCTCACGCGTGAGAAAGGATCAAACCACTAAATTAACAACTAAATCGGCACACATTCCCCGGCAGCGGCGCCAAAAACTTGATGTGTGAAATCGAGTTTAAAAATTAAAACAAGAAATACCCTAAAACTGACTACTACACACTCACGGGCAGTGGACCCGTTCGTATATAGTATAGCTAGAAGGTAAGTCCAGGATCGAACACGGGGAATGGTTTTGAAATAGATGTCAGTTAAAGTGGTTTTGGAATAAGGATGGAACCGTAGCCGAATTGCTACCTCACCTTGACAATATGAAATTAAAGAAATTGAAATGACAAGACAATTGAAAAGTAAAGAAAGTTCAAACAATATGAATAAAGATCATCCACTTCGAATCCACTTGAATTCAGTTATGATTGCACACGATAAAGTTCAAATTATTTAGAGTTGACAAGATAATCGTGAAAGGATAAAATGCTCGCGTGGTACCACCAACCGCTCACAAATAACCCAAACACCTAAGTTGCTAGTTAAATTACCCAAGCCGGTACCACCAATGCCTAGAAAATCTCCCCAACAATTAGTTTGCTTGATTATCCAATTACCAATTATGCCTATGTGAATGAAAACGTGGTACCACCAACCGTTTCTAAACACGTTTACCAATTAACTCCTATTATAGATTTGACATTCACCGTCATACCATGAACCGGTGACAAACGACCATAGACAATCGAATCGAAACGATAAACATATTCACCTAGTACCACTAACGATGAACACATAAACCATCAACATCAAAAGAAATAAATCGCAAGGAATTAATTGATAAAGATCACGACACAACGATAATTGAATCAACTCTTGAATTAAAATATTGCAATCATATCATTCGTCAAGTTTCATCAAAGTGGATGATTAGAAATCTAGCCAATCATACTAAATTGAATTGAAATAAAGAAATTGAAAGAAAACATATTGTACCAATGATTGTTGAATATAAATTGCAAGACAGAAAATTAGATACGATCTAGATGGTGTTCTTGAATCTTCAATGAATCAAATGATGAAATCTGCAATGATCCGTCAAAGACTCATGGTAGAACAGCTCCTAGAAAGAAAAACTTTTATCCCGGGAAATTAGGGTTTTTTTCCCTTTATATACCTCCCCCCAATCTGATGCAAAAGAGGCTGTAGCCCTGATCTCCCCGTGCACTCACTGCGCCGCAGTGGGCATGGTGCGCTCCCACTGCGGCGCAGTGGAAAGTCCCTGGAATTCTGATCATAAGGTGACTGCGGCGCAGTGGGCCTATGCCACCCCCACTGCGGCGCAGTGTTAAACCACTGGAAAATATATTATTCTTCTCGACCTTTGACTGCGGCGCAGTGGGGCATCATCCTTCTCACTGCGGCGCAGTCAATTCTTGCTGAAATCTTTGTTCTTCTTTATCAACATCACTCGAACACTCGGGTCAACTTCTTGGCCAAAAATCGTCAGAAAATGTACCAAATGGACGCGCAACCTGCTAAGAACCTGAAAGCACTAACAAACACCATAAACGCGCCAAATGCATACAAAATCGAATCAAAACACATACGAAAAAGGCCAATAATGAAGTAGGCGATCTATATAAATTGGTCACATCGTAACCCATTGTTTCCTTTGGGTATCCTACAAAGATGCACTTAACAGATCTAGATTCGAAGTTTGTCAGGCGTATCTCGTTTCACGAGTGCCTCACATCCCCAGACCTTTAAGTAAGGCAATATGGGAACACTCCCATGCCACAATTCATGCGGTGTCTTGTCAACCTTCTTGGTTGGAACCATATTGAGAATGCGAATAGCAGTCTCTAGGGCATAATCCCAAAACGAAAAAGGAAGAGTTGTATGATTCATCATTGATCGAACCATTTCTAACAAGGTTCGATTTCTCCTCTCCGATACACCATTATGCTGTGGAGTATATGGAGGAGTAAGCTGTTGAACTATTCCACAAGCTTTAAGATAATCTTTAAACTCTTGGCTTAAGTATTCACCACCTCGATCCGAACGAAGAATCTTGATGGTTCTACTGAGTTGATTTTCTACTTCACTTTTAAACTGGTTGATCTCATTTGTGAGTGGGGCCAGATCAACCTGAGGAGTGGCCAACTTGGTGATCTCAGACATCACCTTTTCTATCAATTGTTGTTCTCTAGCACCCAGCGT
>CM067169.1:29378481-29413420 GCA_034093135.1 Erigeron breviscapus | reverse complement strand
CAAATCAGGAATTTAATCAGGCTCAGTTTAAGATCTTGGAGTCCAGGATTTCAGAGAATGGACCATCATTCACTCCAAGGAATCTATTTTCAACTCCAGGACCATCTGCAGCCCCTGGATCTGCACCTCCAAGCACGCCATTCCCAACTGGGGCAATGGTAGTTATGTCTCGCAAACCATTTCTGATATAACTCTCTGCCCTGAACTCTCACCACAGTTGGAGCAAATTAATCAGAATGGGTCTTTCCGTAAAACCAAGATCTGTACCTTTTCGTTCTATTAGTCTGCCTTGCTTATCACATCCAAACACTGACAGAATCAAGATATTGCTAAGCAAGGCCAAAATATCGTTATCCAATCCATCCGCAGAAAACATTTACAGCGGTTTCTCTCAGTTGACTCAGTTGTATGAATGTTTGGATGACCTTGTCAAAGCAAACATTTCTGTTGAAATATTAATGTATTTCTAGAAACTACTAGAATTAATTAGTTGCAGTAAAAGTTAGAATTAACTAGGATTATCTAGAATCAATTAGATATTTGGTTAGTGCTTAATTACTAGAAATTTCTAGATTAGTCTAACCGACTTTGAAGGCCTATAAATATGGCCATCTTGTAACATATGGATGTACAAGTCAAGAACTTCAATCAATAAAAATTGAACTTTCTTCTTACAATCTCATACGAGATTTCTACTACAAAAATTATCAAATTCACAAAATCATCCCTTCACTAAATCATTAATTAACTAAAATTTCCTCACATAAATAATTAAAAATCAACAATTCTAACAAGTGGTATCAAGAGCCGTGTTGGGCGTTTATACAATACACCATGACTACCGTTGGTGCATACAATATTCCTATTCCCGTCTTTGATGGTGACAACTATGATTTTTGGAGTATCCGAATGAAGACATATTTCCAAGCACAAAGCTTGTGGGATATTGTCGAAGTCGGGTTCACAACTCCAAAAGATGTCGAAACTCTGCCCGCGGATCAACAAGAAAAACAAAACAAAAATGTTGTGAGAAATGCTGCTGCTCTAGGCTATATCCAACAAGCCTTAACGCCATCTATTTTTCCACGAATCATGGGAGCTACAACAGCCAAGGAGGCGTGGAAAACTCTTCAAGAAGAATTTCAAGGAAGTGTCAAGGTGAGATCCGTCAAACTACTAACTCTAAGGCGAGATTTTGAAAATCTAAAAATGAAAGATTTTGAGACCGTCAAAGATTACTACTCTAGAATCAAAGAGGTAGTAAATCAAATGAGAGCCTATGGAGACTATATAACTGACAAAAGGATCGTTGAAAAAATACTTATCAGCATGCCTGAAAAATATGATCATGTCGTGACTGCTATTGAAGAGTCAAAAGACATTGAGACTCTTTCAGTAACAGAACTAATGGGCTCTCTAGAAGCATATGAGGCTAGACTGAGTCGGCGAAGTGATGACTCACTTGAAAGTGCCTTTCAGTCTAAATTCAAATTAAGGTCTCAAAAATCTAACAATGAGAGGAAAAAATTTTTTGAAGAAAAATCAAGAGAAGGAGAAAAACCCAGAACCGGGTTCGATCTGAGAAGAAAAAGCTACCCTGGTATTTGTAAAAAGACAAACCACTTGGAAAAGGATTGTTTCCACAAGGGAAAGCCACAATGCAATAACTGCAAAAGATTTGGACATCTAGAAAAAGATTGTCGCCTAAAACAAAATCATCGAGCTAACTACACAGAAGAAGACGGAGATACACCGGAGAACAATAATCAACTATTCTACGCGTGTCATGCTGCGAATGAGCAAAAAGAAGATATTTGGTTCATCGACAGTGGCTGTAGCAACCACATGACCGGAGATGAGAAATTATTCAGCAGCATTAACACGTCCAGTAAAGTCCCGTGTCAAATTAGGGAATGGAGCACTCGTTGACACTAAAGGAAAAGGTACGATAGATGTCCAAACTAGTAACTGCATGAGATTCATCAAGGATGTTCTTTTAGTTCCAAGCTTAGCGAGTAACTTGCTAAGTGTTGGCCAAATGATGGAGCATGGCTACTCTCTACACTTTGAAGACGAGTCATGAGTTATTCGTGACAAGAAAAATAATAACAAATTAATGCTGAAGTACGAATGGAAAATAGAAATTTTCCACTTCGTTGGCATTACATCAGAGACACAGCCATGAAAGCTCAAGTTGAAGAATCATGGTTATGGCATCGAAGATTTGGCCACTTCAACTTTCACGCATTAAAGATTCTCCAACAGAAAAATATGATGAGGGACTTGCCTAACATAAAGGAGATCACTGACACATGTGAAAGCTGTATGATGGGCAAGCAACATCGAAAACCTTTCCCTCGTGATAAAGCTTGGAGAGCAAAGGGTATTCTAGAGTTGGTACACACTGACGTATGTGGGCCAATGAGAACCCCATCTCATAACCAATCCAGGTACTTCATCCTCTTCATAGATGATTATTCTAGAATGACCTGGGTATACTTTATGCGTGAAAAATCAGAAGTTTTCACGATATTCAAGAAATTCAAAACTTTCGTTGAAAAGAAAAGTGGCCATTATATAAAAACACTAAGGAGCGACAGAGGGAAGGAATATACCTCTCGAGAATTTAATAAGTTCTGTGAAGATGAAGGAGTTAACCGCCAACTCACAGTTGGTTACGCTCCTGAACAAAACGGTGTCTCTGAGCGTAAAAACAGAACTGTAATGGAAATGGCTAAAACAATGATACATGAAAAAGGCCTTCCAAACAGTTTCTGGGCAGAAGCTGTATACACGGCTGTATACTTACTAAATAGATGTCCGACTAAGGCTGTGGAAAATAAGACTCCGATTGAAACATGGAGTGGAAAGAAGCCATCAGCAAAACATCTACGAGTATTTGGATGTATTTGCTACATCCACATCCCAAAAGAGAAACGTCACAAGCTCCAAGAAAAATCAGATAAAGGAATATTCTTGGGCTATAGCACACAATCAAAAGGCTATCGAGTCTATAACCTAAAGACAAATAAGCTCGTGATCAGTAGAGATGTGGAGTTTGATGAAGACGCTTCTTGGAATTGGGAGAAAGAGAAAGTTGATAAACAGATATATCTTCCAAGGATATCTATGGAGACTCCTGCTCAACAACCACTACAAATTGAGCATTCAGGAGGAGATGAAAGTACAGGCGAAACGAGCCCAGCTACACCAACTTCTTCGCCATCAACATTATCTTTAGCACAAGAGGAATCAAGTTCGGAGTCAAAACTCGGAAGAGTCAAAACATTAACTGAAGTCTACGAGACTTGCAACTACACATCTCTAGAACCTGAAAGCTATGAAGCTGCTGCGAAAGACGAAAAATGGGTGACCGCTATGAACGAAGAAATCAAGATGATCGAGAAAAACAACACATGGGAGTTAGTTGATCTTCCCAAAGATAAAGAAATCATTGGAGTTAAGTGGGTCTACAAAACAAAACTTAACCCTGATGGATCTATTCAAAAACATAAAGCAAGACTAGTGGCTAAAGGCTACTCACAACAACCCGGGGTCGACTACAATGAAACTTTCGCACCTGTAGCTCGACTTGATACTATAAGAGCACTTGTGGCATTAGCAGCTCAAAGAAGATGGAAGATTCATCAACTAGATGTGAAATCAGCCTTTCTAAATGGGTTTCTCGAAGAAGAAATAACGTGGAGCAGCCACAAGGATTCGTCAAGAAAGG
Organism: Erigeron breviscapus; assembly: GCA_034093135.1. Lineage (NCBI taxonomy): Eukaryota > Viridiplantae > Streptophyta > Magnoliopsida > Asterales > Asteraceae > Erigeron > Erigeron breviscapus. The sequence goes on along the minus strand of CM067169.1, from coordinate 29,409,687 downwards.
AAAAGAACATCAGGTCTTAAAGCTAAAGAAAGCTTTATATGGACTTAAACAAGCTCCACGAGCTTGGTATAGTCGTATTGACAGCTACTTCACAAGTTCTGGATTCAGGAGGAGTGACAGTGAGCCTACACTCTACATCAAAACCCAAGGTAACTCTGACACTCTCATTCTTTCCTTATATGTCGATGATCTTATATATACGGGAAACAATGAGAGAATGATACAAGAATTTAAAAAAGATATGATGAAGACGTTTGAGATGAGCGGCCTTGGATTGATGCACTATTTTGTTGGCATCGAAATTAGTCAAGAAAATGAAGGCATCTTCACATGCCAAAAGAAATATACTGAAAACCTCTTGAAAAAAATTCAAACTATACGGTTGTAAAACCGTAGCCACACCACCTGGTTGCCAATGAGAAGATGAGAAAAGAAGATGGATCTGAAAAGGCGTACGCTTTGATGTGTAAAATCGAGTTTAAAAATTAAAACAAGAAATACCCTAAAACTGACTACTACACACTTGCGGGCAGTGGACCCGTTCGTATATAGTATAGCTAGAAGGTAAGTCCAGGATCGAACACGGGGAATGGTTTTGAAATAGTTGTCAGCTAAAGTGGGTTTGGAATAAGGATGGAACCGTAGCCAAATTGCTACCTCACCTTGACAATATGAAATTAAAGAAATTGAAATGACAAGATAATTGAAAGTAAAGAAAGTTCAAACAATATGAATAAAGATCATCCACTTCGAATCCACTTGACTTCAGTTATGATTGCACACGTTTAAAAACCAATCTTTAGAGTTGACAAAATAACCGTGAAAGGATATAAATGCTCACGTGGTACCACCAACCGCTCGCAAATCACCCAAACACCTAAATTGCTAGTTTAATTACCCAAGCCGGTACCACCAATGCCTAGAAAATCTCCCCAACAATTAGTTTGCTTGATTATCCAATTACCAATTATGCCTATGTGAACGAAAACGTGGTACCACCAACCGTTTCTAAACACGTTTACCAATTAACTCCTATTATAGATTTGACATTCACCGTCAGACCATGAACCGGTGACAATTGACCATAGACAATCGAATTGAAATGATAAACATATTCACCTAGTACCACTAACGATGAACACATAAACCATCAACATCAAAAGAATAAATCACAAGGGATTAATTTATAAAGATCACGACACAACGATAATTGAATCAACTCTTGAATTAAAATATTGCAATCATATCATTCGTCAAGTTTCATCAAAGTGGATGATTAGAAATCTAGCCACTCATGCTAAATTGAAAATAACAAATGAAATAGAAATAGAACATATTGTACCAAATTGTTTGAACAGAAATTGCAAGACGGATAAGTAGATACGATCTAGATGGGTGTTCTTGAATCTTCAATGAATCAATTGATGAAATTTGAGATGATCCTCCGAAGAATTCGCCTAGAACAGCTCCTAGAAAGAAAGCTTGATCATGGGAAATAGGGTTTATTTTCTTTATATACTCCCCCCAAAATCTGATGAAAACAAGCTGAAACCCTGATCTCCCCGTGCAGCTGACTGCGCCGCAGTGGGCATGGTGTGCTCTCACTGCGGCGCAGTGGAATACCCCTGGAAACTTTGTTCTCTAGTAACTGCGGCGCAGTGGGGCTAGTGCACTCCCACTGCGGCGCAATGTTAAATCTGTGAAAAGCATATCTTTTTTCTCGACCTTGACTGCGGCGCAGTGGGACACGTGCACTCCCACTGCGGCGCAGTGTTAAATCACTGGAAAGCTTTGGCTTGGCACCCTTTGACTGCGGCGCAGTGGGGCAATAACCCACCCACTGCGGCGCAGTGCATATCTGCTGAAATCTTTGTTCTTCTTTATCAACATCACTCGAACACTCGGGTCAACTTCTTGGCCAAAAAATCGTCAGAAAATGTACCAAATGGACGCGCAACCTGCTAAGAACCTGAAAGCACTAACAAACACCATAAACGCGCCAAATGCATACAAAATCGACTCAAAACACATACGAAAAAGGCCAATAATGATGTGGGCGATATGTATAAATTGGTCACATCAAATCCCCCTACACTTGAGCATTGCTTGTCCTCAAGCGAATCTGGAAATTAAGCAAAAAGCATTCCTTGGCACGAAGCTACATAAAACACATTACAAATTTCCAAAAAGAAGCCAAACCAAGTATGTCGAATGACAAGGACTTTGGTGAAGCAGTTTTAATCTTAAATGAAAACCCGAAATGTTTGACAATATCTGAACAATCCACAAGCCTCAATAATACGACTAAGCAAAAGTGAAACAAATGAGCCTATCAAAATCATCCTACTCCAACGAACTTACTATTGGGGTTGAATATATATAAAAAATCACTCATTGCTCGGTCGTGATGCATATCTTACCATAGGCTTGAACAAGGATCATAGCTTCACCGACATGGCGTGAGCACCAAGTACATCATCAAAATAGGCATATAGGACGGTAGTATAGTTAGGCTAAGGTATATATAATGGATATTTACAATGGAGTATGGGAGTGTAGGTTAGAAATGAAAGGAAATAATCAAAAGTATAGGGTATGTATGAAATATGTACAAAATAGTCTAATCAAAACCCGTACCATTGATTGCCACCAACCCATAAGATGTTATCCCGCTAAGACACCTCCAAAAGTAACCAAGTAAACCCGACACCATTGTGGTGTATCAACTTCAAACAACTTCAATTCAACCAAGTCTTCCATTCTTAATGATACAACAAAACTTTAGACATCTAAAAATGAGAAGTACCCACTAGTAGCCCAAGTTCTTTTTTTTTCTTATTTCACTTTTTTCATTTTTTTTTTTTATTATATTGAACCACTTTTACTCTACTAGTAGGCACCCTCTTACAATGATGAACATGTCTATAACACTTACTTCCTTTGAACAATCCAAGATAATCCTCAATAACTTGACCAATTGACATATTCTCATAGACAAGAATATTCCACTAGACAACCCACTGAAGCTCTCCCAAACCATCCAAACAAACCAATGACAATCAATGGCCCCCCAGATTAGACTATCGGTATAGTAAGGTATAATTAGGTAACGTTTACATATATAAGTGGATATATACAAAGGAAAAGGCTAAGTTAAAAGGGATGTATAAGTGTACTTTGCACTAAGGATGAGTGCAACAAAGGTTTACAAAGGAAGGAAAGAAAGTGTATGTATAGTAAAGGTAAAAATATACAAAAGCAAAGGTGAAAAGAAAGAAAGAAAATACGGGTCAAACCTAATATGCCAATTCGTCATCCAATGTACTTATATCACAAAAGTGATCTCACTGCGGTCTCGTAACGATCACCAGGCCAAGTTCTAGCTCAACACATCACCGGCACACTTATATCAAAGAAATGAACCCGGAAATGGAATAAACAAACCTCAAATTCGCACATCTTAGTTCAGAGTTCGAAATGGAACCCTTACTCCCGAATAAATCCAAGAGCCTAAGAGAGGGACAAATTACAAGGCAATCAAACCAAAACCGTCAACACCTAGCACATCTATAAATGAATTATGAATCTCACAAATTTTAGGTGTTTGGGAAATTTGAGTATGCAAGTAATGTTATCAATCCACAAGGATTAGCCCAATAATCGTTCAGAACACATTTCGCCGATTAAATTTGTACCAAGGAAAAAATTTTGTAGTGAAATTGCTCATTAAGTTATTATGAATTAAGTGACAAAAGCAATTTACCACAAGGACAAGCTCAACACAAGTTTCAAATCATACCATCTTCCGTCATCCTACCAAATCAAAGCAACCATTCTCAAACATGCACATCATAGTTCAGAGTTCAAGATAGAACCCTTACTCCTGGATAAAACCCAAAAGCCTACGAGAGGGACACATCCACAAGAACGGCTAAATCTCAATGGCAAAACAACAAAAGAGATATATCCGGTAGCTTAAACCTATTTGCCACCCCCCACACTTAAGATGGACAATGCCCTCAATGTCCAACAATCGGTCAAAACAAAGGTAAATAGGGGTAAGCAAAATAGACAGAAAGAATGAGAACACATACCGGATCATGGACACTTTCCGTTTCAAAACAAGTAAGTCGACCCCGCACCACAAATTGCTCTTCCTAAAAAGGAAGTCCAATTTGGTTGACGGGAGAAACAAACTTAGTCCAAAATGGAAGGTGCGAGAGCTGTGTGTGAAACAATGTTAATAAAGATGCCAATCAAAAATATTGCGCTGAACTTACTGCCATCATATGCACATGACATCATAGTGAGCTACTAACACGATCACACAATCAAACAAATCCAACGGGTCCTCCCCCACACTTGGGTTCCACTAGGTATTGCCATCAATCAGATCAAACCTGTTCAATAACATTCCAAAAGACCAACCATCTAAAATATCCAAAATAGTTCAAACAAAATAAAGTACCATGCAGAAAATAAAAGAAAACAAAGGAGATTACAAATGTTTCATCACCCCGTAGGGTGGATACCAGACAATGATAAATAAAGTAATAACATAAGAATACCAACAAAATCAATAATCATATGATTCCATCCCACGGTACCGGATGGGAATCATCATCATTACTGCTGCTGTCCATGGTAGCCATAAGGTAGTCCAGGTTGTCCAAAAATACTCGTCATCCAATCGGAGGCCTCCTCCTGAGCTGAACCCGAACCACCAGCACCTCCTCCTGACTGACCAACATCAAATCCTGAAGCACCTGCATCAAAACCTGCAAGAGATGAAGACTCACCGCCAACATGACCACCCTGAAAGACCCCAAACTGCACTGGACCACGAGGAGAACCTCCTAAATCATGGGGTGGTGGTGACATGTTCCCCGGAACAGTCGTTTGAGAGAAAAAAGGCTGACCCCCCTGACGATAATCAGGGACATAAATAGGCGGTGGAGAGAATGGAGGAATCGGGTCAGGTCGAACAAACTCCGGCCATGATACTGAGCATCCCACATAGGCTGATAATAATCAAGGCTATAGTTAGTGTGGGCCTGCTGTGATCCAATCCAGGTGAAATCCTGGTCCACCCTCCTCTGGTACGCATCAAACTCTCGCTGACTGTTCTGCTGAGACTCATAGATGTTCTGAATAGTGTTCCCCAAGAGTGTAAGATCAAACGAAGGAGGGATGGGAATGTTACGTCCAGTCCTTCTCGGTGGCTCCCGTGGAGCATCAGCCATCTCAACATCAGCCTCCTCATCCTCCTCCTGTACAGGAGGTGGTCCTTCAACCTCACCCTCATCATCTAACAACCGCTCCTACTCATTGTCTTTCTTTTTCTTCAAAATCTTTGCCCTCCAAAGCTCCTGATACGTAAAATCCTCCTGATGTACTGGCAATGAGAGATAGGTCTGGCAATCATCAGAAGCAAAAACTCCCATCCTCTTATAGATCACCATGATTACACATACGGTCCAGAAGCACAAGAGGAGGCAAAGCAAACCTGGATGGAGCACCCTCAGAAAATAACTTAAGTAACCAAAGATCATTCTTATACGCCTTCTCCCAATGAGTAGACCTCTGTACCAGGAAAGTCACAATCATCCGGTGGAGCAACCTCAAACGTACATTCTTAATCTTTGACACACCACTTGTGTATGTCCATGTCTCTCCCCCCGTGATCCTGGTGTAATATTGCATGATAGACTCTCCATCACCCAAATCGGCCTGTGTTCTATACCCCTTCTTCAAAATATCCCTAAACTCAGCACTCTGCAACTCCTCCCTCGTATACATCCCACAGTAGTAACCAAATTCAGCAATTGACAACCTCCTCTGCACTCCCCCACAGTAAAACGAGACTACCCTCTCTTCAAAAATGTCTTTGACTTTTCCCAATTCCTTCTTCAGTTTCAAGGTTGAATAGAACTCTAAGCATAACTCACGGTAGGCGGCTTCACGGTTAGCGAATACCCGCCGCCATATATCACAACTCACGTCATGCCCTCTTGACGCACCTCCAACTCTCATACTCATAGAAAACCACCGTCGAATATCCTCCTGAACTCCAAATACCTGAGCTTGAAATTGAGTTAAATGTCATGCGGGAAGGACCACATGCTTAGAAAGCTTATACAACTTGTTCTTGTAGATGTTCTTCTGAGGCTGCCTAATTCCCTCAAATGATAGCCAAGCATGTCGCTCGTTCAGTTCTTCAATAAATGTGAGCGGCACCTCCATTTGTCTCTTTGAAGTCTTAGTCGGGACATCAACCGCCTCACTGGATTGCCCCTCAAAAGGACATAACGGCAGAAGATCCTCACTGCGGCGCAGTGGGGCATGAATCCCCTCACTGCGGCGCAGTGAGGCAAAAACCTGGGCAAACTTTTCTAGGGTTCATCATGATATGGCACAAAATGGGGAAATCTAACAAGCAAATATAGGGAAAAGATCCAGTATTCTCCACTTTAAACAACCTATATCAACATACCCCCAGACTTGTTCTTCAAATCAAATCCCCAAATTTTTCAAAACCCTAATTTCTAAATTAAAATCACAATTTGATGAACTAGGTGAATGATTTAACATCCAAATAACTTCTATTGCCCTCAAACATCAAAACCCCTAAATTAATTAGAACATTAAGCTAGCATAAACCCTAGAAATTTAAAACTCAAAATAAAAGAAAAATACAAAGAAACTAAAGAGAAAACTTACACTTCTTCCCATTATGCAATGTATGAAGATGAAAATCTGGACAAAGGATTAAAGATGGAAGAAAAATGGAAGATCTTGAAGGAGGTTAATGGGTATTTTGGTTTTTTGGGGGAGAGAAAAGAAGAAGAAAGAGTAAAAGTGTAAAAGAGTAAAAGAAAACAAACTTACCTGGTCTCTCTTTGACCTACCCGTACTCCCACTGCGGCGCAGTGAGGAGTATGCACTCCCACTGCGGCGCAGTGGGATGTATATCACAAGTGGAGCAGAGGTATACTCCCACTGCGGCGCAGTGAGGAGTATGCACTCCCACTGCGGCGCAGTGGGATGTATATCACAAGTGGACAGAGGCTTTGGCATGCGGCGCAGTCAGGCAATCCTACCCCCACTGCGGCGCAGTGGGGAATTGCTGAACATATATTTTTCTTCAACAATATGTCAAAAACTCAAATCACACAACCCGGAACCGCATCAAATCGAGACCACTCCTGCACTTACTAATAAAACAAGATTAAATCTAACTAGTTCAAAGAAAAGTAAAAATGATAAAATGAACACGGGTTGCCTCCCGAGAAGCGCTTAAGTTATTAACGAGTCTTTAGCTTGACTCGACCAACCTTCAAGCATCAAATTCAAACACGGGGATTTCATCACATATCCCCTCAACCTGCTCTTCTTCCAAATATAGCTTAAGTCGATGACCATTGACAATGAACGATCCTTCACCATTTCGCTTAAACAACTCAACATACCCTGACGGATACACATGTTTAATCACAAAAGGTCCAATCCACCTAGAAGTTAGCTTAGGTTGCTTGATCTTAAACTTAGACAAGAATAACAAAACCTTAGCTCCAACCTTAAACTCTTTTCTACGGATCCTCTTATCATGCCAAACTTTGGTCCTTTCCTTGTAAAGCCTAGAATTTCATAAGCACCTAGCCTAAGCTCATCAAGCTCATGAAGTTGCAACATTCTAAGTTCACTAGCCTCCATCAAGTCCAAATTCAAATTCCTTAACGCCCAATACGCTTTATGCTCTATCTCAATAGGAAGATGGCAAGTTTTGCCATAGAGCAACCGGTATGGCGTGGTGCCAATCGGCGTCTTATAAGCCGTCCTAAACGCCCACAAGGCGTCATCTAACTTCTTTGACCAAACCTTGGGGTTATCTCCAACAGTTTTCTCTAAAATCCTTTTCAAGCCCTATTGGTGTTTTCTACTTGTCCACTAGTTTGTGGATGATAAAAAGTAGAAAAATAATGCACAACACCATACCTCTTCATGACCTTAGCTAATTGATGATTTGCAAAATGGGTTCCTCGGTCACTAATCAAAGCTCTAGGGCAACCAAATCGACAGAATAACTGTTTCAAGAAATCAATGACTACCCTCGCGTCATTCATGGGCAAAGCCTTGGCTTCAGCCCATTTAGACACGTAGTCAACGGCGACAAGAATATATTGAAACTTATTAGACGGTGGGAATGGTCCCATGAAGTCTATACCCCAAATATCAAAAACCTCGCATACCTGAATGCTTTGTTGAGGCATCTCATCCCGCTTAGTAATGCTCCCTTGTCTTTGACAAATGTCACAAGTCTCTACCAAAGTTTGAGCCTCCTTGAAAATTGTAGGCCAATAGAAACCTGCATCAAACACTTTCTTACCAGTAACTGAAGGACCGTAATGACCTCCAGTTGGCCCGTAGTGACAAGCATCCAAGATCTCTCTAGTCTCACTTCCAGCAACACATCTCCTAATCATACCATCTGCACAAACACGAAACAAGTATGGATGGTCCAAAAAATAATACTTAACATCTGATATGAGCTTCTTCTTCTGCTGGTACGTGAAATCATTAGGTATCTCACCTGCAACCAAATAATTAGCTATATCTGCAAACCAAGGAGCATCATCAGAGTTAGAGATAAACATTAAAGACTCATCGGGGAAGTGATCATTGATCTCCCCATCACGAAGTTCCTCCCGGTGAGGATCTTCCAAACGACTCAAATGGTCGGTAGCCAAATTTTCAGCCCCTTTCTTATCCTTTATCTCAATGTCAAATTCTTGCAACAAAAGAATCCAACGGATAAGCCTGGGTTTAGCATCTGTTTCGAGAACAGGTACTTAAGGGCTGAATGGTTAGTGAAAACTATGGTCTTACTCAACACCAAATAAGATCTAAACTTATCAAAGGCAAAGACCACGACAAGCAACTCCTTCTCAGTAGTGGTGTAGTTTTGCTGAGCGGGGTTCAAAGTTTTACTAGCAAAGTAAATGGGCTTGAAATGCTTATCAACCCTTTGCCCAAGCACGGCTCCCACAGCATAGTCACTTGCATCACACATCAATTCAAATGGCAATTCCCAATCCGGACCAACCATTATAGGAGAATTAGTCAACTTCTCCTTTAAAACCTGAAATGCACTCAAACAAGCATCATCAAACACAAAAGGGACGTCCTTCTCCAACAAGTGGGTCATAGGACGAGTAATCTTAGAAAAATCCTTAATAAAACGGCGGTAAAAACTGGCATGTCCAAGAAAACTCCTTACCCCTTTCACATTAGAAGGCGGGGGTAATTTGGCTATAACATCTATCTTAGCCCTATCAACTTCAATCCCGGCCTTAGACACTTTATGCCCTAAAACAATTCCCTCGGTCACCATAAAATGGCACTTTTCCCAATTTAAAACAAGGTGTGCCCTCTCACACCGTTCCAACATCCTATCCAAATTAATCAAGCAAGAATGAAAAGAATCCCCAAAAACAGAAAAATCATCCATGAAAACTTCCATGGAAGTTTCAAGCATGTCCTGGAAAATAGCAATCATGCACCTTTGAAAGGTGTCAGGGGCATTACACAAACCAAACGGCATTCGCCTATAAGCAAAAGTGCCAAATGGGCAAGTAAAGGTGGTTTTCTCTTGATCCTTTGGATCAATGGGTATTTGAAAGTACCCGGAAAACCCATCTAAGAAACAAAAATATTCATTACCTGCAAGACGTTCCAACATTTGATCAATGAAAGGAAGTGGAAAGTGATCCTTACGGGTGGCATCATTAAGCTTACGGTAATCTATACAAACCCGCCAACCCGTAATAGTCCTAGTGGCCAAAATCTCCTTATTATCATTTTCAATAACTGTCATGCCCCCCTTTTTGGGCACACAATGAACAGGACTAACCCAAGGACTATCAGCAATAGAAAAAATGATTCCTGCATCAAGAAGCTTAATCACCTCTTTCTTAACAACCTCCTTCATATTAGGATTTAGCCGCCTTTGTCTCTGGACAACGGGCTTAACATCATCAAGAAAATCAATCTTATGCTGGCAAAAATTAGGACTAATACCTGGAATATCTGTGGTCTTCCAAGCAAAAGCCCGCTTGTGGGCTCTAAGAACGGACATGAGACGGTCTTTCTCGTCACTCGAGAGTGAGGACGAGATAACCACTGGAAGAGAAGACTCACCTGACAGATATGCATACTCTAAATGGGATGGAAGTGGCTTGAGCTCCAAGTCAGTAGGTGGTACATCAACAGAGTTTGGTACCCTTGAACTTCCATCAGCAACAACCTCCTCAAAACTCTCATCCTCGGGAGGTGATTCATCCAAACTCAGTGCCATGACCTCTGCAAACAAAGCTTCATCAGAAATTTCTCCCGATCCTAAATTAGCGATCTCCTCCTCTCCAATATCTGTCTCCATGAAGTCCTGAAATTCTCGATCTAATGCATCATCAATGACATCAATCCTGAAACAAGTCTCATCATTAGAATATGAATGCTTAATAGACTTTTCAACATTAAACACAATCCTATCAGTTCCTACGCCTAAGGAAATTTCCTTATCCTTCACACGGATGATAGCATCCGCGGTATTAAGGAATGGGCGCCCAAGAATAAGAGGGACTTGCGTATCTTCCTCCATCTCGAGGATAACGAAGTCAACAAGAAAAACAAGATGGCCCACTTTGACTCTAATATTCTCAGCAATCCCAATGGGATACTGAAATGAATGGTCAGCTAGTCTTATACTCATGCGAGTAGGGCGAAGGATTCCCAAGGACAACTTGGCATAAATCGAGTAAGGCATCAAATTAATGCTAGCTCCTAAATCAGCTAAGGCCTTACAAATAATGGTTCTAATAGAGCAAGTGATAAGAAAACTCCCTGGGTTTTCAAGGTTTGGTGGTATGCGGTTCTGCAAGATAGCAGAACACTCGGCATTGAGAAAAGTAGCCTTTGCCTCTTCCATCTTCCCTTTGTCTGTCACAAGCTCCTTAATGAACTTGGCATAATGGGGCATCCCCTGAATAAGATCAACTAAAGGCACATTAATATGAACATTTGTAATCATCTCCACAAACTTATTATATTGCTCCTTTAGATTTGCTTTCCTGAACCTCTGTGGAAATGGTATCTTTGGCTTGTATGCTTTAACCTCTGGAACCACATCCGGTTTTGGTGGAGTGACCGGAGTCCTCACGGTCGAATCTTCCTCCATTTCAATCTCTTCATCAACCTCATCATCATCACTCCTTTTATCCTGCACATCTGAAACAACAACATTAGGCATAGGAGGTGAGTCATAAGACCTACCAGTACGAGTGGTGATGGCTTTGGCTTGCTCATTGCGGACTGGAGGTGGAGTGTATTTCTGTCCCTGGCTAAACTGAGGCCTAGGATTCTGCTGCGTGTTGCTAGGAAGAGTCCCCGTGGGCCTAGCAAGAGCGGCCATCCTACTTTCGAGATCCTTGAAATTAACTCCCTGGTTTTTCATGTTGATCTCCACCTTTCCACTTAACTGATCCAACCTCTCACTCAAAGTCTTGGTATCCTCCCTGATCATTTGAATGCTAGTATTTGTTTCAACTTGGTTACTAGTCAACTGCTTCATCATCTCTCTCAACTCGGCATTAGGATCGGCATTAGAAGAAGAAGAAGAAGCTGATCCTTGTCCTTGCTGAGTCTGTTGTTGTGGCTGATTCTGATAATTATCTCTTTGCCACCTATTACCTGAAAAACGAGAATTATTAGTTTGAAAAGAGGAGTTATAAGAAGTATTACCTGAGGGTCGGTTCTGAAAACCGGTGTTGCGGTAGAAATTCCCTTGGGGTTGATTCTGAACATAACTCACATCTTCGGGTGCCCGATTTGGACACTCATCAGAATAGTGCATATCACCACAATGATCACACCCATCGGCTACTACCTTAACATCCCTCTCAATTGCTCCAAACCTATTTTCTTGAGTAGCAAACCCCTTTTCCATGCGCTCAAATAGCGCCCTAATCTCTCCAATAACCCCTGGGTCATTGCTAGCTTCAACCTTAGCAACTCTCCCTTGGTTAGTACATCTCTTCATCTTTCTTTCATTCTTCAAGAACCTTTCATCATCCAAAGTTGAGCTATCCTTTGCCATGTCTTCCAAGATTTGATAATGTTAGGTCCAGATTTACTGGACTCGCTCAAGACTCGACTACTGGAGCCTTATTGAAGATCTGTCCAGAAACGTGTTCTACTGGACCTACTCCAGACTTGGAATCTGGAGTCCCTCTGAAGATTTGTTCAGAAATAATGGAAGACCAGTGAGCAAACACTTGTATAGGAAATCTGGAGTATTCTCCAGATTAGCTCACTGGACTTCACCCCAGTCCAGATCTACTCTACTGAAGACGTTCTCACTAAAGTCAAAGACTGAAGTCAGAATAAAGAAGACTGACAAATGGCGGAGTCCACTGGAAGTCTTACCAGATCTGTACACTAGAGGATTGTCAGTGTTCTAGACCTTACAAGTCTGAACACTGATATCGAGGAATTGACTTTTGCCTTTACACACTTTCCAAAGGACATTCCACTTGTTCTTTACCAAAGTTTATACGTGTGTAAAGGTGGTTGGTTAAAAGAATAAAGTCATATTGATGTGACTTTATCCTTGTACCTTAACCAATGCATTTAATGTTCTTGTCGGTTCATTAAATGCATGCAACCATATTTGTACGGCACAAAATTCACTGGTGAATTTTGTTGCCTATAAATACAAAGTCATTTCTTTGTAAAAATTACTTTAAAGCATACATTTAGCATTAGAGTGAATTTTTCTAAATACTCTCGATCTTAAACAGGGATACTTCACAACTTTAAGTATCTCGATCCAAAAGAGTTATTTAACAAATATAGATCATTTGTAATTCATAGGTTGTTAGGATACATACTTATTTGTATTATCTTGATTCCGCACAACCTTGTATTTTATTTAACATCATAAATAAAATACACCTTGAAAAATACATAATGTTCCACTTTACTTATTTATTGCTTTAAGTCGTGTATTACTTTATTTATATACTTGCATTTATATTTAAGTAATACTAGTCCATTCTAGTGATTATTAGACTTGTTGTATTTTACACTTCTGGGTTTAACCATCGTAGTTGGGACCTCACAATTGGTATCAGAGCAGAAGGCTAAACATTGCCTAGATCTGCTTCTTTGATGGCCACCCCAGAAAATACACAAGCAAGTTTTAATTTTGGTCCCGATCCTAATGTTAATGTTAATGATCAAAATAATGAACCACCTATTGTTAATAACACTAATCCACCACCTCCTCCTCCTACTCCTGCTTCTCCACATGTGCATGTGCACTATTTAAATAATCCTGTTCCTAAATTCAGTGGGAACAGCGATGAATTTGGTACGTGGAAGGCTAGGATGATATTGCATATCACTGGTATTAAGAGGAATATGATGAAAATCTTAAATGAAGGACCTTATGTCCCCACATCACCTCTCAATCCCCTTCTTGATCCTTCTGGATCTAGAAGAGGAAGGGAAAAGAGGGAGGAACATTGGTCTGAAGAGGAAGGGAAAAGAGGGAGGAACATTGGTCTGAAGAGGAGAGGAGATTGGTGAATCTAGATACCCTTCTCAAAAACATGATCCTCGGGGCCGTTCCAGAAACCCTAATTCCCACACTAGTTCTTTTTCCTAGTGCTAAAACCATGTGAGATGAACTTCTAAACCAGCATGAAGGAGGAGATGACACCATTGTCACCAGAAAGGTCTCCTTAAACAAGAGGTATGAGTCATTTTTTGCTCAACCTAATGAGTCTCTCACTGGTACTTACACCAGATTTATGAGTATCATAAACCAGTTGAGAGGTCTCGGGGTTGAAAAAGACAAGGATATACTTCTGGAGAAATTTTGTGATATTCTGCCCACCAAATGGTCTCACATGATCCTGGTCTTACGACAAGGTAAAACTCTGCACACACACACTCTCTCAACTTTATATGGAGCTTTCAGGTACACTGAAGAAAATCAAGCTCAGAGAGTGGTTGCAGAACAAGATGCTTATAACCATGCCTCCAGTAGTCCTAATGTGGTGATGTGACCAATTTATATAGATCGCCCACATCATTATTGGCCTTTTTCGTATGCGTTTTGAGTCGATTTTGTATACATTTGGCGCGTTTATGGTGTTTGTTAGTGCTTTCAGGTTTTTAGCAGGTTGCGCGTCCATTGGGTACATTTTCTGACGATTTTAGGCCAAGATGTTGATCCGAGTGTTCGAGAGATGTTGATAAAGAAGGACAAAGATTTCAGCAAGATTTGACTGCGCCGCAGTGGAAGATATGGTGCCCCACTGCGCCGCAGTCACTGGAGTGAAGAAGCCACATGGATTCCAGCAAGTTTGAGCTGCGCCGCAGTGGGAGTATTCACACCCCACTGCGCCGTAGTCAAGGTGTGCCAAAGCCAAAGCTTTCCAGAGGTTTTACACTGCGCCGCAGTGGGAGGAATGTTGCCCCACTGCGCCGCAGTCCTTGGTCGATCAAGAATAATATATTTTTCCAGTGGTTTAACACTGCGCCGCAGTGGGAGGAATGTTGCCCCACTGCGCCGCAGTCAACCTAGTTCAAGGTTCCAGGGGTTTCCCACTGCGCCGCAGTGGGAGCGCACCAAGCTCACTGCGGCGCAGTGAGTGCACGGGGAGACCAGGGCTACAGCCCCTTTGCACCAGATTTGGGGGGATATAAAAAGAAAAAAACCCTATTTTCATGGTATCCAAGTTTTTCTTTCTAGGAGCTGTTCTACCAAGGGTCTTTGACGGATCATCGCAGATTTCATCGTTTGATTCATTGAAGATTCAAGAACATCCATCTAGATCGTATCTAATTTTCTGTCTTGCAATTTATATTCAACAATCATTGGTACAATATGTTCTCTTTCAATTTCTTTATTGCAATTCAATTTACTATGATTGGCTAGATTTCTAATCATCCACTTTGATGAAACTTGACGAATGATATGATTGCAATATTTTAATTCAAGAGTTGATTCAATTATCGTTGTGTCGTGATCTTTATCAATTAATTCCTTGCGATTTATTCTTTTGATGTTGATGGTTTATATGTTCATCGTTAGTGGTACTAGGTGAATACATTTATCGTTCCAATTCGATTGTCTTTGGTCGTTTGTCACCGGTTCATGGTATGACGGTGAATGTCAAATCTATAATAGGAGTTAATTGGTAAACGTGTTTAGAAACGGTTGGTGGTACCACGTTTTCATTCACATAGGCATAATTGGTAATTGGATAATCAAGCAAACTAATTGTTGGGGAGATTTTCTAGGCATTGGTGGTACCGGCTTGGGTAATTTAACTAGAAACTTAGGTGTTTGGGTTATTTGTGAGCGGTTGGTGGTACCACGCGAGCATTTTATCCTTTCACAATTATCTTGTCAACTCTAAATAATCTGAACTTTATCGTGTGCAATCATAACTGAAGTCAAGTGGATTCGAAGTGGGTGATCTTTATTCATATTGTTTGAACTTTCTTTACTTTTCAATTGTCTTGTCATTTCAATTTCTTTAATTTCATATTGTCAAGGTGAGGTAGTAATTCGGCTACGGTTCCATCCTTATTCCAAAACCACTTTAGCTGACAACTATTTCAAAACCATTCCCCATGTTCGATCCTGGACTTACCTTCTAGCTATACTATATACGAACGGGTCCACTGCCCGCAAGTGTGTAGTAGTCAGTTTTAGGGTGTTCCTTGTTTTAATTTTTAAACTCGATTTCACACATCAAGTTTTTGGCGCCGCTGCCGGGGAGTGTGTGCCGATTTAGTTGTTAATTTAGTGGTTTGATCCTTTCTCCAAATTCAACTTGAAGTTCTTTCATCTCATTTTTAAGTCTCACATTCCCAGCTCGAAAGTAGATCATTTGTTCTTTCAGTTTGACATTCTCAGCTTGTAACATGACTACTTCCTCTTGAAACTTGACATTTTCAGATGCAGTCGAATGAATCAATATCTTCATCACTTGACAAGGATTTGGATAAGGTTTCGACGAACAACATGAACACAGTCCACCTTTATGAAGTTTCTCTTCAGATGAAGTTGGTTTCTTGGGTGAAGAAGTTAACCACAATTTGAAAACGAAATCGTCTTTCACTGAATTTGATAGGGTAGGATTTGACATTTTGTTTAGCAAAGGGTGAAATGAAATGAAAAAGTATTGTGATTGAAACTGAAGTGAAAGAATTGAAATTGAAATTTGGAAAATTTTGATTTTTTTGGAACAGGGACGATCTTGGGGAGATCGTTCTAGGAAATGTTATGAAAAAGTTGAAGTATAAAAGTTTGAAAATGAAACGATCTTGGTGAGATCGTTTTGAAATTTAAGCTCAGAGGGTGAGACGATCTTGGTGAGATCGTTTTGAAATTTAAGCTCAGAGGGTGAGACGATCTTGGTGAGATCGTCCTGGAATCTTGTGTGGAAAAATTTCTAAGTATGAATGAAAGAAAGGTAGGACGGTCTTTGTGAAGATCGTCTTAGGAAAACTTGGGTGAAAAATTTTCTAAGTATAGAAAATCTAGGAAATTTGGACAGAGTGACAGTATGATTTTGGAATTGTTGAGCAAAACCAATCTCAAAGAGATTAGTTACCCAAGAAAGTGTGTGATTCCCAATCACAACAACTTCAAATGATCAAACCACCACACACAGTTCACACAGAACAAAGATGCTAGGAAGATCTTGTGGAGATCGTCTTAGAGTCAGTTGGTAAGAAGATCTTGTGGAGATCGTCTTAGAGTCAGTTGGTAAGAAGATCTTGTGGAGATCGTCTTAGAGTCAGTTGGTAAGAAGATCTTGTGGAGATCGTCTTAGAGTCAGTTGGTAAGAAGATCTTGTGGAGATCGTCGGAGATCGTCTTAGAGTCAGTTGGTAAGAAGATCTTGTGGAGATCGTCTTAGAGTCAGTTGGTAAGAAGATCTTGTGGAGATCGTCTTAGTATGAATTCTGCAAGAACACCAGAAAAGACAAAATAGTCGAGAAAATCACTATTTTGCTTATATCTCACTCGATTTTGAGAGTTAGAACACGATTCAAACACAGAAATTCTTAGAAAACAATCGCGCACAACCCTAGCAACAAAGTCATATCTCAAATCAACTCAAACTTGAAAATCAAAATCTCATCAACTTTCCAAAAATTTCGGATTTTAATCAAAACAATGAATTGGATTATGAAACTTAACAGAATGATTATGGAGATGATTTAGAATGTATTTGTGAACAAAAACAGAAGAATTGAGTGAAAATTGATGATGAAATGGTGAAGAACACGAGTTTGAAATTTTTGAACACAAAAACTTTGATTTCTCCTTCAAATCTCAACGAAATTTCACAAATGATAGACCGATGAAATCGTAATCGAATCGCGCATCTAACGGTATACAAATCTCGATCTGAAATGAACTGTATCAAAATCCCACAGATCGTTGCTAAGATGATCTTGAGATAGAAAACGAGATTTTAATGAATTATTGCACAAAATTGAGCTATGGATCGTTCAGGTTCACTGATTTTTCTCTGATACCAATTGTTAAATAGAAATTTAAGCTTGATTTGTGCAAAAATGGAGTTAGTGTGTGAAAAGGTGAAGTGTGTGTTTTGGAGGTTAGGGATAGAGATGAGAGAGAATTAGAATTGAATGATTGGGATTAATTATGGAAATGGGGAAAAGGCTTACAAAGGCTTACTATTTTGGGTATGGAGAGGAGTATTTATACACTTGACTAACTTTTACTAATACTCCTTCCATTATTAAAATAATTACATTTTAACACCATTTTAGATTTCTAACAAGAAAGTTACTTGTTTATTAGTTTAGTTTTCTTTTCTTATCACAGGTGCATTTGACGTGTTTGTGTTAGTTGTGTGTTTGCAGGAATTGTGTTAGTTGATGAACTTGCGTTCTTCGGGTCTCCCTTTGAATAGTCCTTTGTCTACTCCGAGAAGACCAAGAAGGCATAGGTTTAACTTCGCTGAACCCACAACACCAATACCGACACCATTTTCACCTATAGCCAAACCCACTCCTGATTCGGACGAGGAAGGGTTCTTTTTGGACGAGTTTTTCAATTTTGAAGTAAAGCAAGAGGAAATGGGGGACGAACAACCAAGGGATCCGAATGACACTCGCTATGGCGAGAGGGTCCGAACTATCCCAACGGGACGTGGTTCCGCCATTAGACCTCCAACCATTGATCACACTTTCGCTTTAAAAGGAAACCATCTAAAAAGCATAGAAGAGCATCAATTTGATGGTAAACGGAAATGGGATCCTTACCAACACTTGGATAGGTTCGAAAAGTTGGCTCGGCTATATCAATATGGGCAAAACCAAATGAATGCCGTGAAACTTGAAACATTTCCCATGTCAATCACAGGAGAAGCACTTGATTGGTTCAATGATCTTCCAGAAAATTCTATTACTACTTGGAACCAACTCAAGGAGGCTTTCATTGGTGAGTTTTATTCACTTAGAACTCAAAGAAGATTGGAGAACATGATAAGATCTTTTGAACAAGATGATGGGGAAGATGTTGTTGAGGCTTGGATTCGTTTCAAGGAGATGTTGAGAAATTGCCCAGGGCACGATTTGACTAGGGAGAAATATGTGGAGATTTTCTTTGATGGGTTGGATAAAAAGTCCAAACGCGAATTGGGATATGCTTTCGGGGGTAGTTTTAATAATATTACACCCAATGAAGGTTATCGAATCTTGGAAGACATGGCGAAGGATAGCTCAACCTTGGATGATGAAAGGTTTTTGAAGAATGAGAAAAAGATGAAGAGAGGTACTAACCAAGGGAGAGTTGCTAAGGTTGAAGCTAGCAATGACCCAGGGGTTGTTGGAGAGATTAGGGCGCTATCTGAGCGCATGGAAAAGGGGTTTGCTGCTCAAGAGAGTCGATTTGGAGCAATTGAGAGGGATGTTAAGGTAGTAGCCGATGGGTGTGATTATTGTGGAGATATGCACTATTCTGATGAGTGTCCAAATCGGGCACCCGAAGATGTGAATTATGTTCAAAATCAGCCCCAAGGGAATTTCTACCGCAACACTGGTTTCCAGAACCGGCCTTCAGGTAATACTTCTTATAACTCTTCTTTTCAATCTAATAATTCTCGTTTTTCAGGAAATAGGTGGCAAAGAGATAATTATCAGAATCAGCCACAACAGCAGACTCAACAAGGACAAGGATCAGGTTCTTCTTCTTCTAATGCCGATCCTAATGCCGAGTTGAGAGAGATGATGAAGCAGTTGGCTAGTAATCAGGTTGAAACAAATACTAGCATTCAAATGATCAGGGAAGACACTAAGACTTTGAGTGAGAGGTTGGATCAGTTAAGTGGGAAGGTGGAGATCAATATGAAAAATCAGGGAGTTAATTTCAAGGATCTTGAAAGTAGGATGACTGCTCTTGCTAGGCCCACGGGGACTCTTCCTAGCAACACACAGCAGAATCCTAGACCTCAGTTTAGTCAAGGACAAAATCAACCACAGAATCAAGGACAGAAATACACTCCACCACCAGTCCGCAATGAGCAAGCCAAAGCCATCACCACTCGTACTGGTAGGTCTTATGACTCACTTCCTATGCCTAATGTTGTTGTTTCAGATGTGCAGGATAAAGGGAGTGATGATGATGAGGTTGATGAAGAGATTGAAATGGAGGAAGATTCAACCGTGAAGACTCCGGTCACTCCACCAAAACCGGATGTGGTTCCAGAAGTGAGACCTTACAAGCCAAAGATACCATTTCCACAAAGGTTCAAAAGGGCAAAGCTGAAAGAGCAATATAACAAGTTTGTGGAGATGATAACAAATGTTCATATTAATGTGCCTTTAGTTGATCTTATTCAGGGGATGCCACATTATGCCAAGTTCATTAAGGAGCTTGTGACTGACAAGGGAAAAATGGATGAGGTGAAAGCTACTTATCTTAATGCCGAGTGTTCTGCTATCTTGCAGAACCGCATCCCACCTAAGCTTGAAGATCCAGGGAGTTTCCTTATTACTTGTTCTATTCGTACTCTTACTTGTAAGGCACTTGCTGATTTAGGTGCTAGCATTAATTTGATGCCTTACTCGGTTTGGAGTAAGTTAGCTCTAGGAGTTTTGAGACCTACCCGCATGAGTATTAGATTAGCTGACCATTCTTTTCAGTATCCCATTGGGATTGCTGAAAACATGACTGTCCGGGTAGGCCATATTGTGTTTCTAGTTGACTTCGTTATCCTCGAGATGGAGGAAGATACGAAGGTACCCCTTATTCTTGGACGACCATTCCTTAATACCGCGGATGCTATCATCCGTGTGAAGGATAAGGAAATTTATTTGGGTGTGGGTACGGATAGAATTGTGTTTAATGTTGAAAAGTCCATCAAGCATTCATATTCTAATGATGAGTCTTGTTTCAGGATTGACGTTATTGATGATGATTTAGACCGAGAGTTTCAGGAACTAATGGAGGTCGACACTGGAGATGAGGAGATTGTTGATTTAGGATCGGGAGATATATCTGATGATGATTTGTTTGCAGAGGTTATGGCGCTTAGCTTGGATGAGACACCTCCCGAGGATGAGAGTTTTGAGGAGGTTGTTGCTGATGGAAGTTCGAGGGTACCGAATTCTGTTGATGTACCACCCACTGATTTGGAGCTTAAGCCATTACCTTCCCATTTGGAGTATGCTTATTTGTCAGGTGAATCTTCTTTACCCGTGGTTATCTCGTCCTCACTCTCGAGTGATGAGAAGGATTGTCTTTTGTCTGTGCTTCGAGCCCATAAGCGGGATTTTGCTTGGAAGACCACCGATATTCCAGGTATTAGTCCTAACTTTTGTCAGCATAAAATAGATTTTGTTGATGATGTTAAGCCCGTTGTCCAGAGACAAAGGAGGCTTAATCCGAACATGAAAGAAGTTGTTAAGAAAGAGGTCATTAAGTTGTTAGATGCTGGGATCATTTTTCCTATTGCTGATAGTCCTTGGGTTAGTCCTGTTCATTGTGTGCCCAAAAAGGGGGGCATGACAGTTATTGAGAATGAGAATAAGGAACTCTTGGCCACTAGGACTATAACGGGTTGGCGGGTTTGTATTGATTACCGTAAGCTTAATGATGCCACCCGTAAGGATCACTTTCCCCTTCCCTTCATTGATCAGATGTTAGAAAGACTTGCAGGTAATGAATATTTTTGTTTCTTAGATGGGTTTTCCGGGTACTTCCAAATACCCATTGATCCCAAGGACTAAGAAAAGACCACCTTCACATGCCCATTTGGTACTTTTGCTTATCGGCGAATGCCGTTTGGTTTGTGTAATGCCCCAGACACCTTTCAAAGGTGCATGATAGCTATTTTCCAGGACATGCTTGAAACCTCCATGGAGGTTTTCATGGATGATTTCTCGGTTTTTGGGGACTCTTTTCATACTTGCTTGCATAATTTGGAAAGGATGTTAGAACGGTGTGAAAGGGCACACCTTGTTTTGAATTGGGAAAAGTGCCATTTTATGGTGACCGAGGGAATTGTGTTAGGGCATAAAGTGTCTAAGGCCGGGATTGAAGTTGATAGGGCTAAGATTGATGTTATAGCCAAGTTACCCCCGCCTTCCAATGTGAAAGGGGTAAGGAGTTTTCTTGGACATGCCGGTTTTACCGCCGTTTTATTAAGGATTTTTCTAAGATTACTCGTCCTATGACCCACTTGTTGGAGAAGGACGTCCCTTTTGTGTTTGATGATCCTTGTTTGAGTGCATTTCAGGTTTTAAAGGAAAAGTTGACTAATTCTCCTATCATGGTTGGTCCGGATTGGGAATTGCCATTTGAGTTGATGTGTGATGCAAGTGATTATGCTGTGGGAGCCGTGCTTGGGCAAAGGGTTGATAAGCATTTCAAGCCAATTTACTTTGCTAGTAAGACATTGAACCCCGCTCAGCAAAATTACACCACTACTGAGAAGGAGTTGCTTGCCGTGGTATTTGCTTTTGATAAGTTTAGATCATATCTTGTTTTGAGTAAGACCATAGTTTTCACGGACCATTCAGCCCTTAAGTACTTGTTCTCGAAACAAGATGCTAAACCTAGGCTTATCCGATGGATTTTGTTGTTACAAGAGTTTGATATAGAGATCAAGGATAAGAAAGGTGCTGAAAACTTGGCGGCCGACCATTTGAGCCGTTTGGAAGATCCTCACCGGGAGGAACTTCGAGATGGGGAGATTAATGATCACTTCCCCGATGAGTCTTTAATATTTATTTCTAACTCTGATGATGCTCCTTGGTTTGCAGATATTGCTAATTATTTGGTTGCAGGTGAGATACCGAATGATTTCACTTCCCAGCAAAAGAAGAAGCTCATATCGGATGCTAAGCACTATTTTTGGGATAGTCCATACTTGTTTCGTGTTTGTGCAGATGGTATGGTTAGGAGATGTGTTGCTGGAGCTGAGACAAGAGAGATTTTGGATGCGTGTCACTACGGGCCAACTGGGGGTCATTACGGTCCTTCAGTTACTGGTAAGAAAGTTTTTGATGCAGGTTTCTATTGGCCTACAATTTTCAAGGAGGCCCAGACTTTGGTAAAGACTTGTGACATTTGTCAAAGACAAAGGAGCATTACTAAGCGGGATGAGATGCCTCAACAAAGCATTCAGGTATGCGAGGTATTTGATATTTGGGGTATAGACTTCATGGACCATTCCCACCATCTAATAAGTTTCAATATATTCTTGTCGCCGTTGACTACGTGTCTAAATGGGCCGAAAGCCAAGGCTTTGCCCACGAATGACGCGAGGGTAGTCATTGATTTCTTGAAACAGTTATTCTGTCGATTTGGTTGCCCTAGAGCTTTGATTAGTGACCGAGGAACCCATTTTGCAAATCATCAATTAGCCAAGGTCTTGAAGAGGTATGGTGTTGTGCATTATTTTTCTACTTCTTATCATCCACAAACTAGTGGACAAGTAGAAAACACCAATAGGGCTTTGAAAAGGATTTTAGAGAAAACTGTTGGAGATAACCCCAAGGTTTGGTCAAAGAAGTTAGATGACGCCTTGTGGGCGTTTAGGACGGCTTATAAGACGCCGATTGGCACCACGCCATATCGGTTGCTCTATGGCAAAACTTGCCATCTTCCTATTGAGATAGAGCATAAAGCGTATTGGGCGTTGAGGAATTTGAATTTAGATTTGATGGAAGCGCGTGAACTTAGAATGTTGCAACTTCATGAGCTTGATGAGCTTAGGTTAGGTGCTTATGAGAATTCGAGGCTTTATAAGGAAAGGACCAAGATTTGGCATGATAAGAGGATCCGTAGGAAGGAGTTTAAGGTTGGGGCTAAAGTGTTGTTGTTCTTGTCCAAATTTAAGATTAAGCAACCCAAACTCACTTCTAGATGGATTGGACCATTTGAGATTAAGCATGTGTACCCGTCGGGTTATGTTGAGTTGTTTAAGCGAAATGGTGAAGGATCGTTCATTGTCAATGGTCATCGACTTAAGTTATATGTGGAAGAAGAGCAGGTTGAGGGGATATTTGATGAGATCCCCATGTTTGAATTGGAAACTTGAAGGTTGGTCGAGTCAAGCTAAAGACTCGTTAATAACTTAAGCGCTTTTCGGGAGGCAACCCGTGTTTATTTTATCGCATTATCCTTTTCTTTGAATTTGTTAGATTTAATTAGTAAGTGCAGGTATGTTCTCGATTTGATGCGGTTCCGGTTATGTGCAATTTGAGTTTTGACATAATGAAGAGATTCAATCCCACTGCGCCGCAGTGAGGAGTGGGATAGGCTGACTGCGCCGCATGAGAAAGCCACTGCCCACTTGTACAAAATCCTTCACTGCGCCGCAGTGAGGGGTGTGATGCCTCACTGCGCCGCAGTGAGGGACCGGGTAGGTCAAAGTAAGGCCTGGTAAGTTGAGTTTTCTTTTACTTTTACACTTTACTCTTTCTTCTTTCTTTCTCTTCTCTAAAAACCGAAAATACCCATTAACATCCTTCAAGATCTTCCATTTTTCTTCCATTTTTAATCCTTTGTCCAGATTTTCATCTTCATACATTGCATAATGGGAAGAAGTGTAAGTTTTCTCTTTAGTCTCTTTGTATTTTTCTTTTATTTTGAATTTTCAATTTTTAGGGTTTATGCTAGCTTAAGGTTCGAATTAATTTAGGGGTTTTGATGTTTGTGGGCAATAGAAGTTAATGGGGTGTTAAATCTTGCATCTTGTTCATCCATTTGTGATTTTGATATTGAAAATTGATTTTGATTTTGATTTTAATTTTGCATTTTTTTTTTTGATTTGTGTTTTTGATTTTGATGATGGTTGTTGGTTGGACTTTGATTTTGATTTTGAATAAAATTTTTTGATTTTGATTTTGATTTTGATTTTGAATAAAAAATTTTTTGATTTTGATTTTGATTTTGATTTTGATTTTGATTTTGATTTTTTCCTTTTTGATTTTGATTTTGATTTTGATTTTGATTCCTTGTTTTGATTTGATCTTGATTATTTTCTATGTTTATTTCTTTATTTTTGATTTTTAATTTTTAGGGTTTTTAATTTCGTAATTAATTCTAGGGTTTAGTTGTTTATGGGCTAATGAGGCTAATGGGGTGGTTAATCTTTCATTTAAAACACTTGTTCATCTGATTTTGATTTTGATTTTGAAATTAGGGTTTTGTGAATTTAGAGATTTGTGATGAACAAGTGTGAGGTTTGATTTTGATTTTGATTTTGATTTTGATTCCTTTTTGTTTGTGTTTTGATTATTTTGATTTTGATTTTGATTTTGATTTTGATTTTGATTCTTGATTTTGATTTTGATTTTGATTTTGATTTTGTTTTGATTTTGATTTTGATTTTGATTTTGATTTTGTTTTGATTTTGATTTTGATTTTGATTGATCTTTGATTTTGATTTTGATTTTGATTTTGATTTTGATTTTGATTTTGATTTTGATTTTGATTTTGATTTTGATTTTGTTGGTTGATTTTGATTTTGATTTTGATTTTGATTTTGATTTTGTTTTGTTTTGATTTTTTTGATTTTGTTTTGATTTTGATTTTGATTTTGATTTTGATTTTGATTTTTTTCATTTTGATTTTGATATTGAAATTAGGGTTTTGAAAAAAAATTGGGGATTTGATTTGAAGAACAAGTATGGGGAAAGTTGATATAGGTTGTTTTAAGTGGAGATTACTGGATCTTTTCCCTGAATTTGGTTGTTTGATTTACCCCTATTTTGTGCCATATCGTATGAACCCTAGTGAGTTGCCCAGGTTTTTCACCTCACTGCGCCGCAGTGAGGGGGTTCAGTGCCTCACTGCGCCGCAGTGAGGGGTGTGATGCCTCACTGCGCCGCAGTGAGGGGTGTGATGCCCCACTGCGCCGCAGTGAGGGTGAAGCATGCCCACTGCACCGCAGTGGGGGCCTTTCCCTGCCAAGATTGTTTGTTTGTTTAATATGCCTCCCACCTTTGCATTCTTAATACTTACAATTGGACGTTTTCATGTTGTGAATGCAGGGAGCTGAAGATAAGGCCGCGGGAAAGCGCAAAATGGTTGAGGGGCAATCCAGTGAGGCGGTTGATGTCCCGACTAAAACTTCAAGGAAACAAGCGGAGGTGCCGCTTACATTTATTGAAGAATTGAACGAGCGACATGCTTGGCTATCATTTGAGGGAATTAGGCCTAGCCCCTTTTGCTTATTCTTTCATCTCCCTCACCCGATAACGAGCGACATGCTTGGCTATCATTTGAGGGAATTAGGCAGCCTCAGAAGAACATCTACAAGAACAAATTGTATAAACTTTCTAAGCATGTGGTCCTTCGCAAGACATTTAACTCAATTTCAAGCTCAGGTATTTGGAGTTCAGGAGGATATTCGACGGTGGTTTTCTATGAGTATGAGGGTTGGAGGTGCGTCAAGAGGGCACGAAGTGAGTTGTGATATTTGGCGGCGGGTATTCGCTAACCGTGAAGCCGCCTACCGTGAGTTATGCTTAGAGTTCTATTCAACCTTGAAACTGAAGAAGGAATTGGGAAAAGTCAAAGACATTTTTGAAGAGAGGGTAGTCTCGTTTTACTGTGGGGGAGTGCAGAGGAGGTTGTCAATTGCTGAATTTGGTTACTACTGTAGGATGTATACGAGGGAGGAGTTGCAGAGTGCTGAGTTTAGGGATATTTTGAAGAAGGGGTATAGAACACAGGCCGATTTGGGTGATGGAGAGTCTATCGTGGAGTATTACGCCAGGATCACGGGGGGAGAGACATGGACATACACAAGTGGTGTGTCAAAGATTAAGAATGTACGTTTGAGGTTGCTCCACCGGATGATTGTGACTTTCCTGGTACAGAGGTCTACTCATTGGGAGAAGGCGTACAAGAA
Organism: Erigeron breviscapus; assembly: GCA_034093135.1. Classification (NCBI taxonomy): domain Eukaryota; kingdom Viridiplantae; phylum Streptophyta; class Magnoliopsida; order Asterales; family Asteraceae; genus Erigeron; species Erigeron breviscapus. Next base: position 29,383,211 of record CM067169.1, on the reverse strand, counting down.
TGATCTTTGGTTGCTTAAGTTATTTCTGAGGGAGCTCCATCCAGGTTTGCTTTGCCTCCTCTTGTGCTTCTGGACCGTATGTGTAATCATACCGATGCGACTCTGGTTTTGGGACACTTTATCACGGTGATCTATAAGAGGATGGGAGTTTTTGCTTCTGATGATTGCCAGACCTATCTCTCAATGCCAGTACATCAGGAGGATTTAACGTATCAGGAGCTTTGGAGGGCAAAGATTTTGAAGAAAAAGAAAGACAATGAGCAGGAGCGTTGTTAGATGATGAGGGTGAGGTTGAAGGACCACCTCCTGTACAGGAGGAGGATGAGGAGGCTGATGTTGAGATGGCTGATGCTCCACAGGAGCCCCCGAGGAGGACTGGACGTAACATTCCCATCCTCTTTTGATCTTACACTCTTGGGGAACACTACTCAGAACATCTATGAGTCTCAGTAGAACAGTCAGCGAGAGTTTGATGCGTACCAGAGGAGGGTGGACCAGGATTTCACCTGGATTGGATCACAGCAGGCCCACACAAACTATAGCCTCGATTATTATCAGCCTATGTGGGATGCTCAGTATCATGGCCGGGAGTTTGTTCGACCTGACCCGATTCCTCCATTCTCTCCACCGCCTATTTATGTCCCTGATTATCGTCAGGGGGTCAGCCTTTCTTTTCTCAGACTCCGGGGAACATGTCACCACCACCTCATGATTTAGGGGGATCTCCTCGAGGTCCAGTGCAGTTTGGGGTTTTTCAGGGTGGACATGTTGGCGGTGGTTCTTCATCTTTTGCAGGTTTGGATGCAGGTGCGTCAGGATTTGATGCTGATTAGTCAGGGGGAGGTGCTGGTGGTTCAGGTTCAGCTCAGGAGGAAGAGCAAGATTGGGTGACAAGTATTTTTGGCAAACCTGGAATACCCTATGGCTACCATGGATATCAGCAGTGAGTGGAGATGATTCCCATCCGGTACCGTGGGATGGAATCATATGATTATTGATTTTGTTGGTATTCTTATGACATTACTTTATTTATCATTGTCTGGTATCCACCCTACGGGGTGATGAAACATTTGTAATTTCCTTTGTTTCTTTTATTTTCTGCATGGTACTTTATTTTGTTTGCACTATTTTGGATATTTTGGATGGTTGGTCTTTTGAAATGTATTGAACAGGTTTTGATCCGATTGGTGGCAATACTTAGTGGAACCCAAGTGTGGGGGGAGAACCAGTTGGTTTGTTTGATTTTGTGATCGTGTTTAGTAGCCCACTATGATGTCATGTGCATATGCTGGCAGTAAGTTCAGCGCAACATTTTTGATTGGCATCTTTATTAGCATTGTTTCACACACAACTCTCGCACCTTCCGTTTTGGACTAAGTTTGTTTCTCCCGTCAACCAAATTGGACTTCCTTTTTAGGAAGAGCAATTTGTGGTACGGGGTCGACTTACTTGTTTTGAAACGGAATGTGTCCATGATCCGGTATGTGTTCTCATTCTTTCTGTCTATTGTGCTTACCCCTATTTACCTTGTTTTGACCGAATATGGACATTGAGGGCATTGTCCATCTTAAGTGTGGGGGTGGCAAATAGGTTTAAGCTACCGGATATATCTCTTTTGTTGTTTTGCCATTGAGATTTAGCCGTTCTTGTGGATGTGTCCCTCTCGTAGGCTTTTGGGTTTTATCCAAGAGTAAGGGTTCTATCTTGAACTCTGAACTATGATGTGCATGTTTGAGATTGGTTGTTTCGATTTGGTAAGATGACGGAAGATGGTATGATTTGAAACTTGTGTTGAGCTTGTCCTTGTGGTAAATTGCTTTTGTCACTTAATTCATAATAATTTAATAAGCAATTACTTCAAAAATTTTCCTTGGCAAAATTTTAATCGGCGAGATGTGTTCTGAACGGTTATTGGGCTAATCCTTGTGGATTGATAACATTACTTGCATACTCAAAGTTCCCAAACACCTAAAGTTGTGAGATTCATCATTCATTTATAGATGTGCTAGGTGTTTACGGTTGTGGTTTGATTGCCTTGTAATTTGTCCCTTCTTAGGCTCTTGGATTTATTCGGGAGTAAGGGTTCCATTTCGAACTCTGAACTAAGATGTGCGAATTTGAGGTTAATTTATTCCATTTCCGGGTTACTTTCTTTGATATGAGTGTGCCGGTGATGTGTTGAGCTAGAACTTGGCCTGGTGATCGTTACGAGACCGCAGTGAGATCACTTTTGTGATATAAGTACATTGGATGACGAATTGGCATATTAGGTTTGACCCGTACTTTCTTTCTTTCTTTTCACCTTTGCTTTTGTATATTTTTACCTTTACTATACATGCACTTTCTTTCCTTCCTTTGTAAACCTTTGTTGCACTCATCCTTAGTGCAAAGTACACTTTACATCCCTTTTAACTTAGCCTTTTCCTTTGTATATATCACTTATATATGTAAACGTTACCTAATTATACCTTACTATACCGATAGTCTAATCTGGGGGGCCATTGATTGTCATTGGTTTGTTTGGATGGTTTGGGAGAGCTTCAGTGGATTGTCAGTTGGAATATTCTTGGTATATGGGAATACGTCGATTGGTCAAGTTATTGGGGAATGTGTTGTATTGTTCAAAGGAAGTATATTGTTATAGACATTGTTCATCATTGTAAGAGGGTGCCTACTAGTAGAGTAAAAATGGTTCAAAATAAGAAGAAAAAAAAAAAAGAAGAACTTGGGCTACTAGTGGGTACTTCTCATTTTTATATGTCTAAAGAATTGTTGTATCATTTGGTTCGTGAATAGAATGGAAGATGTGGTTGTTCCTAAGTTGTTTGAAGTTAATACACCACAATGGTGTCGGGTTTTTGCTGGTATTTTTGAGGTGTCTTAGCGGGAAATCTTAGGGGTTGGTAGTTGTTGGCAATCAATGGTAAGGGTTTGATTAGACTATTTTGTATATTCATACATCCTATACTTTTGTTATTCCTATCACTAACCTAAATTTCCCATACTCCATTGTAAATTTCCATTATATATACCTTAGCCTTACTATACAACCGACCTATATGCCATATTTTGATGATGTACTTGGTGCTTACGCCACGTCGGTGGAGTTATGATCCTTATTCAAGCCTATGGTAAGATATGCATCACGACCGTGCAATGAGTGGTTATTCATATATATTCAACCCCAATAGTAAGTTCGTTGGAGTAGGATGATTTTGATAGGCTCATTTGTTTCACTTTTGCTTAGTCGTGTTATTGAGGCTTGTGGACTGTTCAGATATTGTCAAACATTTCGAGTTTTCATTTAAGATTAAAACTGCTTCACCCAACTTTTTGTCATTGACATGCTTGGTGTGGCTTCTTTTTGATACTCGTAATTTGTTTCTATAGCTTCATGCCAAGGAATGCTTTTTGCTTAATTTCCAGATTTGCTTGAGGACAAGCAACGCTCAAGTGTGGGGGGATTTGATGTGACCAATTTATATAGATCGCCCACATCATTATTGGCCTTTTTCGTATGTGTTTTGAGTCGATTTTGTATGCATTTGGCGCGTTTATGGTGTTTGTTAGTGCTTTCAGGTTTTTAGCAGGTTGCGCGTCCATTTGGTACATTTTCTGACGATTTTTGGCACAAGAAGTTGACCCGAGTGTTCGAGTGATGTTGATAAGAAGAAACAAGATTTCAGCAAGAAGTGACTGCGCCGCAGTGGGAGGATTATTGCCCCACTGCGCCGCAGTCAAGGGGTGCCAAAGCCAATGCTTTCCAGAGGTTTTACACTGCGCCGCAGTGGGAGGAATGTTGCCCCACTGTGCCGCAGTCCTTGGTCGATCAAAAACAAAAAAATTCCAGTGGATTATCACTGCGCCGCAGTGGGAGGACTCCTTCCCCACTGCGCCGCAGTCACCCTAGTTTAAGAATTCCAGGGTTATCCACTGCGCCGCAGTGGGAGCGCACCATGCCCACTGCGGCGCAGTGAGTGCACGGGGAGATCAAGGCTACAGCCCCTTTGCATCAGATTGGGGGGAGATATATAAAGAAAAAGAAACCTAATTCCCCATTATCCAAGTTTTTCTTTCTAGGAGCTGTTCTACCAAGGGTCTTTGACGGATCATCGCAGATTTCATCATTTGATTCATTGAAGATTCAAGAACATCCATCTAGATCGTATCTAATTTTCTGTCTTGCAATTTATATTCAACGATCATTGGTATAATATGTTTTCTTTCAATTTCTTTATTGCAATTCAATTTAGTATGATTGGCTAGATTCTAATCATCCACTTTGATGAAACTTGACGAATGATATGATTGCAATATTTTAATTCAAGAGTTGATTCAATTATCGTTGTGTCGTGATCTTTATCAATTAATTCCTTGCGATTTATTCTTTTGATGTTGATGGTTTATGTGTTCATCGTTAGTGGTACTAGGTGAATACGTTTATCGTTTTAATTCGATTGTCTATGGTCGTTTGTCACCGGTTCATGGTATGACGGTGAATGTCAAATCTATAATAGGAGTTAATTGGTAAACGTGTTTAGAACGGTTGGTGGTACCACGTTTTCATTCACATAGGCATAATTGGTAATTGGATAATCAAGCAAACTAATTGTTGGGGAGATTTTCTAGGCATTGGTGGTACCGGCTTGGGTAATTTAACTAGCAACTTAGGTGTTTGGGTTATTTGTGAGCGGTTGGTGGTACCACGCGAGCATTTTATCCTTTCACGA